>SJYT01032211.1:17924-45819 GCA_006410635.1 Cephalophus harveyi | reverse complement strand
CAATTATTAGAGTTAAACCCTAAGAGAAAGAGAAATCAAATTATTTTCATGTTTTAAAATTTTTTAACATTTCCTAAAACATTTTTTAGGATAATTTAATTATCAGCAAATTTTTATTGTTGTTGTGGGATATATTGCAATTATATGCCATGCACTTTTCTGAAAGAGTCTTCAAAAACTAAGAACAATTTCCTGGACATTAAATACTCAACAAGATCATCATAAAAGTATAGGCAAGTATTCTCACATAATGTCTAAAATAATGTCAGACTCACAACCTCAGTAATGTTCAGTTACATTTCAGGCTTGGGCCACTGTGTTCTTTAGAACAAATTTCATAGTAAAAATATGAGATGTGGACATTTTATAACTAAATAAGTGAACTTGAATGACATGTTCATTTTGTGCTTACTGAATTCCCCTAACTAGTCTAGTTAGTGGAATAGTCTATGGAATTTGGTTGCCATGGAAATCATTTGCTTTTTGTTGTACAGAGTATATGCAGCATGATCAATAAGACTTTGAAGCATAAAAATATCTTGTATTAGAATAAAAATTCAATACAATATCCTTTAAAGCAAAAGAGGGAGGGTATGACATTTCTAGTTGTTAACTGGAACTCTCGTTCATTTATTTTTTAAATGAATGATAGTGGGTATCATATCATTTTGGCATGCAGTTGCTCATAGGAGGCTTGGCTGGTTTAGCTGGGCTCTGAGCCTTTCTGATCTGACCTCTGTATTCCTGCACTTTCTCTAGTACTTCATAACTAAGCCTCTTTTCCATTTTGTATGCCCTGTTTTCACGTTCAGAATTTGGTAGATCTCCCCGTATGCTGAGATGCCGTCTAGCACACTTCCCCTCCTCAGGCTCCTTGCCGTACTTCTTGGCGTCCCTTCCAGCACTGGCCCTGTATCACGTGTCTCCCACGGTACAGAGAGTTTAGAGTTTATGTCCTGGGGGTTCTGTCATGGTGACGTGTTAGCTACTTGTAAACTTTCTTTACATACATTCTGAGATTGTGTTGTGTCTCATTCTCTTGGAGAGCTCTTAACATTCATACATTAATATTCTTAGAATACTCAAAGAAAAATGTTTATCACGTTGAATTTTTTTCAGTGTTTTACTCCTTCTGAATGTTTTTTTTTTTTAGCGAGGCCCATTTACTTTATTTTTCTCGGGCTTTTATACCCTGAGTTGTACTTACAGCAAGGTGAAAAATGTAGAGTCAACTCAACATTCCATCAGTAATAACTTTTATCAATACCAGATTCTTTTCTGCAAGAGTCTTATTTTTTGTACATCATCTTCTGTCCTGGAGGCCTGTTGATATTCCATGACCTCTTTTTGATAAAAGTTGGTCAGCCAGAACAATAATTTTCCCTTAAAGTGTTTCTTCTTAAATTCCTAGCCTGCGTCACCCTTAAAGTACAGAGTTACATGCCGGGGTCCAGCCCCGGTGGATCCAGGGTGATTCGAAGGGTGGATGGCGTCGGCGAGGAAAACTTATTTATTTATTAATATAAGAGTAGATTAGATTAAGAAGAAATAGTGTAGTAGGAAAATTAAATGGAGAAAAGAGGCTGAATAACTTGGTTTACGGGGAAGGCCAATAAAACTCCAGACAAGGAGCTTTCACCATCTGCGTTAGGCCACCAGCGCCCGTTTGAATATTGGAGAGTGCCCCACCTTGGGCTCTCTCTCTCACAGATCTTAAAAGCCAGGGCAGGTAAGTAGACTTGGAGAGCCGCCCGCTCCAGATGGGAATTCAGCCTGAAATTAAAGTATAAAGAGGAGACACGGGGGAAACCAGTCCAGCGACTGATCCCATCCTCTATTGTCTAGAATCTCCTTTTATACCTTTGATTGTACATAGAGATCAATGGGCAATACAAAATTATGCGGCGTCAGCAGCCCTGACTCTTATCAAAACCAGGCTTTTCTCTCTGCATACCTAATTGTATACACAAGTCTTAGGTGATTTACATTATCTTCTAGCCAAAAGGGTCAATTAACATTTTACAGCCTTTTTCCTGATAAGGGTTTGTCAACCAGAAGACTTATTTGTGTTGATCTTCCCAAAGTCTGGTGCCACTCTCAGAAAGCACTAAATAAAGTTACATTCTTACATAGCAAGGACACAAGGGGAGTGCAGTGATATATAACAAAGAAAAGTAATTAACTCATAAGTCTAGTGTTGCTAAGATCAAAACTACTATATATCTCTATATCCCGTTTACATTGATTAACATCCTCCCAGGTGCCTAAAAGATAAAGAATATGGAGGCCTGGCAGCAGTCATTGAGTCAACAGTGAAAACCCCTACCAATATAATTTTTAACTCTTTAGAAAAGGCTCTGTTTCCTTAAGATGCTTTTAAGCTTTGTGCCTCTCGCAGTTGGGGGCTGTAAGCAATTCACAAGCTGTAAGAAGTCTGGGGAACCTGTTAGACAAGCAAGCTAGAGAGTTATCAGAGGGGGTTTAACTGAAACATCCCTTTTAAATGCAGAAGACTAAAGCCTTGAATTGACTTTTTCCAGAGAATATCAGAAGAGTGGAGAAGCAGAGTACAAAGGCTGGCAGATTCTTATTTTTTGGGGGGGTGGATGCTCAGGAAATTCCAGGGGGAACCCCTGAAACCTGATCACGTCCTTGCATTTGTCAGGCTTCCTTCCGCATGACCTTGTCACGGGCGGGATTCCTCACGCTGGCCCCCGACAGTGCACCTGCTTTATTCCATGAAGATGGAAACAGGCCTATGATGAGTAAATAGGCAGATGATGATCAGTCCCTTAAACTTTCAAAGGCTATCTCTTATTGGGACAAAATGATTATGGATGAATCCCACCATAAGTTTTTACAATCCCACCTGTAAAAACCCCAAAGGAGTTGAAAAATGAACAATGAACCAAATAATCATCACAGAGCAGAATCTCAGGCAGTTGTCAGAAGACGTATTCCTGTAACAGCTATTCATAAAATGTGTTTAATGAATACATGGATAAATATGTCAGCTTTTAAACAAATATTTGCTAGTTTTGGAACTTCATCTTTCTTCTTTTTTTTTTTTTTTTTTTCGGCGCATCACTAAAACAATTTCTTTCTAGCAGTTCGCTAGATCTAAATTAGAATGTGAATAAAAAATCACTAATTTTGATTATTACTGCAAGAGGACTTAGTACTTATGCAGTTCGTGTTATGCAGTTCGCAATTATCAAAATTGTTACCCTTCATTGAGGAAATATTTTGCAGCTAAATTAGCTTAGCTAAATTTTAACTTAAATCCGCAAGGTAGTAAGTTCCTCAAAGCAAACCACTCGGTTCCATCTGGAAAGCGAAAGTCAAAGTAGCTCAGTCAACTTTTTGCAACCCCCTGGACTATATAATCCATGGAATTCTCCAGGCCAGAATACTGGAGTGGGTAGCCTTTCCCCTTTCCAGGGGATCTTCCCAACCCAGGGATCAAACCCAGATCTCCTGCACTGCAGGCGGATTCTTTACTAGCTGAGCCACCAGGCAAGCCCCACTCCTTTCTTACTGATTGTGAAGAAAGAAAAGCTCATATTTAGGTGGTATTTTATAGTTAAGATTTTAGAAAATACGTAGAGGAGATAAACTGGAATCCAATGAAATGTTCTCTTCGTGTCGTTTGTGTCCTTACGTTGACACTTTTTAAATCGCATAATTCTACATGTATAATTCCAGCTGTGTTTACCTATCTTTGTCCGTTGCCATTTGTAATGATTTCCCAAGAACCATTTGGATCTGGTTGGTTTACTTTTTAGCATACAGTCTGATGTAAGGGCCTCATCCTTCAGAGTCTGGCCTGTGCTCAATTCAGAGTCCCCTTAGAAGCAGGTTACTGCTTCTAAGATACCGTCAAATCTGGTGACTTTGGAGCTAGTACAGCTGCTGAGTTGAGAGGCTGGTTTTTGTGAGCTGTGGGGAAGGTAATGCAAAGGGCTGACCATGCCCGTGCGGCCAGAGTGATCACCATCCATCTCGTGTGTGTCCCAAGGGCACGGTGTGTATGTGAGTGCGTGTGGTCCTCACTGTTGTTGTTCGTCACTGAGTCACGCATAGTGTTCATTCTAGAAGTTCTCAAGAGCAGCGATTAAAGCTTCATCAGTCTGCAGCTTTCGCCAGTGTTTCTTCCAGCCCTCACTGTGGTTTCATTGTTTTCCTTAGTCTTCTTTGAGACTGGAGACAGGGAGTTTTTGCAGAGTGTGCTTCAGGGAAACTGGTCTAGGTTGCAACACCATCAAGACTGGTGGACGGAAGATGCAGATGGAAAGTGCAAGAAAGTCTGAAAGATGAATGGCGGCTTTGAAATGTATTGTACTAGCCACTTTTTTCCATCTTACTGATTCACTTCCCTAATAAAAAAAGAAAGATGGCTAACTGTCCAGGTGGATTAAAGTTGATTTAAAGTTGGAATTAAAGATCATTACTTTCACTTTCCCTTTAATCAATTGATCAGTAGTTATTTTAGAATTTTTTAAGAAAAAAAGAAGATAATTGTGTGAAAATAAAACCATCTGGGAATTTTGGGGATGATCAAATACACACACTGTTGTATGAGGACTTTATCAAGGCAGAAAGTAACTAACACGTTTCTTTGGTATTTCATTCACAAATTGTTTCATCCCTAGTGAGTTGTTTTCCTTATAGATCACATCTCCCTAAGTAGATCTAATTTTAAAAGTGTTTCTTTAATGCCTGCTATATGCAGATACTGCGCTGTGCTCATTTGCTTTACTGGTGTCCGATTCTCTGCGGCCCTCTGGACTGCAGCCCGCCAGGCTCCTCTGTCCATGGGATTCTCCAGGGAAGAATACTGGAGTGGAATGCCGTGCCCTCCTCCAGGGGATCTTGCCCACCCAGGAATTGAAGCTGTGTCTCCTGATTTTTTTTTTTTTAACAACCAGGCATGTTTTAATGGAAGAAAATGAAAAAAGTAACAACACTAGGTTACTAGTAATGATTGAAAGTATTAAATGCATTAAATGCAAATGCAAATGTCAGTAATAGCTGCAAGATTATGTTTACTTTTAGTATACATCCTTGCTGTTGTGGGAATCTGGGAAAACTCAGAGCTATGTTCATTATTTAATGAGCACATGTGCACCATTAAATAAATATGGATGTATGGATGTGTGGATATGTACTCAATCATGTCTGACTCTTTCTGAATTGATGGACTGTGGCCCACCAGGCTCTCTGTCCATAGGATTTTCCAGGCAAGAATACTGGAGTAGGTTGACATTTCCTACTCCAGGGGATCTTCCCAACCCAGGGATCGAGTCCATGTCTCTTGCATCTCCCTCACTGGCAGGTGCATTCTTTACCACTGCACCACCCGGTCTTTCTGGAGAATGTCCTGAAATGCCCATTTTCCTGGGAAACCTGGTTGTTTTAACAATACCAGTTTGATACTGCTTACTTTTTTTTTTTTTTTTTTTGTTAGTGTGGGGAGCATTACCTTTCAATCACCCTGGCTTTACTATGGAAATTTCCATCCCTTCACCTTCAGTTATTGTCTTCTTTGCTTTCCAAGTGATGGATATCACTTGGTCTTTTTGTCAGCAAAGCTCATTTAGCTCAAATAAATTTATCTTGCTACATAATTTTTTTTCCAGAGGAAATATGAAAGTTTCTATTTATTTGTGGTATTGAGAGCACAAGTTAAAAGAGAAATGTTTAATCTCCTTGCAACATAGATAATTGCAGTCTTCCTCCTGATTTTTCTGCATGATAATTCAAGTTAGTAAGTGTTTCATTTTGTTCAATAGTGCTGTCTTTCTATGCTTCTCTATAAGACAGGCCCTTTTGTAATTGTCATTGAGGTTTGTTTTGAAATCGTTAAAGATAAATCAGTATGACCTGATTGATAATTATTATGCTTACATTTATTTACATATATGCATCTATAGTAATGATCAGATTGATCTGTTTGTGAAAGTAATATTCTATGATATTTCCTCTGATTATCAATGGTATGGCTTCCCAGGTGCCTAAGTAGTAAAGAATCTGCTTGCAGTGTACAAAATGCTAAGTTTGATCCCTGAGTTGGGAGATCCCTTGGAGAAGGAAGTGGTGACCCACTCCAGTATTGTTGTCTGGGATATCCCATAGACAGAGGAGGCTGGCGGACTACAGTCCATGGGGTCGCAAAAGAGCTGGACACAACTGAGCGACTAAACCCTACCACCAGCAGTAATAGCAATCATTGGCACGCTGCTGCTTCTCTGTAAGCGAGGAGGGCCGTCTTGTTTTGGAGGCTGTGCTTCCTTTTTGGATAGTTGCCACCAGATCAAGAAGCAGTGCTAGTCTTTATGCTGCCGACAGGCGTTACCTCAGAGCTGAGTGGATGCTTCAAGTGTGTTTACTTTATTTTTCTATTTGAATGTGCCTCTTTACTAAAATAGCAAGTGACTAAGTCACGTGCTTCCTCCACTTGGACACGATTGCTTTAGTGCATCAGTCACTCTGCGAGATTTACCTTTTGTTTGACTCTTAGATCCTAAAGCACTGATATCAAGGGTTGCTTCAGCGCCACAGAGGGTTTACCACAGTGCCGACCCTGTATGGGCTTCCCCGGTGGCTCAGACGGTGAGGCGTCTGCCTGCAATGTGGGAGACCTGGGTTCCATCCCTGGGTGGGGAAGATCCCCTGGAGAAGGAAATGGCACCCCACTCCAGTACTCTTACCTGGAAAATCCCATGGACGGAGGATGCTGGTAGGCTACAGCCCATGGGGTCTCAAAGAGCTGGACACGACTGAGCGACTTCACTTCACTTCTTCTTCACTACCCTGTATATATAAGGCACTCAGCAAATGCTTACTGAATTGAACTGAACTCTATAAATAATCAAGAGCCATTCTTTAAATTGCAAGCTTTAACATTTCAGGTATGTTTTGCTGTATTCTTTCTCTTTATCCTATTTACTTCCTTTCAAAAACATTCACTTTTACAGAGCTTCTCTTCCTGGTTCAGGGGGAAAAAAAAGAGTCATCCATTTACTTGATTAAAAACGCTGTTTGCCTCTTGGTATTGAATATGCAGAAGCTGTAATATTAAAACTCAGTCTCTAGCCCCTCACAGTGATTTCCAGTCCTGATGACTTTACCCCCTTTAACTCATAATCACAGTGGAAAGGATCACCCAGTGTCTGTTTCTTTTCTGAGACACCAGGACACTCACTGCCCAGCCTGAATCAGTGGGTGATTATGTAAGTCAGTAGTCAGTAGTGTCCATAGATGTAACATTCTAGAAGAAAAGTATTGTCCATCATATATATCTTTCCCTTTCCATGGACATCTATGAACAGATTTCTTACAATCAGAACATTCTAGTAGATTCTCGCAGATTATATTACTAGGTATATGTAAATTTCCTTTTGAAACAGAAACGTCTTCTTTTAGCATGCTGACTGTTGGAAAGCTGATGTCAGGATATTATCAAATCTGAGCTACTTATAATGCTTTTATCACCAGAGTGATAACCTGCATTACTGTGAAAGTGTTAGCCATGCAGTCCTGTCTGACTCTTTGCTATCCCATGGACTGGAGCCCACCAGACTCCTCTCACCATGGAATTCTCTAGGCAAGAATACTGGAGTGGGTTGCCCTGGCCTTCTCCAGGGGATCTTTTCAACCCAGGGACTGAACCCAGGTCTCCTGTATTGCAGGCAGATTCTTTACCATTTGAGCCACCAGGGAAGCCCTACAACACCCCCCCAAATTCACATCTTTGTATATTTTGTTTACTGAACTTATGACTTTCTGTCTTGTTGCTCTGCAAATAAAGAGTCAGGCTAACTGGATGTGATCCTTGACTTCTGCATGTTGTATTGACATGACATAGGGTTAGTTACTTAATCTGTCTAAACCCAGCTTCTGTCTCTGGTATTGACGTTAATATTGAGATCATAAGCCTGATGTGATAATTAAATAGTAAAGCTCATGAAACGCTCAGTGTGGTTCCTGTGGGATGAAGCTACAAAAATAATCGCTAACATTCACTGGGCATTTGTTACATCTTATTATTATTCATATTTACACAATTAAAAAAAAAAACAGCTAATAGAAAAAGAGAAGAATCAAACTGTAATAAGTTTGAAAATAATTTTGTGTACACCAGTGCCAGTACTCTGCTTGATTTAGGGGGAGACTTTGAGTAAATATTGATGGAATCAACAAATGGAGTCAGAGAATTTTCAGTGTGAAGAACGTAGAAGAATTAGATACAGCCACCCAGTGATAGGAGAAGTGTGGTGCATGAGGGAAATGAATTCACTTGGTGTTGGGTAAGGTCAAGCAGTAGTCATGTATGGATGTGAGAGTTGGATTAGAAAGAAAGCTGAGCTCTGAAGAACTGATGCTTTTGAACTGTGGTGTTGAAGAAGACTCTTGGACTGCAATGATATCAAACTGGTCATTCCTAAAATAAATCAGTCCTGAATATTCATTGGAAGGACTGATGCTGAAGCTGAACCTCCAATACTTTGACCACCTGATGTGAAGAACTGATTCATTTGGAAAAGACACTGATGCTGGGAAAGATTGAGGGCAGGAGGAGAAGGGGACAACAGAGGATGAGATGGTTGGATGCCATCACCGACTCTATGGACGTGAGTTTGAGCAAGCTCCGGGAGTTGGTGATGGACAGGGAGGCCTGTCCAGGGAAGCACACGGTATTCTGTGTTCTCTGCCCAGATAGGTATATATGCAGTCAGCTTTAACCATGAAACTCCACTCAAACTTCAGTAAGTGGAGGTTTCTAAAGGTTTCATAGCATTGGTGGCAGATTATATTCTGGCATGGCTTTTCTGAAGTTTGCTTCATTTTTCTTTCTTCTTTGCTTTATAGGATAACTTGCTTAATTGGTATCTCTTTCCATTTGGATGGTGGAAATCTTTCATTATGTTCATAGAGGTTATGGGGCTTGTAGAAAAAGAAGGATAACTCTGGGAGAGGGAAAGCATAAACAGAAATTCTGAGTGATAGTGAATAGTGAAAGTCGCTCAACTGTGTCTGACTCTTTATGACGCCATGGATTGTAGCCCACCAGGCTCCTCTGTCCCTGGGATTTTCCAGGCAGGAATACTGGAGTGAGTTGCCATTTCCTCCTCTCGGGGAATCTTCCCAACCAAGGGATTGAACCCAGCTGTCCCGCATTGCAGCCAGATTCTTTACTGTTTGGGCTGTCGGTATATTCTGGTGGGAGGCCTCAATAACTAAGTTGGATTCTGTTTACTAAAAGACAAGGAGAGATGAATTTAAGAGTTGTGACTCTGGTATTAAGAGAGACTAAGCAATTCAGACATTGTTATGCAGATTTGAACTTGATCTTGTGCTAGGGGTCCAGCCCCGGTGGATCCAGGGTAATTCGAAAGTGAGAAGGAGTCGGCGTCCTAGGAAAAAACTTATTTAATTACAGATATATAGAGAGGTTAGAAATGGATAGTGTAGTAGGAAAATTAGTGGAGAAAAAGAGGCTGAATAACTTGGTTTATGTGGAATAAAAATCACCACCTACGTAAGCCACAAGCGTCTTTCCGTTCTCCCGAAGGAGAGGAGGCACTGAGACCTCCCTGGTCCGATCTTAGAAGCCCAGGGAAAATTAGCAGGCTTGGTGAGTACCCACATTCCAGATGGGAATTCAGCCAGAAAAACGGGGAGCAAGAAAGAAACGACATGGGGGAATCAGTCTTTCCAGAAACTGATCCGTTTTTCTTTATTTTCAGGTTTGCTTATATACCTTTGTTACACATAGGGATGAATACAGAGTCATGCGGGGGTCAGCAGTCCTGACCTTTATCAAAATCAGGTGCTTTGCATAAATGTATACAAAAAGGTCTTAGGGGTTTTGCATCATCTTCTGGCCAGGGGGCCTGCTGACATTTCACAACCCTTTCTTTCTGATAACCAAAAAACTTATTTTTTCCAAGGGTGTATTTTCTTAAACCAGGCGCCACCCTCTGAAGGTAGCAGATAAAGTTGCATTCCTATAGGGTGAGGGTATAGAGGGTTACAACTAAGAAAGGAATTTATTTAAGCCAAGGTTAACATTATTAATCTTAAACTAATCATTGACTCAACAATGAGAAAAGCCCTATGCTAATTAAGACTTTCAAAATACTCCAAACTCTCTGTGCTGTTTATGGTTGAGAGGTAGTAAACAATCATGTGCATAGTGGCAGGAGTATGGATAATCCTGTCACACAAGCTAGTCTGTCAGTAGAGAGGTTTGACCTGAGCCACCCTTCTCCCACCCAGGGCAGGGAATTAGCAGCAATTATTGGCACAACAAATGAAAAACCCTTCACCAATATAATTCCTAACCAATCCACTATACTAATAATTTCTAATTTCCCAAAAGAATTTGCCTTTAGTAAGTCTAAAACATCTCATGCCTCTCACGGTTGGGAGGCTGTAAACAATCACATGTGGCCAGATGAACCTGTACAGGCAGGCTAGATAACCTTCAGAGGAGTTCCTAAGTTGAAACACTCTTGTCACACCCAGGAATTTTTATTGACTTGGAGCTGTAAGTTATCTCCTTCTCCGAGAGAGGTTATGGGGGTCAGCCCCCCGTAAAGTCAGAGGTGTAGGTGAGAGCATGAAACAGTAAAGTAGGTAAACTCTGGTTTTGGGGGGTAGATGCTCAGGAACAGGGGGTTTCCTGCGCCTTGATCACGCCTTTGCGTATGCCAAGCCTCCTTCCTCCTGACTTTTGCCATAGGCGGAGTTCCTCACGCTGGTTCCCTGCAATCTTGGCCCTAGAAATGGATTTCTATTCATAACATCTTTTCCTTCAGGGATACTTAGACTATCTAAATGACAGAATAAACCATGTGAAAAAAATACAGGGATCATAATGAGGATATGTTATCCTTATGATTCTTAATTTCTGTAGATAGAATGTGCTACACAAAATGTATTCAGATTTGATGTGTTTGGAGTCGTAGGGACATGTGTTTTATTCTAATATACTTTGCTTGCCATTTAAAAGTATCTAAGGCTAATTCTTACACATTTTTTAAATCTATAGAGAATTTAGGACTTTGTAGAATGACAAGACTTCCTCCTGCAAGCCCTGTTTTACATACACAATCTCATAGTTCTGTTCTATAGTGCCCTCTTCACAGATTGTCATGTAATGTGTGAAATAATGTCATCAAAGAAATTTATGTTTGTTTCTGTTTTATAGACAAGAGACTTAAGCACAAGGGATTTAAGTGACTCAACTATAGTGGTTGTACTTTGTGTTTAGAAAGAAATGATTTAAATTTTTAGCTAAGTCTGTTTAAACTTTTACAACTCTTTATGAGTGAGGTCTACTTAACTCTGAGAAGACATAGTTTTCCTTCCTTTGATAATTTTTTGCCAATTTTTGCATCACAATTTTGACCAACCCTATCATAGCAATATTCCAAAAGTAAATTGAAGAAAACTGTGTAGGTAGTTCACTTGAACTCATTTTCGTTACCTTACCCAACTGTGTTAGTTGGAAAAACTTTTTAAAACCTGAGTTTAATAATGAGCTTTGTATATGAAGATCTCTAAGTTACATAAGAAGTTCCTCAGCAAAAGTAAAAACTGGCTTCTTTTTCTTGTCTGGGTCATGATGCTGATGAGTTAGAAATTTAATATCCATTTCCACTTTTTCATTAATTACTGTAAAACTGCCTTGAATATTTTACCCTTCATTCTAAGTTAAGTAATCTCTCACAATCTCTCCTCAGAAGTAAATCACTTATAAATGAGTCTAACCATCTTTTTTGCCCTTCACTTAACCTCTTATATCTCAAATGCTTGGTATTCTTTTGGGGAAAGGAAATTTATATTAGTCTCAGCCCTCTTTGTAATACATTTAATCTTCTTATTAGCCTTTGTGACAGCATCTTAACTTGGCGGTGACACCTTCATTGAACCTGTGGCACCACTTTGGGCTCTTTCTAGGAAGAGCCGTTTCTAGCATTGACTCCATCCTCATACCCAAGGAACATGGAATAGTAATGTGCTCTCAGTCCAGCACCTGTGCTTGGCATTCCACTGTATTTTTATTACCTGTGAGTAATAGGTGTCTCGGGCCTGGAGGGCGGGGAGGACCCTTTGAAGGAGTAGAAAAGGCCCTGCTCCAGCGAGCCCTCAGGAGCTTGCCGCAGGTGTGGAGCCTCAGATTCACCAACCAGCTAAGATGCTCTACCTTCCTCTTCTCCATTTGGATCCATAAGTATAAATAGTTATATGGGGCTTCCCTGATGGCTCAGCAGTAAGGAATCCACCTGCCAAGCAGGAGACGTGAGTTCAATCCCTGGTCAGGAAGATCCCTGAAGAAGGAAATGGCAACCTACACCAGTAGTCTTGCCTGGAGAATTCCACAGAGGAGCCTGGAATACTACAGTCCAAGGGGTCACAAAGACTCGGACATGACTTGGCAATTAAACCACCACCGCATGTATATGCATGTATATGTATATGCATATACATGACTGAAGCAACTGAGGACAGTTGAGCACATGCGTATGTAGTTTCTATGGGAAAGTGGCCCGTATATAGTGTCTATGGGAAAGTGGCCTCCCCTGGATACTTCACTTCATTTATCATCTCATTCAGTGCCACATGCATTTTTGGTTGCCTGGAGGCAGGGCGGTTGTAAAACCTTTTCTTTCCTGTTCCTGACACGTATTGTGGGCATCTTATGTAATTTTTTTTTTCCCTCTCCATCTCATGTTATCACCATCTTACTATAGAGTCTTGTTTCTGTAGGCTAGGTTTGGTAGTAGCCAAATTGCTCTCAATTCTCAATCCTACCCTGATGATATTTCTAAGCTCCCCAAAGCACCATATGATGTGGTAGCTCCTGGCTTTGGAAGTGCAGTGTCTCCCAAAGACCATCATATAAACGCCAGACTCTTTAGCCTGCCTCACAAATACCTGTTAAAGGAAGATGTATTATACCAAGGAAGTTGCCTAAAAATGAAGACAAGTTTCCCGATAAGCCATATTTTAATTCATCCAACAGAATATAATATGGGCCGTTGCCTGTCTAGGGGAAGTAATGGGTGTATATAGAACAGAAAGATATGTCAGGCCTTATGAGCTTACAGTCTGGTAGGGAAGAAAGACATGTAAACAGATTCCAATATAAGCTAAATAACTCACCTCTGTGTTTGTGTGTGTGCATGTTCACATATACACAAGTGAATGTGTGTGTTGTGTAGGTTTTACCTAGAGAAGGAAGTGAGCACATATTCATATATTCCACTTCAGGGATTAGAAGTCACTAGGGAAGAGATGATTAAATTGAGTGTTTACAGACAAAGGCTTAATCTCCAAAATATACAAATAGCTCATACAAGTCAACCACCAGAAAAGCAAACAACCCAACTGAAAAATGGGCAGAAGACCTTAGTAGACATTTCTTCAAAGAAGACACACAGATCGCCAGTAGGCACACGAAAAGATGCTTAAGATCACCAATTATTAAAGAAATGCAAATCAAAACCACAATGAGGAACCACCTTAACACCAGTCAAAATGTGTGCTTAGTCCTTCAATCATGTCCCATTCTTTGCAACTCTATGGACTGTAGCCTGCTCGGTTCCTCCGTCCGTGGGATTTCTTCAGGCAAGAATACTGGAGTAGGTTGCTATTTCCTTCTCTAAAGGATCTTCCCAACCCAGGGATCGAACCGACATTTCTTGTATCTCCAGCATTGCAGATGGATTCTTTATCCTTCTGATCCATTGGGGAAGCTCACTAGTCAGAATGTCCATCATTATTAACAAGTCTACAAATAGCAAATTCTGGAGAGGATGTAGAGAAAAGGGAGCCCTTCTACACTGCTGGTAGGAATGGAGGTTCCTCAGAAAACTGAAAATAGAATTACCATATGATTCAACAATCTCACTCCTGGACATATAGAAAACTATAATTCAAAAAGATGCCTGCCCTCCTATGTTCATAGCAGCATATTCACAGTAGCCAAGACATGGAGACAACCTGAATGTCCATCAGTAGAAGAACGGGCAGTGAACACGTGGCGCATGCATACAATGGAATACCACTCAGTCATAAGAAAGAGTGACATGATGCCATCTGCAGCTACATGGATGCAACTAGTATCATCATACTGAGTGAAGTAAATCAGAGAAAGTGATACTGTACGATGTCACGTACAGGTGGAATCTAAACTATGACACAAATGATCTCATCTATAGAACTGAGGCAGACTCACAAACATGGAGAACAGACTTGTGATTGCCAGCAGGGAGTGGCTGGGGAGAGAAGCCCTGGAAATTTGGGATTAGCAGATATATAGGATGGATAAACAACAAGGTCCTACTGTATAGCACAGGCAACTGTATTCAATACCATGTGATAAACCATAATGGAAAATAAGGTAAAAAAAAAAAAAAAAAAAAGGATGTCTATACAATTGAGTCACTTTGCTGTATAGCAGAGATGAGCACAACATTGTAAATCAACTATAAATTTCAATAAAAATTGTCTTGAGTACAACTAAGTATTTGCTCATTCTGGTGAATGGTAGACTCTAAAGGATGTTTTAGGTAGAGGAATTCAGTTCAGTTCAGTCGCTCAGTTGTGTCCGACTCTTTGCGACCCCATGAATCGCAGCACACCAGGCCTCCCTGTTCATCACCATCTCTCAGAGATCACTCAGACTCACGTCCATCAAGTCCGTGATGCCATCCAGCCATCTCATCCTCGGTCGTCCCCTTCTCCTCCTGTCCCCAATCCCTCCCAGCATCAGAGTCTTTTCCAATGAGTCAACTCTCCGCATGAGGTGGCCAAAGTACTGGAGTTTCAGCTTTAGCATCATTCCTTCCAAAGAAATCCCAGGGTTGATCTCCTTCAGAATGGACTGTCTTTACGTACTCCTTTTCCTATTTGGAACCAGTCTGTTGTTCCATGTCCAGTTCTAACTGTTGCTTCCTGACCTGCATACAGATTTCTCAAGAGGCAGGTTAGGTGGTCTGGTATTCCCATCTCTTTCAGAATTGTCCACAGTTTATTGTGATCCACACAGTCAAAGGCTTTGGCATAGTCAGTAAAGCAGAAATAGATGTTTTTCTGGAACTCTCTTGCTTTATCCATGATCCAGCGGATGTTGGCAATCTGATCTCTGGTTAATTAGTTTGTTTAAAATCACAGTCTTGAAACTAAATTAGAGATATGATGGAATTGAAATCACAGGGCGAGAGAAAGAGGGGAATGGCGATCAGGACAGGCTGTGCTCCCAGTATAAGACAGGAGAGTTCTAGGACCACGCGTCCTCAGATGGAAGGAAGCCTATGAGAGTGGTGAGGCTGCTGGCGCATGCAGCTCATGGCGGCGCTCTAATCCATATTTGGAGCAAGCAAGCTCAAAAGCTATTATGCAGAAAACAGAAGAAGCTGAAGATCATACTGCAGAATCTTGATCAAGAAAGAATCTTGAAGAAATCATGACCAGCACTAGACACTGAAAAATGGGAAGAATGAAGTTGGGATCAAGGTCTAGGTCAATTAGAGGATTATAGCAGGTTACCACCTGTTTTCTAGGAAATGGGTCACCGTTCATTGTCTGTGTTAAAGAAGAATATGGAATATGAGATTCTAAGGGAGAGGAAAAGTTCTGTAGAGTGCTGATAATATGCAGGTAAATAAACTTTTTGAACAAGAATTGAAGGCCAGCCAGAGTGCTTTAAAGTCTCAGGATGTTTAACTTACCTCTGTGTCAGCCTTGAACTTTTGGTGCTTAAGTTCATTTACTTTTAGTAAAATTTGTTTTGCTTTTTCTAAGAAAAATAGGGATATAAATTAGACTTAAATGTCTTTTTGGAGATAAAATAGCTCTTAAAATTTTGCATTTTGATGAGATGAGTTTAAATGAACAAAATGCAATCAGATGAACAGTCCTTAAAATACACAGTGTGAAAAATCAAGAATGCTTAGAGCAAAGCATTTAAGGCTTTATTATATTGAAACCATTTGAAAAAATATTCTGAATGATGAAAAACAGAACATGTGATCAGGTTTTATAATGTAAAACTGATTTCTGTTTTCCAAGAATGTGTTACTTTCTTACTCTACTTACAGTGTTCTTAAATATATTGTCCTCAAACAAAGTCATCATTTTAAAACGGTGTTGTAATTATGATTGTAAAAATATTTTCACTTTGTTTAAATGTGTAAAAATCTAGAAAATTAGAAGAGAGTAAAGATCACACTAATACCTACATACAAGAGATAGCCACTGTTAAATTTTGTTGCAGAAATCTCCATGTAATATATGTTATTTCTAGTTATGAAATAATCAAAAAATGAAGTTAAAAAAATAATTTCTCTCAGTTTTAGTGCTGTCTCTTATACACATCTGGTGTTGTAATTATGATTGTAAAAATATTTTCACTTTGTTTAAATGTGTAAAAATCTAGAAAATTAGAAGAGAGTAAAGATCACACTAATACCTACATACAAGAGATAGCCACTGTTAAATTTTGTTGCAGAAATCTCCATGTAATATATGTTATTTCTAGTTATGAAATAATCAAAAAATGAAGTTAAAAAAATAATCAAAAAATGAAGATCATGGCATCCGGTCCCATTACTTCATGGCAAATAGATGGGGAAACAATGGAAACAGTGACAGACTTTATTTTCTTGGGCTCCAAAATCACTGCAAATGGTGACTGCAGCCATGAAATTAAAAGACACTTGCTCCTTGGAAGAAAAGCTATGCCCAACCTAGATAGCACAAATATAACACTTGTATTTTTCAATCCCTCTGTAGGGAGTGTTCTAGTAACAGAAACATTTTGGAGTTCAGAATGTTCACATAACTTACCACTTGCCTCTTCGAGTAGAAAAGTTTTGAATTCTGTATTTTTCAACTAGGAATTTTATCAATATTTAAAAATAGGAAGATTAAAGACTTTGCTTAAAAATCCGTGAAAATATATGAAATAGTACTCAATATCCTGGAATGTTTGAGAAAGTTCAGGCTATGTCGTAAGTGGTATTATCTCTGAGATGCCACATAATAAACTTAGTGAAGATGATGGCATAAGAGTCACAGTGAAGAGTGAGCTTTAGTCCTCAGATCAGCAAGGACAGCTTTTGAAATAAGGAGCAGCAACCAAAGAGGCTGTTGCGGTGGGTCTTGCTGTGAGGGCTGTTCTCTAGTTTCAGCGAACGGGGGCTGCTCTGCGCTGCAGTCTCTGGGCTTCTGGTTGCAGGTGGCTTCCGTTGCAGGGCTCGAGCTCTGGGGCGCATGCGCTCAGTAGTCGCGGCGCCTCCGGTTGGAGAGCGCAGACTCAGTAGTTGTGGCGCGTATGCTTAGCTGCCCCGTGGTATGGGGGATCTACGTGGATCAGGGATCAAGCCGGGGTCTCCTGCATTGGCAGGCGGCTTCTTGACCACTGAGCCACCAGGGAACCCTACAAGAGATATTTTTAAATGCGTGTGTAATGTATAGATTATTATTGTGATTGTGCCCAAGTCAAAACTTTGTTTTTTTTTTTGTAGAAAACTGGGCAATAATTAGAAATGTTGCTGCTCTTGAAGCTCCCTTCAGGGTTTAATTCCAAATTACCTCCTAAATTGCAACTCAGGAAACGAGAGAAAGTTTGATAAGGACTTGCGCTGTGGCAGCTTCAGGGAAGTGAGAAGAAGTGAAGTGAACTGAAAGTCGGTCAGTTGTGTCCGACCCCATCGAGTATACAGTCCCTGGAATTCTCCAGGCCAGAATACTGGAGTCAGTAACCTTTCCCTTCTCCAGGGGATCTTCCCAACCCAGAGATCGAACCCAGGTCTCCCGCATTGCAGTATTCTTTACCAGCTGAGCCGCAAGGGGAGCCCGGAGTGGGAAGACCCATGCTGTTATCCCACAGCACCTTCGCAGCTGTGGAATCCACGCTCCTTGCTCTGTGACCTGGCTGGGTTGGGGAGCGTGCGTAGCTGGGTCGGCGAGCCTGCAGCCAGACTCAGGAAAGCTTGTGCCACCCAGGAAGGACGCGAGCCCCCGACGCTGGTCTGTGTTCACCTCCCTGCTGTGATGACCTTGCGGTGGTGTCCGACAGCGGCTGGTCGGTTCAGAATGTGGGGTTCAGTGTGACGGCAGCAGCATTTGCTATTAATTTTAAATGCCTTCAGAATTCTTCCACGCTGGAACCGTACTGAACTTTTTTTTCATTTAATTTTAATTTTATATTGGGTAGAGTTGATTTACAATGTGTTAGTTTCAGGTGTACAGCAAAGTGCTTCAGTTATATGTATACACATATCCATTCTTTCTCAGATTCTTTTCCCAAGGGGGTTATTGCAGACTGTTGAGCAGAGTTCCCTGTGCTGTCCAGTAGGTCCTTGGTGCTGATCTAGTTTTGAACATTTTCACATTGGGAAAAAGGAGTTTTTCAGTGTTTGGTTGTCTTGATTTCTGTGTAGGCGTTGTCAAGGGTTTTTTCACTATGAGCCATAATACACGCATTATATCGTAATTAAAGATAGTGTCTTTCTGCACAATATTGCTGGAACATTTAAAAGTATATATTATTGTTGTTGTTGATTGGTTGCTAGGTCATAGGCTTCCTTGTCCTTCAGCATCTCCTGGAATTTGCTCGGATTCCTGTCCATTGAGTCAGTGATGCCATCCAACTGTCTCACCCTCTGCTGCCCTTTCTCCCGTTGCTTTCAGTCCTTCCCAGCATCAGGGCCTTTTCCACTGAGTCGGCTCTTCGCATCATGTGGCCAGTGTGTTGGAGCTTCAGCATCAGTTGATTTCCTTTAGAACTGACTGGGTTGATCTCCTTGCAGTTAGATAATGTCTAAGTTTTTCTGTACCCAGTTAATTTGTGTAAACTTCTGTCTGGTTTCCTTTAGGGCAAGGTTTGATGAATAAAGTTAGTCTAAAAGCTGAGGGGGGTGTGTGTGTGTGTGTGTACACATATTAATTTTTAAATTTTGCCTCTCAGTAAAGTCTTGCTTTAAAAAATATTTTAGTGGTTTGATTAGAAATGAATTTATTTTATTTGCTTCAAAATAATACTAGAATTGATATAAAACATGTTTTATGTTACTGTAGAGGCCATTTTAAATTGATCTTTCCATAAATATTTGTAGATATTATTGACTTTTGGAAATAATTTCCTACTGTTTGCATTGGTGTCATGACATCTGAGCTGTACACCAGACTATGTTCCTTTCCTACTTGGTTCTTGATTGCTTATGACTGAAAAACTTGTTAAAAGCACAGTCCCTCACGCATAGAAGGAGGTGAATAATTTTGAGTTGGATATATAATAGTTGTAGCTAAGATTACCCCTTTACTACAAAGTCCTCCAGATAATTATATTCTAGCATTTTCCTTAATAATTTAATCATTCTGCTTTTGGAATTCTTTTTCCGTGAGCAGCAAACTCCATTGTTAAACCCCAATCTTGTTTCACAACATTTATGCCACCACCTGGCCTTGAGTAGGACTTCTGTTTTCCCTGAGGCCTCTCCAGGCGAGGCTGTTCAGTCTCACAGGTGCCTCTTCAGAGTCAGGTACTGAAGCCAAGATGGACGTTCTCCAGGGCACCGGCCAGACCAGTCCCCCTTCCCTCCTGTTAAAACTTTTGAGCTTTATGCCATTTGGCTCTACCAGGCTCTCCTCCAGGTTGATCCTGTCATCTGCTAACCTTGTCCTCCAACCTTCATTCCCCCTTGCAGAAGATTTCATTATCCCCTCTTATTCTCTGCTCCAGCTTCTGTCAGCTTTCTTGGGAATTTACCATTTATGTGAATTATCATGGTGGAGTGGTAAAGAATCCACCTGCCAATGCCAGAGATGCAAGAGATGAATCCTGGCATGTTCCCTGGGTCGGGGAGATCCCTTGGAGAAGGAAATGGTAACCCACTCCAGTATTCTTGTCTGGGAAATCCATGGACAGAGAAGTCTGGAGGGCTGCAGTCCCTCGGATCACAAAGAGTTGGACGTGGCTGAGTACATGCACAGAGATGCACACCCTCAATCTTAGTTTCTTCATTTTCTCATCTCCAGTGAACTTTTATTTCATTCTGTTCTAAACACAGATGACAGAATTAGACTACATTTTTTGTCATCAGCAGAAACTTGTCTCTCTCCAAAATTGCAAACACATTCTTGTCATTGACAACAGCGCATGTTCTCACAAAACTCGCAAGAATGAAGTAATTTTAACTTCACTCATTCTCTTTCTCAGTCTTCCCCAGCCCTTTACTTCTAGCTTTATTCACTCTGAATTGCATAGCTCACCATTTATTCACTTTCCTTCAGCTGCTCTTCCATGTGTTTGTTTTTTTTTTAATGAACCTGCTTTTGTTCATGACTTTAAATGTCTTTGCTAATCCATTTTTTCACTTTATGTTCTCATGAAGTTTTGAGGCTTTTGTGGGGGGAGGGTTTTGTTTTTTAGTAAGCATTTGAATAAACAGAAGATAGCATAAGGTTACAATTGGAAGATTGCTCTGTCATTCCTGTTAATAAATATTACCCGGAATTCCTAAGCAAGTAAGAGTTACCACTTCGTATAAGCTCCAGTTTATACCTGGACCTTGGTTATTTGGCCCGACACCACCATGCCCTCCATCCCTTCTCTACCTCTTTCCTTTCGGCTGACTACTTTGCCAAATACTTTACTGAGATTCACAGCACAGAGCATTGTCTTCTTCTCACTTGTTTCTTTAGAAACATACCATCCTTCTTACTGTCTGATACCAAGATCACTAGACCAGCTCTGGGCCCCCACCTCTTGACTTATCAAAGACGATGCTTCAGCTAGTCACCTCCCCCTTGAATCATTAACCTTTCTCTTTTTCTCTATCCACAATCATTTTTAAGAAATATCCACCCTTTTAAAGATCTAACCTGAACTCCCCCCTTCATAGATCACAGCCTTGTTGTGGTGAAGTCTTCATTGTGTAACTCAATGAAGAAGGGTTTAAAAAGTGGAGACAGTGTCAGATTTTATCTTCTTGGACTCCAAAAGTCCAAGGACACTGCAGAGAGTGACTGAAGCCACAAAATTAAAAGATGCTAGCTCCTTGAAAGGAAAGCTACGACAAACCTAGACAGTATTAAAAAGCAGAGATATCACTTTACAGATAAAGGTCCGACTAGTCAAAGCTGTGGTTTTTCCATTAGTCATGTATGGGTGTGAGAGTTGGACCATAAAGAAGGGTGAACACTGAAGGACTGAGGCTTTTAAATTGTGGTGCTAGAGAAGACTCTTGAGAGTTCCGTGGACAGCAAGGAGACCAAACCAGTCAATCCTAAATGAAATCAACCCTGAATATTCATTGGAAGGATTGATGCTGCAACTGAATCTCCAGTTGTTTGGCCACCTGATGTGAAGAGCTGACTCACTTGAAAAGACCCTGATTCTGGGAAAGACTGAAGGCAGGAGGAGAAGGGGATGACAGAGGATGAGATGGTTGGATGGCATCACCGACTCAATGGGCATGAGTTTGAGTGAGATCCGGGAGTTGTTGATGGACGGGGAGGCCTGGCGTGCTGCAGTCCATGGGGTCCCAAAGAGCTGGACACGGCTGAGCGGCTGAACAACAGCAGCAGCCACCTGAACTCCACTGATTTCTCTGCCTGTTGCCGCATCCTTGTCAGAGTCTCCAGTAACTTTGAATGTTGCTGAGCTCACTTAGATGTTTCTTTCGTCTTGTCTTCCTCCACCACTTCCCAGCATTTGGCACTGGCATTGTCCATCATTCCTCTACTTGGTGAAACATATGCTTTTTTTTCTTTTGAAAATTTGAGTTTCCTTCTACATGTGTGGGCCTTTCTGCTTAGCTGTCTTTGGCTTGAATCTGACCAAATTCTGAATATTGAGGTTCCTCATGGTTCCACACTGAGTTCTCTTTGTCTTCTCTTTATTACATTCCAAGGCTTTAAAAACTATCTATATGCTAATAACTCCCACGTTTATACATCTGGCTTGGATCTCCCTTCAGTGCTTCTTTCTCATTTGTCCAAATTTACTTAGCTGGCAAATCCACATGGATGTTGCTCAGACGTCTCTAACTTAATATGTTGTGTGCTAAACTCTTACTTTTCCCGGTGGAAGCCTGTCTCTCCACGGATCTTCTCAGGCTCAGTGAATGACATGTCATGCTGCCTGGCAGCGGGAGGAGGAGCCTGATGGGTCTTTTGTTCTGTCCTCTCCAACACTCCTGTAACCAGTTACTCCACACAACGGTTGATTTGCCGTCAGAGTACGTTTTCCATTGCTTGTGTGCCTGCACTAACTCACTGGTATTTTGCTTTCTCCCTTGCCACCTATTAATAGAGCAGTCAGAGTCAACTAATTAGAGCATGAATTGTCTCTTCAGTTCCTTGCTAAAACCCCTGTGTTTCCTTTACATTGCACTTAGCAATTCTGATCATTATTCTTAACCTAGATAGCCACGGCCTGGTCTCTGGCTTGTTTCCTAACTCCTGCCTTTGATCACTGCAGCCTAGTCATCTGTTTTGTTTGTGGAACAATCCAGACTTAGGTATTTTGTTTATTCTGTTCCTTTTTTTAAAATGTTCTTTTCTTCTTTCTTCCCATGACTGGGTTCTTTTAATTCAAGTTTTCAACTCATCTCTGATTCAGTCTTTAATCACTCTTTCTTGGTAGGATACCCTGTTATTCTTGACTGTAACATCATTATTTCTTTTTTTTTTTGTAGCATTTCACATTTTATAATAATGAAGTTGCATATTAGATTTTGTCTTATCTGTGTCTTCCACTAAACCCTCAGGTCTATCACCACGTACCTGCTGCCGAACACATATTAAGTGTTTAATTAATAGCTGTTAAGTGAATTAGTAACTTAAAGTTTCTGCAATGAAAGAAATAGTTAAGGATTGTAGAAAACACCAAGAAAAGAAATGGTCCCTTTCTTCAGTTTGTAAACAGATATGTGTTAAAAAGACTGGCTAAGAGCTCTCACATGAGGTTGCTTTGCCCTCAACAAAGACAGAATCATCTGAGGGCTGTCGTATAGGTGTCATACACTTGTTAGTTGTATACTTTTTTGTATATGGTTGTACTTCAATGAAATTTTTAATTTGCATAAATAATTAAGAAAATGAAGAAGAAAAAGGAGGAAATGCCAAGAATTGCTCAGTTTTCTGCACTGAGTCCTTATTTGTTTTATAATCAGGACTGATGATTTTTAAGAAAAAACATCATCTCTGAATGACTATATTTAGGGAAAAACCCATTTTCATTCATTGTTCTTCTTTTGTTCATATTCTTTTGTAGCTCTTCTGTTTCTAAAGCTTTTAAAAAACTCGTCTAAATTATATTCTGCTTGTTTTAGATAGGAAATAGGATATCCTTTTCAGACATTGATTTGACCAGTGATGTTTATACCCAGGAAAATTATTAACTCATTTTTGCAATTTGTATTCCCATGTGCATATTCACTATCCTATTTTCTGCTTGGACTATTCACCCTGTAAACTTGAATATTAATAGAATCTCATTTGTATGTATGTTCCAGGGACTACTCTGAAAAGGGGAACATTTACCAGTGCATATTATAAGCATCAGATCACTCGATCATTAAGGGAGTCGGGAGTCTTGAAATTACACATGAGCTACCCTGACAGCTCAGTTGGTAAAGAATCCGCCTGCAACGCAGGACACCCTGGTTCGATTCCTGGGTCGGGAAGATCCGCTGGTGATGGATAGGTTACCCACTCCAGTATTAGATAAATAGGAAAACCTTTCATCACACTCAGTTCCACATACTGTTCTCTCAGTTTTAGTGCTATGGACCTGTCAGGCAAGTATGAGTGACATCTGAGCAGAGAGCAGTCAAGCCAAGGCCTCCCTGGTGCTGGTAGTCTTTTATTTGCCCTATAGGTCTGAAGTTGACTCCATCATTACATGCAATTTGATTTATCCGTTTGACACAACACTCTCACATCTTGATTAATATAGTGAAGTGTTTCTAATCTCTAGAAAATTTCTGAATCCATATCTTACACATCTTTGTAAAAACTTTGTAATGTCTGAAGTTGACTCCATCATTACATGCAATTTGATTTAGCTGTTTGACACAACACTTTCACATCTTGATTCATAATGAGGTGTTTCTAATGTCTAGAAAATTTCTGAAATCCATATCTTACACATCTTTATAAAAACTTTGTAATGTATGCTAATACATTGTTATGTGTCCACCAGAGACTTGAAGCTTTCTGTTTAAGACCTAATATGTACTTAGATATTACTGAAATGGACTCTGGAAATAACTCTCCTGAAATAGATCCTGTAAGAAATGTGGCTACCCTGTTCAGAAACTTCACCATGTGGCAGTTGGCTGTCCCAGCCAAGCCTGCGAATTTACACCTTCCTAGGGTAGTCTTTTGGAGAAGGCAGTGGCACCCCACTCCAGGACTCTTGTCTGGAAAATCCCATGGACGGAGGAGCCTGGTAGGCTGCAGTCCATGGGGTCTGCAAAGAGTCAGACACGACTGAGCAACCTCACTTTGACTTTTCACTTTCATGCATTGGAGAAGGCAATGGCAACCCACTCCAGTGTTCTTGCCTGGAGAATCCCAGGGATGGCGGAGCCTGGTGGGCTCTCGTCTATGGGGTCGCACAGAGTCGGACACGACTGAAGCGACTTAGCAGCAGCAGCAGCAGCAGCAGCAGGGTGGTCTTTAATGAGTAACGAGGGTGGGGGCGGTGGGTTCTCTAACTGCCCCTGCCCCCACCCCTCCCCCTCTACCCCTTTCCCAACCAGGAGAGGCTTAGGGCTGTCTGCATAGTTCCTCTTGGGAATGAGCCAAGCTCCCTGCACAAGAGTCTGCCCGATGACACACCATCTTAGGGCTTAATTCCTTTCTCTGTCCCTCTTCCTGACTCCTCCTCCTTTTTTTGGCTAATACACCATTGTCTAAATATACCACATTTTCTTTATGCATGCATCTGTCCATGGGCATTTAGGTTGCTTTCATTAAGACAACTTTCCTTCTACCTAGAGGTTGAATTTATTGTAATGATCCTTTACAATCCTTTGACTTTTAACTACTTATTATATGTTACTGCACTTCTTATTTTATCCTTAATACTATCTTGGTCAATTGACTAACCTTACCCTACCTACATATTAATCTTTATTTTCTGTTTGTGAAGATGTTATTGGAAACCATCCTTTGGAACTGTATCGCCTCTGTGGAACGGCTGAGAATGGTGAGACAGGCTTAGTCTCGTCATCCTCTGAGCTCCTTCACCTTTTGGTTTTGTAGTCATCCCACTAGAGAAGGGAACTATTGCTATTAGTCCTACCTTCTCAGCTAGGCTGTTCCGTCTCTTCAGTGGAAGGTTTTTTTATCTTTGAAAGTGTGTGTGCAAACTGGTCATGTACATGCTGAGTCACTCAGTCTTGTCTGACTGTTTGTGACCGCATGGACTGTAGCCCACCAGGCTCCTCTGTCAATGGGATCTTCCAGGCAAGCACACTGGAGTGGGTTGCCATTGTAGAAACTGGTGGTTAGTAACGAAAACTGAGTAAAAAACAAATACGTACTTCTATGGATACATCCGTTTGCCTAGAGAAAACATGTTGAGAGTACTATTGGCATCATTTCTAAAATACCTGAGAAATAATCCAAGAGCAGGACTATCTTTTTTTTTTTTCTTTCACTTTCTCCAAACAGACTTGAAAACCACACATGGGAAATCTTTTTATCTCAAAGGACAGAACGTCACCCACCACTTGCCAAGGAATATCATTTACCTTCCGTAGTCAGCAGGAAGATGAGAGGTGTAAGAGGGTTCATGAAATGTACCTGAGAGCTAACTACCAAATGCCAGTTTTAAAACGTCAAATCATTTAACTTGAAATTAGTGCCACATGAAGTAAAGTATGAAACAACTCTTTGTATTTCTGAAATTTTGAGTCATCATTAACTAGCCTTGTTCATAGGAAATTTGCACTTTAGCTAAAGCTCAAATGACTTTTAATATCTCTTTGGTAGGAAGGACAGCCATACTTACAAAACAAATTCACAGTTGTAGTAAAACTGTCTCCATGGATTGTATTAGACTCCACCAAACAAGTATTTACAGTGGAAGTGAAACATTATTTGAACGTCAGTGGTTTCTAAAATTAGAAAATGGGATTGTATGCTTAGCTAGAGGCATTCATGTTCTTGGGTCCAGATTTAAGACTGATCTTTGTGTTTGCTGTTGAGATATGATTTCCTCTCAGAGAATATAGGCAGAGACCTAAAATACACATTCATTTGCTTTGAACGTTAAAAAAGAAAACATCGTTCAGCGAGTAGGCCTGTCTTCCAGTCATAAGAGGGAGGCTGATGTGTTTCAGTCTCTGTGAACTCTGTCCTTGGAGACGAGCCTGATGGGCAGAGCCGTGGTTATCGGGTCAAGATGAGTTTTGATCTGGCCTTGTCCCTTTCAATGACTAACCATGACTTTGTATATGCCACTTAATTTTTCTGGGGTCCATGTCTATTAAATGGAAAAAAAAAAATCTTTCCTACTTTCCTTAGAGGGTTTTTGCAAATATCCAGTTAGGTAATTGTTATGAACGTCCTTTGGCATAACTAATATAAAGAACTATATGGATACAGCATATTATTTTTATCTTTGATAAAATTTGACTGTAACATGAGTAGTCCTGCATTGTCCTTGGTGAATGCTGTCAGCATAACTAATTTTGATCCATGACATACAGATTATAAACATGAGAGGGTTATCACAGTTTTGCTTTAATTTGTTCCTTTGGTTTGTGCTAGTTCTTTGGAGAAGATGGGATAAAATTCTGTAATGATGTATATCAGAATCACAATAGGCAAGTCTCGTTAAACCAGAAAGTTCCTGATTGGACTCTAGCATCTGGGAAATTCGGCGCCTGTTAGCAGTGGAGTGTTTCGATTGGCATATGTTTGGCATTTGTCATATTGAGACAGTGAAAGCACTGAGAAATAATGAAATAGCAAGCCCTTTGGCAGGGACAAATAGGAAATGTTTTATCATTAACCCACTGAAATAAAACTCTGATAAAACCTATGAATAATGCAAACAGAGGCATGTGAGAAAAAATGTCAGGATCAAGGGAAAGCGATGTTTTCTTAATCAGTGCCTTGTTTGTTTTGTTTTTATTTAAAACTTACTTGGCACATATTTTGCTCCTATTTGATGAAAGGTATAAGAAGCAGTGTGCTTTAAATGGCTAAGTTTCCTTCACCTAATTACAGGATCAAGATAGTATATGTTAATACTTTGATATGGTAATTGCTATTTGCTTAGAAGTAACTATATTTCAAAAAATTCAGATAACTGAGAATCATCACTATTAATAGTATGCTATAGAAGACACTTTTGGGTAAACGGACAACATAGTGATACTTAAGTTCTGTTTAAATTTCTAATCTCTAATAAAAAGAGATGAACTAATTTAACAGTTATATATTCTAGATTCTTCTGCCTTCAAGAACCATATTCATTTGCTTATTGTCTATCCATATCTATTGTTTTCCTAATTACCAATTCTGAGGAGAAAATTTTAGACTTCTTTTCTCTATTAATTTTTCCCCTGGTAAGTTATACTTATCAAATATGTTAAAAAGTTGAAGACTTTAAAATGAGATAATCTGTGATTAATTCAAAGTTGATGATTTCAGTTTCATCTGAAATTTATTACATTCCCTATACATTTGAGCAATAGATGTGATTATATAAGTTTTTAAGAAGTTATCTGTATTAGAGTGACATAAATGTCATAACTTGAAACTTGAAATGTTTTCCTCATATATAAGAAACAGTTAATATGATTCCTAAATTAAACACTCTTACAATCCAAATGAATGTGAAAGTGGGCTTCCC
>SJYT01032211.1:0-17884 GCA_006410635.1 Cephalophus harveyi | reverse complement strand
TTACATTCCCTATACATTTGAGCAATAGATGTGATTATAAAAGTTTTTAAGAAGTTATCTGTATTAGAGTGACATAAATGTCATAACTTGAAACTTGAAATGTTTTCCTCATATATAAGAAACAGTTAATATGATTCCTAAATTAAACACTCTTACAATCCAAATGAATGTGAAAGTGGGCTTCCCCTGTGTCTCAGTTGGTAAAGAATCCGCCTGCAATGCAGGAGACCTGGGTTCAACCCTGGGTTGGGAAGATCCCTTGGAGAAGGGAAAGGCTACCACTCCAGTATTCTGGCCTGGAGAACTCCATGGACTGTATAGTCCATGGGGTCGCAAAGAGTCGGACACGACTGAGCGACTTTCACAATCCAAGTAGCTAATGAGAAAATGGGCAGAAACCATGGCCACTCTGCAGACAGCTTACCCATAAAAGGCCCAATCCCTTTGGTTTGCCTTTTAAGGAAATGAAGCAAAATCTGATGCTAGCAGAAAATAGAAATCAAGACTAATATCTCTTTTAGATAACGTGAAGTGGCATTGGAACATCCAGATTTTAAAATGGATTTGAGTTAGCAGAGGAGAAAATACTTTGTGAATACATTAAAAGAAGACAAGAAAGAAGAATATTGGATCACTGCTTATCAGATGAGGAAAGCAGACAGCACTGAAATGGGTGAAATTTTAATACCTGCCACTTTGCTTTGTTGTCACTAAAAGTGTGTGATTTCAAACAAAGCTGTTCCATCTCACTATATAATTAAGATAACTTCATTGTCAGTTAAATCACAAAACATCCACCCTCTCTCTGCTGCCCCTTTCAAATAACTTAGATTGACTCTAATCCTATGCTATTAGTGTTCTTAGGTCCCTAAATGAAGCTGTCTCACATCAGTTTTGTTTGTGTGGGATTACTGTAGCCTGTTGGAGAAGGAAATGGCACCCCACTCCAGTATTCTTGCCTGGAAAATCCCATGGACAGAGGAGCCTGGTAGACTACAGTCCATGGGGTCGCAAAGAGTCGGACATGACTGAGCCACTTTCACTTTCACTTTCACTGTAGCCTGTTACACTCAGGGCAGTGACATTTACTGGCATATCTGTTTGTTCTTTGGGTTGAGTTCTTTTACACAAGTGTACTTACACAGTCGTGTATCAATTATGGACTGCCTGTTTCACATGCACTTATGTATTTGTGAATATAACAGATTTTTTTCCCTTGGACAATTACTTAATATTTTTGCCCATGATTCATATGAAGACCTAGAAGTCATCCCACATTTGCAGATGATAAAAATCTGGAAAGGAGAACTAATAAAGGGAAACACAATAAAAAATCAAATAATCGTGGCAAGGCAACAATAACGGGAAACTGAAATTGGACTTCCTGGAGATGAAGTTCAAGGTTTGATTTTATCTTTTAAAAACATACAGTTGCAGGCTCGAGGATGAGAGCATGGACAAATGGGAGGGTGATGGAGGCTCTCCGCTCAAGCTTGACCCCAGGCTCAGTGAGGCCAGCAGTGGGAAGCATAGGCAGTCTTAGACTGGATTAGTTGAATTGTGACCACATGGACTGTAGCCCGCCAGGCTCCTCTGTCAGTGGAATTCTCCAGGCCAAAATACTGGGGTGGGTAGCCGTTCCTTTCTCCAGGGGATCTTCCCAATCCAGGGATTGAACCCAGGTCTTCAGCATTGCAAGTGAATTCTTTACTGTCTAAGCCACCAGGGAAGCCCCCAAGTTGTAAGTATTACACAGTTCTCTCTTCCTTTGCCTAATAAGCAGTACTGTTTTGATTGGGATAATTGGGGAGGGAAGAAGCTTAGAAGAGCAGGCTTTAGAAGAACTTAGAACATAGGCTGCCTGGGTTTAAAATTGGGCTGATGCAGAGGAGGTGGGATTCCTCAGGAATTTGGGCAGAGCAGAGCAGGGCCTTGGAGGAGGAATAAAAAAAAAGGAAGGAAGGATTTGAATGGGAACTGGAAGGAAGGGGCATTCCCTGCTGGTGTGACGGCACGGAGCCGAGGCACCAAGGTGGCCCAGCAGGGCTTGAGTGATGACAGGCTTCCTGACCAGCAACTCCTGCAGGGGCCAACCCCACTCTGTCTTTTGTTCCTTGCTCCAGGGCTTTGCCTTTTAAAGGGCAGAAAAGCAGTAGACTTTTTCTAGTAGAGGACGATTGTGTTGTGTGGCAGTTGTGCTGGGAAGGGCTTCTGAATCTCTGTCTGTGTAATCCGCGCTGTGCCCCAGCTACTGCACGTTCGGTCTCGCCTGTGTTTCTGAGCGTTGTTCTCGCTCCCGTTTATGAATGAAGAGGCTGAGGCTAGGGTATGTAACTTGCTGATGCATGGTCAAGTGAGGATTCCATCTCAGGCCTGTTTCCCTTCAAGGCTCCCGTTCCCCAACTAATCTTGTTATTTCTGAGAATGCACCATCTCAATGTTACATTCTCATGTTGAAATGCCGTATGTTAGAAATTTACATCAAGCATAATTTTTAAATAATTTAAGAAGTATATTTCAGTGGTTAAGACGTGGACATTGCATTAATCAAACAAAGGTTAAAAATCTCAGTTCTGCCTGTTACTAGCCTTGTGACCTTTGGGCAGGTTTCTTACCTTCTGTGGGTTTCTGTTAACCTCTCCAGCATTTACGTCACTGGGCTGCTTTGAGGATTAAGTAAGATCATGTACAGACAAGGCACCTAATGTTAGTGATTTCTGTTATGTAATATACCATATATATGCAAACCGTAAAGGAACAGTGATGATGTAGTAAGCAATGTTCCTAAAGGAAGTTTCTGGACTGATAGTGTTTAGCATCATTACACTCTTTTGTGAACCTATCGTACCTGTTCTGTGTATCCCCTTAGCTTCCCACAAGCTGGGGATTTGGGTCCGGTCATATGGTGTAACTTGGCCCTCACTTTAACAAACCCAGCAGACACACCAGCCTTGTGTGTTAGCAAATCTCAGGGACACAGGAATCATTAATTAAATCAATCCCTAGGAGAGACATAGGCTTTTCAGTACTCACATAATTCATCAGTTTGCCTGTTACTTGGTAGCCACCTGGAGGAGGGCATGGCAACCCACTCCAGTACTCTGGCCTGGAGAATCCCCGTGGCAGAGGAGCCTGGTGGGGTCAGTCCATGGGGTCACAAAGAGTCAGACACGACTGCCGTGACTTAGCACAGCACAGGTGGCCACCAGATATTAACACATCTCAGCTGATATTGGACTTAACTCTCTGGCTAAATGAAAACTGGCTGGACAGTTCAGTTTCTAACGTTTATGCCTAGGGTTTCCTTTCTTCACTTTTCTGTCCCGGTGGTTGAGCATGAACAGATGCTCCACAGATGTGGGCTGTGTTCTGTAGTGGCTAGCTGACGGAAATTATGCAAAGAAGGACTAAATGCCAGGTTGTCAGCGGTTCAGGAAAGCTGTGTTTCTCAAAATGGTCTTTGGGTCACCCTCAGCTGAGGATGGCTGAGGAACTGCTGAGGATGGCTTCCCTGGTGGCTCAGGGGGGAAGAATCCACCTGCCAATGCAGGAGACACAGGTTCAGTCCCCGGGTCAGGCAGGTCCCCTGGAGGAGGAAGTGGCAACCCACTCCAGTGTTCTCGTCTTCAGAATTCCATGGACAGTGGAGCCTGGTGGGCTGCTGTCCATGGGGCGCAAGGAGTCCAACACAGTTGAGCAACAAGACATCTGCAACAGCAGCTGAACTCCTTGGGGACTAAACGAACCTTCCTGGGGCTCAATCATGCTGAGTTTAAATTCATCCCTTCTGAAGGGGACACCCGAGAACTTTCATTTAAAAGTTACACTCGTGTAAGATTCTCTACCTTTGAAAGCCTGCACAGCCTTCCTGGCTCCTGCAGACTCAGCACTGACCGTCGAAAGGTCTAGCCCTGGCAGAGGCCCTCCTGGCCCCCCCCGGCTCACTGCAGCCCAGCCCCACCAGCCCTTTGCTCCCCTCAAATAGGGAAGGTGCTCCTTCAGCCTGTGCCCTTCCCTGACCTGCTCTTCTCCGGGGGTCTGGATGGCTCACACACTCCGCCGGGCTCTTTGCTGGACTATCACCTTCTCCAGGGGGCCACCCCGACCCCTCTAGATAGCAGTGATGGACTTACCTCCCAGCCCAGACACATCCTCTGCCTGTGGAGTTTATTTAGTTTGTGCCTGTCTCACAACACGAGGGCAAAAGTTTCTGCAGTTTGTTTATTGTTTATCAGTCAGAGACAAGATCAGCCAAGGTCTGGCACCCAGGAGGTACTCACTATTTGAAAAAAAAAACAAGTGGAGAAGCAGAGAAGAAAATCCTCCATCCTGCAGGGCATCATCAGAGGTTTCTGAAAATCTCTTTTGATTCTAACCCTATGCTTCCCAGTTATAATTGATAACCATTTTGACAGGTTTAAAGAGGTGAAAAATTTAGACACAGAGACACCAACAACTCCAGAGATTGCTTTTTAGGTAGTTTGAGTGACATATAACAGATCTCCAGACAGTTATGCTGAAAATTTCTAAAGTCTTTTGCCTATTTTTAATGTTATAGATTCTATCTTCTGTGTGGAATTTAGTATATGATTTGTTATTAAGACACTGGTTAATTGACTTTTGTCATTAATAGATTCTTATACACTTCTTGGGACTTCTCTGATGGCTCAGTGAGTAAAGAATCTACCTGCAACGCAAGAGACAGGGGATGCAGGTTCTATGCTTGGGTCTGGAAGATCCCCTGGAGAAGGAAATGGCAAACCACTCCAGTGTTCTTGCCTGGAAAACCCATGGACAGAGGAGCCTGGTGGGCTATAGTCCAAAGAGTCCCAAAGAATCAGATGTGAACTGAGTATGCATGCATGCACCTTTTTACCTATATAAAGTGGTTCTATGCTTGGGTCTGGAAGATCCCCTGGAGAAGGAAATGGCAAACCACTCCAGTGTTCTTGCCTGGAAAACCCATGGACAGAGGAGCCTGGTGGGCTATAGTCCAAAGAGTCCCAAAGAATCAGATGTGAACTGAGTATGCATGCATGCACCTTTTTACCTATATAAAGGATACTTAGAGGTAGGTAGAATACTATATTTATTTTCATTTCCACAATTATTAGCTATCAGATAAAAATCTGCTATCATAACATTAGCTGGGGAGACTGAGTTTGACTTCTGTTGTTTCAGCTTTTGGCACCTTTTCCAGGATTATATCCTACTGACCTGTATTATTGAAGTCTTAATAAACACTGATGCTATCCTAGAATTATGTAATTTCTCCACAACCCCCCCCCCCAACCCTGCCCACCCCTTGGAGAATTCTCTCTTTTGCTAGGTAGGAAACTATGAGAGTATTTCTTCTATTTTGGTTTTAATGTACATCTTTTTGTGTGTATCCTTTATAATCTTCCATTATTTAATGTGAGAGCTTATTAATCACTATTAAAAATAGCAGAGCTGCAAAATTCAGTGTCAGCAACCCAGCACTTTCTTCACATAAATGTTGACAGGGTTTTTCATCTTTTATTATAGGAATGTGGGGATTAGTGCACAAGCAGTTAAGCTGTGATTCCAGTAGTCTGCATTTTGGGGGGCAAGTCCAATGTTCCATGCATCTCCATGAGCCTCCTAGAGTTTGTATCTGAAACAAAGGAAATGTAACCCTGTTTGAAGGTATTCTGCGAGACAAATCCTCAAATCGATGCTGCTGGTCTAATATTTTCACCATTATAAAATGAAGCTGTAGGTGCAACAGAAAGTAGAGAATGGACTAGGGGAATTTAAAACCTAAATCAGTTTTAGGAAAGGAAAATGGAAGGATAATTGACACGTCAGTGACATGAATAATTATGAAATATCAGTGGCTGCTGCTAAGTCACTTCAGTCGTGTCTGACTCTGTGCGACCCCATAGACGGCAGCCCACCAGGCTCCCCCATCTCTGGGATTCTCCAAGCAAGAACACTGGAGTGGGTTGCCATTTCCTTCTCCAGTGCATGAAAGTGAAAAGTGAAAGGGAAGTCACTCAGTCGTATCCGACTCTTAGCGGACCCCATGGACTGCAGCCTACCAGGCTCCTTCATTCATAGGATTTTCCAGGCAAGAGTACTGGAGTGGGGTGCCATTGCCTTCTCCGTATCAGTGGCTAGTTTTCCTAAATATTAATTTATCCATATGGGTGATTTTCTAGATGAAAAGAGAATGAAAGAATCCTATTTTTTTTTCTTTTAGAAATATTTCTGTACAGAAAAAAATTTATAAATGTTATTGTAAAAAATGACCTATATGTCCATTCTTGTTAACAAAAAAGTTCCTTAACTGCAGAAAGATTCAATATAAATACATTTTTAGCTCTGGTCAAAGCCACACTTTTAAGTAATTGGGCACTGTGTTAATATGTCCCCAGGCTTCTATTTTCCTGAAGCTCCTGTTTAGAATCATGCCGATCTATCTTCATATTTCCTTCCCAGCCCCACTGTAATTGACCTGGCAGTCCGCCACGCTACAGCCCAGACAGTAATCACTTGGAGACGATAGCCTGCCTTTCTAATTTGACTGACAGGACAAGCCCTATTTTAAAATCCTTGTCATGTGCTTTTTATCAGTAAATAACACCCATGTTACTGAGCATATGCACTGCAGATTAATATGCTCACTCTCTGGTGGAGGAAAGTGGCTAAAAATAAAAACAGCGAGGGCTTCATGTGGTTGTAAAGTTCCTCCTTTCTAGGACAGCCATGTCCATACTTCGTAGGTCAGCCGATCTCATGTTAAATAGGCAGCTTCCCACACACTGTGACTACCTCTTACTTTTCCTCTAGACTCAGTATCTTTAGCTGTAATAAAATGCAAAACCACAGGCTTACTACCGGATGCATTTTTATAGTCTAGAACACCACACTTTCTGCAACTTTTTCTTTAAGACGTTTGATTTTAGTTTTGTTGTATAGTGACTTTTTAAGTTGTATTTGCCCTAGGTATTTAGATATTTCTGGTTTTGATTTTGAGATTATAATTTGCTGTTACTCAATGAATTATTTCCAAAGAGCTATATTAATTTGTAAAAATGACAATATTTATAGCAGTGCCAAAAGAATGCTGTAGTAGCCGCTCATTAGGTATTTGTAAGAGATATATTTTATGAAGAATATCTAAGTGTAGATGTTACCAAGAAAGTCAGGCAAGCCCTGGAGTGTGCCACGCAGGGATGCTCGAGGATTGCTTCTTCAGCTGTTACATAGGTATCTCACCTATTGCGTATGTATTTCCTATAAATATTATAGCATCCCACATACACGCACGCTGGATCTGAGAATGTGTGTTTACTTTTAGAGGACATTTTGGGGTATAGTGAGTGAGGTATTACCGAGACTTCAGATTATACACTCTGCAGGCGTTTGGGAAGCACGAAACTGGAGGTCAGCTGAGGCAGGTAATGCGTGCTGTGCTGTGGCCAGTCGCTCAGCCGTGTCCAGCTCTCTGTGACCCCGTGGACCGTAGCCCTCGAGGCTCCTCTGTCCATGGCGTTCTCAGGCAAGAATACTGGAGTGGGTTGTGTGCCCTCCTCCAGGGGATCTTCCCGACCCAGGAGTCTCCTGTGTTGCAAATGGATTCTTTACCTGCTGGGCCATCAGAGAAGCCCGAAATGGATAATGGAGAAAATTATTTACATTTATTGATAGCCTCCCATGTGTCAAATATTTTGCTATTTAATAGTTTTAAAAGCTCCTGAGGTGAATCTAATGTGTGGCTAGGGTTGGAAACTGCTATAACCAAATATTTCAGTATAATTAGTTCAGGCAGTTACTGTTAAATCTGCTGCTGCTGCTGCTGCTGCTAAGTCGCTTCAGTCGTGTCCGACTCTGTGCGACCCCATAGACGGCAGCCCACTAGGCTCCCCCGTCCCTGGGATTCTCCTCTGCTATAACCAAATATTTCAGTATAATTAGTTCAGGCAGTTACTGTTAAATCTGCTGCTGCTGCTGCTGCTGCTAAGTCGCTTCAGTCGTGTCCGACTCTGTGCGACCCCATAGACGGCAGCCCACTAGGCTCCCCCGTCCCTGGGATTCTCCAGGCAAGAACACTGGAGTGGGTTGCCATTTCCTTCAATGCATGAAAGTAAAAAGTGAAAGTGAAGTCGCTCAGTCGTGCCCGACTCTTAGCGACCCATGGACTGCAGCCTTCCAGGCTCCTCCGTCCATGGGATTTTCCAGGCAGGTGTACTGGAGTGGGGTGCCATCGCCTTCTCCAGGAATATAGACTAGGAACTGAGTAATCAGGAGAGAACAGTTGCCTGAAACACCAAGTGAGAGCCGTTTTTCAAGGCAGATGCCACAGGCAGTGGGGAGAATGAGGCCTGACGGGACGTGCTGACCCACTGGGGTTTCGAGTCCCGCTGTTTCTCTCAGGCTGTGAAAAGGCTGAGCTTTGGTAACTCGGGGAACGTGCACATGGCTGGCTCTGGGTAGCACTGGTGTTGCTGCAGAAACCCTGAACTTTCCTTTGCCCCATCACCTGCTGTGAGGGTTAGACCTGGGGAAGAGAGGCCGTAGCTGCCCAGGTAGCGTCCTTAAGTACAGAGGCGTCCTTGCTGATTTTTTAGCAGAATGCATGAAGGTCATGGGAGAAACTAAGTCTTCAGGTCAAGTCTTGGTCCTTCAGCTCGTACCTGGCAGGAGTGTTCTCTCCCTTCCAGCTGGGAGACTGAAAAACACGGTGAAGGCACTTCCTTGCAGAGGCCTAGGTAGCGTCCTTAAGTACAGAGGCGTCCCCGCTGATTTTTTAGCAGAATGCATGAAGGTCATGGGAGAAACTAAGTCTTCAGGTCAAGTCTTGGTCCTTCAGCTCGTACCTGGCAGGAGTGTTCTCTCCCTTCCAGCTGGGAGACTGAAAAACACGGTGAAGGCACTTCCTTGCAGAGGCCATTCCCTGGCCGGGCTCCACCTGCTCTCTGCTGGGGGCTTCCGGCAGCATAAGGAGCAGACCTGGTGGGAACCTGTGCGCCAGACAATTGACTGGGGAGGTGGGTGACTTGAGTACCACTTGGCCAAGGCTGGAGGCAGTGTCCATTTAGTAAACGTGTATGCTTAGTACCATAGGCAAAATTTTCCTTGACTGATTTAATTACTCTCTTTTTATAACTATTCCCTGAAAAAAAAATAAAATCAAATAAACTTCAAGGACTGTGCAATCTAATGAAGAAGATAAAACTTGTAATCAAGTGATTATATTGCAAGGCACGTTATTGCCTTGCATGTTATTATATTGCAACATATTATAACATATTGTTAACATATTATATATGTTATTATATCAGGTATTATTATATTGCATGACAAGCTGTAAAAAGGAAGTGTCANTGTGCAATCTAATGAAGAAGATAAAACTTGTAATCAAGTGATTATATTGCAAGGCACGTTATTGCCTTGCATGTTATTATATTGCAACATATTATAACATATTGTTAACATATTATATATGTTATTATATCAGGTATTATTATATTGCATGACAAGCTGTAAAAAGGAAGTGTCATAAAGGAGGCCCAGCATGCTTTGGAAGTTCAAAACAGGGAAAAAGGAACGTGGTTTCTCAGTGGCCTCGTGACAGTTTATGGAGAAGGAGTTCTGAGAGATGGCGGAGGAGGCCCCTGCAGGGAGAGGGTGCGGGAGTGGACGGACAGAAGTGGATGGAGAACTGACAGCGTCCAGGCGACCTGGAGCGTCCCTCGGCAGGGGCTATCATTAAACTAGTAAAGTGTAAAACCAAGATTTAAACCCAATATGTTTTGACTGAGTCTCTTTCCAACATATCATATCACCTCTTTCTAAGATTGTTAACCAATGCTTATTTGTGGAATGCATGAATGAATGAATGGACAAATGAGTTGTAAAATATATTTACTTTAAAATTGATAGTTCCAGAGAGTAATAGTATTGTAAGTGGGCAAAGCTTGAGTGTCCCATCCTGAGAGACTGCCATTGGTCTTTACTCTTGTTTACAGTAGCATCAGGTTGGAATTGGCAAGCTAATATGAAAATTTGAAAGCCCGTATTATAGCAGCATTGTTTGCTTGTTCCCATATTATAGCAGCATTATAAGTGTGAAGTGCATCAGTGCAGCTTTAATAAGCACCCAGGGCCAGAGGATGTAGTAGAGGTTGTCAGTGTTTGGGAACTGACATTGCCAGGACATTATTGCTTTTTTGCTTTATTAAAGGAGACTTGAAATGAGGGCTTCCAATTCTAGCTTCTGGCAAAGACATAGAATGCTGGCTACTGAGAATACAGGGTCCTCCAGGGAGAGAGAGACAGAGTTTTTTCAGTTATGTCTATGTAGACAGGTATAGTGGTTTCCTTTGTTCTCTGTACAGAATGCCATAGTGAGTTTTAATTCTGATACAGATAGGAAATGTTTGTTAAAACTATTTTTTATTCTGAATCTAGATTTATCCTGGCCTTCTGTGTGAAAAAGAAAGCATCTTTTATCACAAGTGGTTTACATCTCTTGTTAACTCAGACCAAATTATTTCACTCAACATCAGAAGAAAGCCCAGTGCCTACCAGAGTGACTCAGGGTACAGGGACACAGAGAAAAAGTCCTGCCCTGGAGGAGACCACAGTCCAGCCAGCTGTGGGTCAGAAATCGTAAAGGCGGAGTTAGAAATATCAAACTTGAGCACACTGAAGATACTACCCAAGGGATTCTTAACTGCAAGGGAGTGGAGCCGAGATAGAACCAAACCTGTCAGCCCGTGGAAGGGTGTGCATGTGGGATGTGTTACGAAGTGTGCGCTCAGCATCTGACACAAGTTCAGCTGACACAAGTTCAGTCCTGGGAGGGGACAGGCGTATAACTGGATGCGTGCCTACGTCATAGTCGCGTGTTTCACCAATGTCAGCAAAGAGGCTGTGGAAAGCTAGGTGCTGTTTTTATATGTCTATAAAACCAGCTTTTGTGAGTCTCAAGGCGTACGTGGCTTTGTGTTATAAAGGTTCAGTTAGGGATTGCAGCTGTTGTATTATCTGGAAAAAGAGAAAAGTTGGGGTGACATAACAAAAATACACACCAGGGAAACAGCTCCCGTTTGGGTAAACAAGGGGAAAATATTATGCTGTAGGCCGAAGTGGAGATGTGGCTGATGTATGGAACCGGTTGTTGACTGGGTCTTATTATAAAGAATATTAAAAGTTTTAGAACAATATGGTCAAAAAAGTAAATATAGTATATGTTTAATTTTTCCAGCAAATTTTTAGTGGCTGGACAGAAAGTGATTAGACTTAAAGCTTTTTAAAATATCCTTCGCTGTGTTCTTTTGTTACCGTCTACTTGTAACTTCTCATAAGTTAAGTCGCTCAGTCGTGTCCGACTCTTTGCGATCCCATGGACTGTAGCCTACCAGGCTCCTCCGTCCATGGGATTCTCCAGGCAAGAATACTAGACACTTATTTTTTTACTCATTATTTTTCTTTCAATTTAAGAATATCTTTGTGCTTTGAATACAGACTCCATTAGAAATTATACTCCATTAGAAATACCACTGCCAATTAATTGGTGATGCATGCATTACCCTTTCTAGTGTTTCTCTCACTGCATACTCACAGCAACCCTAAGTGATAGCTGAAAACAGTATTTTCTTCGTTTCACAGAGGAGGAACTGAGACTGGATCCTTAACATCTTCACTTGAAGGCAAGGCTGCTGTGTGGTGGGTCTAAGACTTTAACCTGGAACTTCTGGCTCCATATTCTTTTCCTTTTCCAAGGTCACACTGCTTTTGGCGGCCTGTGTAGTAGTAATTTTAGTGAGCTGTGGTTCCCTGAAGCTAGCCTAGGACTGTCTTCTGAGGCTGACCTGAGTGTCCAGCTGCCCACAGGAAATTTCACCCAGCTCTTTCTCAGCAAAGGCAAACAAAGGTATCTCTTCACCTCACTCCACTACCATTTTACAGCAAACTGATCTATTTTAGTGTGTGGGTCGTCATTCTGCACTTTTTAAGAAACTTACAGGATGACTGAAAATCAAAAACCATTGCAATATACTCTCTTTAAACTTTTCCCTTGTGATGTCATTGTTGTGCTTTTCAGGATGGGATTTGGAGAGTGTAGAGGAGAAAAAAAGAATTTAATATATTCATGCATTTTTATTTCCTTCAAAAATAAGGTGACTACTGAGCAAAGTGGTATTTCTATATATTCATTCCCAAGTACTGATTTTATTTTCATCAAGTTAGCATGAAGATGACCCGCATAAATAAACAGCCTTAAGCAGCTGATACAGTGGTGCTGCTCTCTTCCAGGTAGTTTTTTCCCTTACGGCGTTGCCTCTGTGCATGAAAACATTAAAATTTAGTTAGTACTGTCTTGGCCACCAAACTTTATCATTTCTGTGTCTTTGCTGTTGCTTGCATAATACTTAAAATTTTCACTTTAACCACACTACTCTTCTGCTGCTACTGCTAAGTCACTTCAGTCGTGTCCGACTCTGTGCGACTCCATAGACGGCAGCCCACCAGGCTCCCCCATCCCTGGGATTCTCCAGGCAAGAACACTGGAGTGGGTTGCCATTTCCTTCTCCAACGCATGAAAGTGAAAAGTCAAAGTGAAGTCGCTCAGTCGTGTCCGACCCTCAGCGACCCCATGGACTACAGCCTACCAGGCTTCTCCGTCCGTGGGATTTTCCAGGCAGGAGTACTGGAGTGGGGTGCCATTGCCTTCTCCTCACTACCCTTCTAGGAGAAGTTAAAATATTCTGAGAACAGACTTTACTGACCTGACCACATCTGGGCTCAAGTAGGATCTAATCACTGTTTTCTGTAAATTATGAATTTTATTTTCTTTCTTCCTGATCTTTGCTTTTTTGGACCCAGCTGGATCAGCCATCGCCACTTGTCATCATGCCTTGGGCAGGCCGCCTAGCTGTCCTGAAACGTGCTAATTCTACTGCTCGAGGTCGCTGTAAGATTCAAACAAGTGCATGTGTATATGGTTGACATGAGGGTTATGTTGCTTTCTCCTGTTATTCCTTCTCCCTCCTTTTAAAAATTCAAACGCATATAGGCTACGTCTACATATACAAACAGCTTGGCAGTGTCTTAAATTTAGTTTTTATAAGCTGATTGCACATGAGTTCCTTGTTTGATCAGTTTTAAGTGATCTCCATCAGGGGACTGGTGTTGCATGTACAGGTAGCTCAAGTATTTCAGTGAGTCACTTATCTTAGAACTGGTTTTAATGAAAAGAACTATATGCTGATAGTTCTATTTTTATAAATCTTATTCATCTTATTTACAAAGAAATGGAAATTCATACCCCAATATAATGTTCAGTTAGATAAATTTTATGCCACTTTTATAATTCTTTTGTGAAAAGAAAATCACTTCATCTGCTTCATTTCAATTGTCCTGTATGTTTAAATGGTTTTTGCATACTTACCCAAAGTACATTCTATAAAGATTTAAAATGTGTAGTTAGCATCATTTTATACTTACTATAACCACACATCCGGCAGGACAGTCTTCCTCGGCTGTGGAATACTCAGCTGTGTTTTATCCCATTTTAGTTCAGTGTTGCTGGAACCTGTGCTCTTCGAATCAAAGCTGACGTTCCCAGGGAGAACCCCGTCACTCTGTATACACATACGTCACTCGTGTCTGTCCGTCCATCCATCCCGCCCCCCGCCCTGGTACTAAACAGAGAAGTGTGTCTCTAATACATGCAAATAGGAACTTTGCTGTGTAGTGTGAATTTTTTTTTTTTTTTAATCTAGGTTTGGGGGTTTTACTTTTTATTTGTTTGTTTTGATCTCTCCCTGAGAAAAACTCCAGCCCAGATCAGGTTATTCCCCATGGGACCTGACTTGATGTGGTCTACAGCCCACTTTCATTTCATCGTGTCATACTTAGGGAATGACCAATCTCTCAATGGGCCCACAAGGGCTAACCGAGGAGTTATTAGTTATGTGCCTCTCATCAACAGGGTACACTTTGATGTACTTTTTATTGCCCAAGTCAACAGCATCTGAAAATCTAATCTTCTCTAAGTGTGTTTGCCGAGTGGTACTTAATTCTCCAGAGCTTTCTCTTGGCTTGTTTTCCTGCTATCTCCAGACCTGTTAGTCTCTTATGCAGCTCCCGTTCCCTTCTCCCACCCCCTAAATCTGGCTTATCCTTTACCAGGCCACAGGTCAGATTTTTAGTGCTTCAGACCAGAGGTCACAGCTCTGGTTGAATTCACAAACCTTGGGTATTTATGTTTTTGGTACATGTTTAAACCTTCACTTGTTTTCTAAAACTATTTTTTAACTTCTAATAAAACCAAATATTTTCTAGTTCTTACAACTTACTTTTATTTAATTATCTTGTATTGTCTCCCATAATATATTTTGTTTCAACAGAATGTTAAAAGGAATTAAAAAGTGAATCGTGTTTTATAATTTGGTAAATTCGCTCTATGACGTCTCGTTTCACCATCACAGCTGCCTTATGGGAAAGATTCAGTCATCATTGATTCCACAGATATTTTTTAAGCAACTATGACATTGCAGACATTATCCCAAGTCCTGAGAAAAATACACATGTGAACAAACCTGACCAAAGTCTCTGACTCACAGAGCTTGCATTCAAGTAAGACAGGAAGAATATAAGCAGGAACAGTAAGTCAGCTATATAGCGTATGGGACTTAAGTCCTTATATTTAAGACTCCAGTGTGTCTGGAGTGAGAGGGAAGGTAGCTGGAGGTGAAGTCAGAGAACCACAGGTAAGGATGGCACGAGTATTCCTGTTTACAGAGGGACACAACAAAACCGAGGAAAAGATCCCTCCCGGTGGTTCCGGCAGTCCGCTCCCCCAGTGGCTTACGGCTAGTGAAGTGCTGAGCCGGGGGAGCCGGGGGAGCCCAGGCGTGGGGTTCAGATCTCCTGACACAGTTTTCTCTTTGCTCTGAATAGTTGACATTTTCTTTTTCACTTTGCTTATCTCATCATTGGAGAGGAAATAAAAGCACATCTGTCTGCTTCTGGGATTCTTTGAGGAAAAGTCAGTTCAGTTCATTTTAATCTCCACTTTCCCTCCCCCCCACACACCTTTTTTTTTAAAGGAATAAGTGGCATTTCAAGTGGAAAAGTCAGGGCCCAGTATCCATCATACATGTTCTTGACTTCAGCCTTCTTATAGCCTTGGGTTGCTGTGAAACATGGGAACTTTCTAGAGGACACAGAAACCTTCATAAATCAATTGTGCTGCTCACTTAAAGAGAATTTGTTCTACAGAAAATTTGGAAAGAAGCTTTCGATGTATTATCCTTGTTTGTCGTTGTTTTAGGTGGTGAACTCACCTCAGACTAGTTGGCCTTGGTCTAGATGCTTTGTAAATGAATTGTGTGCAGCTAAGACAATGCATCAGTTGTTTCTGCCTCGGAAAAGAATTCACATAAAAATGAAAGTAGCTCAAGACAAGAGAATTGTTGATGAATATGCCCTGGAGTAAATTGCTCTTCTCTAAACCAAGGTCCGGGCATTATATTTATGGAATTCACAGACTATTCTTATCATGACTGGTCACTATTAACCCTTGAAGAGTTTGGCTACCCCAAAACGCTACCAGATTCAGAGTTATCAACAGTATGAAGGAATTATAAAGTCAAAAAATAAAACAAAAACTTTTAAATGACAGGAACACCTCATCTTTCCCCTCTCAGTCACAATGATGCCTATTCAAACTAGAATTCCGGATTCTTGCTGAATATTTATTTGGGATGTAGTTACAGAAGCGTGATGACTTAGATAAGTTGTAGTATAAAATACGGAGACGCTGCTGCTGCCGCCAAGTCGCTTCAGTCGTGTCCGACTCTGTGCAACCCCATAGACGGCAGCCCACGAGGCTCCCTCATCCCTGGGATTCTCCAGGCAAGAACCCTGGAGTGGGTTGCCATTTCCTTCTCCAGTGCATGAAAGTGAAAAGAGAAAATGAAGTGGCTCAGATGTGCCCGACTCCTGGCGATGGACTGCAGCCCACCAGGCTCCTCCGTCCATGGGATTTTCCAAGCGAGAGTACTGGAGTAGGTTGCCATTGCCTTCTCCAAATACATAGATAAGAGGCTTGCAATTAAACTACTAGGTTGAAAATCCAGTTTCAAATCTGGAAGAGATTTTGTAGTCGTTACTTTTGTGTTTTTAGTGCTTTGACGTATTTGTTTTTCACTGAATCCTCAGAAGAACCATAGAGCATGGCTACTGTTAATATCCTCATTTTACAACTGATGTTTATCTCAGGCACAGAAAGGCGGAGTAACTTCTTCAAGGTCACATATCTATAGCAACAGAGTCAGTCTTCTGGAGTTTATTTTGAAATGTACCTGGTTAGTGCCCATTCCACACTGATACTACTTTCATTCTTCTTACAGTTTTTAACCTCACAGTTCTCTTGTCCCCATAAATAAATCTGTTGCAATATCCAGCGGATTTTTCCTTTCTTGGGACTTTTATTTAAAGACAAAATTGGATGTTATCATGAAGAATACACCTTTACCTTTTCACAGTAGTTTGAATGAACCGTGGGAGAGAAAAGCACCCCCCTAGTTTACAGGTCTCTAGTTTTCAGATCATTAAATTTAAGGGTAGCTGTAAATTACAAGGATAGATTTGAAGCGTACATCCCTGGCTCTGTTACCTAGAGTTTGCCCTCTCATGTTGATATTTCTTTGCAGAGAAGAGAGGATTTCGTATGCTTGCTTATGGTTTTGGAGGATGTGAGGAATCTAATGGTGTATTTTTCTTTGTGAATTGAATGTAGATCGAACTGGAGGTAATGAACAGAAAAAGCGAGTGATAGGAATGGTTCTGATGGAAACGACAGTGATGATGCAAAAATGAAATCAGTTTCTTATTTAAATTATCAGAGTGGTATGCATTAAACCCCTTCTTAAACAGAGCTAGATAGTACAAACTGGAAAAAAAATATTAATCATGGATTTGTCCTAGATTTTTCTGTATTAGTCTGGCATGAATGTTTATATTCAAGCTGCAAATTATAGTTTGCTAGGTATTCAGAAGTTAAGAGCAATTTAGATTAAGGATGTTTAAAGCTCATTTGTAAAATGCTCATACTGTTTGAGCTGTTTTAAAAAGATTTGCTTAGCTAAAGTCATTGGATCAGACTAATTCTGACACTCTTAATCTTCCTTTTTTATTAAGAGCCTTAGACATTTTATTTCCACTTAAAAATTTGAATGACAAAATTGAGTAAGTAATTTACTAGAAATAGTGCATTAAAGAACAAATTTGTACAGAGAAGGAAAAATACAAAAAATTTTAATCAGGGAACATAGCAGCAAAAATAAGTTTTAGTCAGGGAACATAGCAGCAATTTTAAGACAATATGCTTTGTCACTTCTTTGTGTCTGAACAGTTTTTAAACGCATTAGTTTAAAGTAATAGTTGACAAGAGGTAAAGTAGTTCCTGAGAAGCTAGTTGTATGTAGAGAATGGAATAAATAGGTTGAATGATTATAAGTGACCAAAAGATTAGCAGCACACAGGGGAGAAATCCAGGAAGTGGGAGACAGAAGGCGGTGAGAGGGAGATCTGAGATGGTACAAGCCAATGCAGCAGAGGCATCTCTCCCTCAGGGGGCCATGCTACCTTAGCTCAACTCACCTTTGGCCTCTCTGAATTTCAGTTCAGTTCAGTCGCTCAGTCATGTCCGACTCTTTGCGACCCCATGAACCGCAGCATGCCAGGCCTCCCTGCCCATCACCATCTCCCGGAGTTCACTCAGACTCATGTCCATCGAATCCGTGATGCCATCCAGCCATCTTATCCTCGGTCGTCCCCTTCTCCTCCTGCCCCCAATCCCTCCCAGCATCAGAGTCTTTTCCAATGAGTCAACTCTTCGCAT
>SJYT01032190.1:602070-644701 GCA_006410635.1 Cephalophus harveyi | reverse complement strand
CGACAGAGGATGAGATGGCTGGATGGCATCACCACCTCGATGGACGTGAGTCTGAGTGAACTCCGGGAGATGGTGATAGACAGGAAGGCCTGGCATGCTGCAATTCATGGGGTCGCAAAGAGTCGGACACAACTGAGCGACTGAACTGAACTGAAACAAATTAATAGTGTGATCCATAGTAGTATCTCCAAAATTTCTATATATGATGATGCTTAGGGGCTACAGTCTGGCTGGAGTAGAAGTCAGTTGACAGTATTTTGAAGCTGCATTTGTACAGGGAGCACCTTGTTTTTACTTTGATGATGTGTTCATTTGTAAATAACAAAAGTAGATTTCTAAAAATACATATGTACATTTTATATCAAATTGAGAAAATATTGTTTGTTTATTTAGATGACTGATGGAGATTATCAGAGAGAGAATTAACACCTTTCTCTACCCCAACTCCAAGGATCTCCTATAATCAGTTAAGGAATGTTATCTAAAGTAACAGCTGGTTCTAAAAACTTTAGTAATGACTAAAGTATACACAGATGTGTACCATGTACATAGAAACAGTGAATAGACAAATGATACATCACTATCTGGATGTTGTAGAATCATATAGACCCACCGCTTAGCCCTTCCCATAGAGGTTGAGACTAGCTATCATAGGCCATTGGAAGAGCTGAGATGGGTATCCAGCTTGGTGTCTCTAAGTCCACACTCTCTCCAACTTCACCAGGCCAGTTTGGAAAGAGCATGGCTCAGTAACCCTTTGAGAGTCACAAATTCAGTTACAGCACATTTCTGAAACTAACAAAACAGAATTATGGAATTCGGACTTCTTAATTTAGACTTCATAATAGACTATGCTCTAATTATTGCATTAATTTTTATATTCTGGTTACGTACATAGGTATCACTATTCAACTACATGGGCTTTCCTGGTGGCTCAGATGGTAAAGAATCTGCCTGCAAAGCAGGAGACCCGGGTTTGATATTGGGTCGAGAAGATCTCCTGGAGAAGGAAATGGCTACCCACTCCAGTATTCTTGCCTGGAGTATTCCATGGACAGAGGAGCCTGGAGGGCTCTGGTCCATAAGGTCTCAAAGAGTGGGATGCAACTGAGCGACTAACACTTTCATTTTCATTCAGCTACATACTTTGTGTGTGTATTTGTATGTGTATGTGTATCCAAACACACACATAGTAAATGCTTAATAAATATTTGTTGAATAAATAAATGGATGGTTAAATCAGATTTTATTAAACCATGAAACTACTGCTGCTGTATAAACAGTGATCTACATGAGAGTATCTGGAATTACTGATTTTTTAAGAATAGGAAGTTATTTAATTCCTCCATCCATAAAAGATCTCCAGAAAAATCCCAGAATTTGTGCCCCAAACGGTATTTGTAAGTGCACTTTCCTGAGCAGAGATTCCAGTTTTTATCAGATTCTCCAACAGGGATCTGTGATTCTGAGAAGATACTGTCTATTATACCTCCTCTGTTATATAAATGACCAGCCCAACTTTGCTTATACACCTCCAGTGACAAGATACTCACCACCATATAAGGCAATCCAGCCTATTTTCATTTTTCACGCTTAACTTCTGGTTGACCACAGCTCCATCCTCCAGAGTCATATAGAACACACCCAGTCCCTATGCCAGTTGACAGCTCTTTATGTATTTTTAGACAGCTATCATAACCCACCCTATCTTCTCTTCTGCAAATCCTCAGTTTTTTCATCCAGAGTCCAGGTTTCTGCCACCATCTCTGCTCTGGAGCTCTCAGTACATTCAGGACTCTGCCCAGCCCCAGGCATGGTCAACTCTCAGCTCCTGGCTCAGGGTTAACCTTGAGTTAACAAGACTAACAGTTCTTCACCTTGGGGGAAGCTGGCTTGCCCCGCTGAGAGTAAATGTATGGTTAAATAAAGCTCCTCTATTTTTTATTCATATGTGTTGCAATTTCACCATGACCCTCCTATTCTATTCATATAGTTAAAGAATCCTACCACAAGATTTTACAATTATCCCTGTCAAATTTCCACTTTTTAAGTGTTTATTTTAGCTGAGGGTCCTCTGCATTCTCAAGTTCTGTCATTGCAAGTTTTAGCTACCATCCCCCTTACCCAGCTTCTCTCTCTTGCTCTAGTACAGATAGGTTTTCATCTAGGTTAATGTCTTACAAGAATGCTACTTTCACGACATAGTCTTTTTATATTTATCCTACATATATAATGTCCAGAGTTTTTGGCTGTACTTAGCAAGAGGGATAGGAGAAGGCAGTGGCACCCTACTCCAGTACTCTTGCCTGGAAAATCCCTGGATGGAGGAGCCTGGTGGGCTGCAGTCCATGGGGTCGCTAAGAGTCAGACACAACTGAGCGACTTCACTTTCACTTTTCACTTTCATGCATTGGAGAAGGAAATGGCAACCCACTCCAGTGTTCTTTCCTGGAGAATATCAGGGACAGGGGAGCCTGGTGGGCTGCTGTCTATGGGGTCGCACAGAGTCGGACACGACTGAAGCAGCTTAGCAGCAGCAGCAGTCAAAGTCTGACTCTTTTTTATCCCATTGACTACAGCACGCCAGGCTTCCCTGTCCACCATCTCCCAGAGTTTCCTCAAACTCATGTCCATTGAGTCAGTGAGGCCATCCAACCATCTCATCCTCTGTCATCCCCTTCTCCTCTTGCTTCAGTCTTTCCCAGCATCAGAGGTTTTTCCAGTTGGCTCGTCACATCAGTTGGCCAAAGTACTGGAGCTTCGATAACAAGTAGTTACTGAGATATATATACACACACATGTATACACACACACACACACACACACAAGTACTCATGCCGCATACTATGTCAAAAGAACATACTGGTCATAACAAACACCATTTTCCAACAACATAAGAGACATCTACACATGGACTACACCAAATGGTCAATACTGTAATCAGATTGATTACATTCTTTGCAGCCAAAGATGAAGAAACTCTATACAGTCAGCAAAAACAAGACTTCGAGCTGACTGTGGCTCAGATCATGAGCTCCTCATTACAAAATTCAGGATTAAATCAATGAAAGCAGGGAAAACCACTAGGCTATTCAGGTATGACCTAAATCAAATTCCTATGATTATATAATAGGTGATGAGTAGATTCAGGGATTAGATCTGGTAAACAGAGTGCCTGAAGAACTATGGACAGAGGCTCATAACATTATTCAGGAGTCAGTGACGAAACTATCCCCAAAGAAAAATAAATGCAATAGGGCAAAGTGGTTGTCTGAGGAGGCTTTACACAAGCTAAAGAAAAAAGAAAAGCAAAAAGGAAGGGAGAAAGGGAAAGATGTACCCAACTGAACAGAGAGTTCCAGAGAATAGCAAGGAGAGATAAGAAGGCCTTAAGTGAACAGTACAAAGAAGTAGAGGAAAACAATAGGATGGGAAAGACTAGAGATTTCAAGAGAATTGGAGATCTCAAAGGAACACTTCATGCAAGGAAGGGCGCAATAAAGGACAAAAACAGGAAGGACCTAACAGAAGCGGAAGAGATTAAAAAGAGGTGGCCAAGGATACACAGAAGAACTATACAAAAAAGTCTCAATGACCCAGATAACCATGATGGTGTGGTCACTCACCTAGAATCTGACATCCTGGAGTCTGAAGTCAAGTGGGCCTTAGGAAGCATTACTATAAACAAGGCTAGTGGAGGTGATGGAATTTCAGCTGAACTATTTCAAACAGATAATACTATCAAAATGTTGCACTCAATATGTCAGCAAATTTGGAAAACTCAGCAATGACCACAGGACAGGAAAATGTCAGTTTTCATTTCAATTCCAAAGAAAGGCAGTGCTGAAGAATGTTCAAACTATCAGACAGTTGTCCTCACTTTCCATGCTAGTAGGGTGATGCTCAAAATTCTTCAAGCTAGGCCTCAACGTGAACCAAGAACTTCCAGATGTACAAGCTGGATTTATAAAAGGCAGAGGAACCAAAGATCAAATTGCCAACATCCACTGGATCACAGAAAAAACAAGGGAATTCCAGAAAAACATATACTTTGGCTTCATATACTATGCCAAAGCCTTTGACTTTGTGGATCACAATAAACTGTGGAAAATTCTTCAAGAGATGGGAATACCATCTTACCTGCCTCCTTACCTGCCTCCTGCAAAACCTGTATGAGGTCAACAAGCAGTAGTTAGAACCTGACATGGAACAATGGACTGGTTTAAAATTGCGAAAGGAGTACTTCAAGGCTGTATATCATCACCCTGCTTATTTAACTTAATATGCAGAATATGTCATGCAAAATGCCAGGCTGTGTGAAGCACAAGCTGGAATCAAGACTGCCAGGAGAAATATCAACAATCTCAGCTGTGAAGATCATACTACTCTAATGGCAAAAAGTGAAGAGAAACTGAAGAGCCTCTTCATGAGGGTGAAAGAGGAGAGTGAAAAAGCTGGCTTAAAATTCAACATTCAAAAATCTAAGATCATGGCATATGGTCCTATCACTTCACAGTAAATAGCTGGGAAAAAAATAGAAGCAATGACAGATTCTATTTTCTTCGGCTCCAAAATCACTGTGGACAGTGACTGCAGCCACAAAATCAAAAGATCCTTGCTCCTTGAAAGGAAAGCTATGATAAGCCTAGACAGTGTGTTAAAAAGCAAAGATATCACTTTGCCGACAAATGTGTGCACAGTCAGCACTCTTGCTTTCCCAGTAGTCACGTATAGCTGTGAGAGCTGTTCTGAAAGAAGGCAGAGCACCAAAGAATTGATGTCTTCAAACTGTGGTGCTGGAGAAGACTCCTAAAAGTCCCTTGGACACCGAGGAGATCCAGCCAGTCGATCTTTAGAGAAATCAACCCTGAATACTCACTGGAAGGACTGATGCTGAAGCTGAAGCTCCAGTATTTTGGTCATCTGATGCAAATAACTGACTCATTGGGAAAGTCCCTGATGCTGGGAAAAATGGAGGAAAAAAGAAGAGGGCGACAGAGGATGAGGTGGCTGGATGGCATCACTGATGCAACGGACATGAATTTGGGCAAACTTCAGGAACTGGTGAGGGACAGGGAGGCCTGGTGTGCTGCAGTCCAGGGGGCTGCAAAGAGCCGCACACGACTGGGCAACTGAACAACAACAACAACAACATGACTTGAAACAATGTTCTTGCCAAGATTACCTATGTATGGTTTAAAAAAAACCACAATATACTTTGTAAATTTGCCACACAGGTTTACAAACCATAGCATATTCTAGTAGCCCTTACAGAATCCTTCTACACCATCTGCGTGAACATCCCTAGGGAATGGAGACCTACTGTTTCCCTGTTCAATCTGTTCATTAGACTTTGCATTTACACAGAGCTAAATTTCACTATTTTACATCACCTCTCTGTACATCTGTAAATAAACAAAATTCTGCCTCTCTATTCCAACACTTAAAGACAGCTATTAGGCTCTCCTGCCAAAATCTTCCTTTGTCCAAGTTAAACATCCATTTTTTCTTCATTATCTTTCACAGGACCGTTATTAGCCACCAGGGAAATGCAAATCAAAACCACACTGAGATACCACTTCATGCTGACTAGGTGGCTGATATTCAAAATAATAATCCATAACAAGTGTAGGGGAGTACATGGAGAAATCAAAACCCTCACACACTGTTGATGAAAACAGAAAATGGAGCAGCCACTTTGGAAAAATTTAGCAGTTCTTTAAAATACTAAACAGAGTTACTGTATAACCCAACATTTCACTCCAAGGTATATACTTAAGAGAAACTAAAACATATATCCACATAAAACTCATAACATTAATAATAGCATTGTTCATAATAGCTAAAAAGTGGGAACAAAACAACACAACCCATTCATTAGCTGATGGATGAACAAAACATAGAATATCCATACAATGGAATGTTATTCAGCAATAAAAGGGGAAAGCAATAAAAAGAATAAAGTACTGACACATTATAACATGGATAAAGCTTGAAAATAAGGTGAAGTTCTGATACTTCAGCCATCTGACGCAAAAAGCCAATTCATTGGAAAAGACCTTGATGCTAGAAAAGATTGAAGGCAAAAGGAGAAGGGAGTGGCAGAGGACGAGACAGTTAGATAGCATCACCAACTCAAGGGACAGACTCTCGGAGATAGTGGATGACAAGGAAGCCTGGTGTGTTACAGCTCATGGGGTCACAAAGGGTTGGACACGGCTTAGCAACTGAACAACAAATGCTAAGTGAAATACAAGCTTTTGAACAACAAAGGAAAACACGGGTAAAATCAAAAGACAACCTTCAGACTGGGAGAAAATATTTGCAAATGATGGGACTGACAAGGGCTCAGTTTCTAAAATAAACAGACAGTTCATAGAACTCAAGAAAAAAGCAAACAACCCAAGCGAAAGAAAAAAAAAAAAAGGCAGGCGACCTAAATATATGTTTCTCCAAAGAAGACATACAGATGGCCAACAAGCATATAAAAAGATGTTCAACATTGCTAATGATTAGAAAAATGTAAATCAGAACTACCAAGAGGTACCACCTCACACCAGTAAGAATAACCATCATTTAAAAAACAACTACAAAGAACAAGTTCTGGAGAGGGTGTAGAGAAAAGGGAACTATACCTTTGTGGGAATATATACCATTGTGGGAATATAAATTGGTGCAGGCACTATGGAAAACAGTATGGAGGTTCCTCAAAAAGCTAAAAGTAGAGCTTTCATATGATCCTGCACAACCACACCTGGGCATATATCCAGACAAAACTGTCATTCAAATTCAAAAAGATGCATTCACCCCAATATTCACTGCAGCACTATTTACAACAGCCAAGCCATGGAAAGAACCTAAATGTCTATAGACAGATGAATGGATAAAGAAGGTATCACACATATGTACAGAGGAATACTACTCAGCCATAAAAAAGAGTGAAATAATGTCTCTTGCAGCAACATGGATGGACCTAGAGATTATCAGAGTAAGTGAAGTCAGAAAGAGAAGGACAAACACTAAAGACAAATATTAAAATCAGACACAAATGAACTTATCTATGAAACAGAAACAGACTCACAGACATAGAGAACAGACTTGTGGTGGCCAAGGAAGAGGGTGGTAGGGGAGGGATGGACAGGGAGTTGGGGGTCAGCAGATGCAAGTTATTACATTTAGAATGGATAAACAACAAGGTCCTACCATATAGTACGGGGAACTAGGCTCAACATCCTGTGATAAATCATAATGGAAAAGAATATGAAAAGAATGTTTGTATATGTATAACTGAATCACCTTGCTATATAGTAGAAATTCATAGTAAATCAACTATACTTCAATAAAATAATTTTTTTGAAGATATACTAAGTGAAAAACCCAATCACCAAATAAAAACAACAAAACTCTTGTTGTATGATTGCATAAAAATGGAATGTCCATGATAGGCCAATCCACAGACAAAGGAGGTTAGTGGTTGCCAAAAGCTGGAGGAGAGAGACGCAAGGAGTGACTGCTAATGGGTGTGGGGTTTCTTTTTAAGGTGATGAAAAGTTCTAAAGTCAGCTAGTGATAATGGTTGCACAAGTTTATGAATATACCATAACCCGCTAAATTGTATACTTTAAAGAGTGAATCATATGGTATATAAACGATATATCAAAGCTATTAAAACAAAGATGCTATAAAGCTTTTACAATGTTACTTTATTATTTACTATATCTCAGGCCTTGTTAATTTTCAAAGTGGTTGTGAAATGCTTAAGTCATCTAACATAAAATCTTTCATTTAGAGAAATAAAGTTTCAACAACATTTTTAAGGAATTCAAAATTAGACAAATTAAACCAACTACTGAAAGCATCTGAGCCACCAGGGAAGCCAGCTGGTGCTAGCAGTAAAGAACCTGCCTGACAATGCGGGAGATATGAGAGACCCTGGTTCTACCCTGGGTCGGGAAGATCCCCTGGAGGAGGACATGGCAACCCACTCCAGTATTCCTGCCTAGAGAGTCCCACGGATGGAGGAGCCTTGCAGGCTACAGTCCACAGGGCTGCAAAGAGTCGGACAGGACTGAAGCAACTTAGCACAGCACACAGACTGAAGCGAGAGGTTGAAAAGTATAACCTTAGGCCTAAAAATGTGTTTCATGACTACAAAGCTTAGCTAAAATTTTTGATAAATTAAAAATTTTGAGAAGTAAGATCATTATCATATTGGTGTTTATTAGTTTCAAATGTTATGAAAAGAACTAAAGCAGTTTATTTGATTTGACTGAACATATATTAATACTTATCAAAACACAACTTTAAAATAGCAATGTTTAGAATGCGTTCCTAGTGATTTAGAACTAATTACCAAATATTGTTCTTTCGTTAAATCCTAACATTTGTTTTACTAAGGTTTGCTAAACTAGTTAAACTCAACCATAGCATATTTCTAGCATATTTTTGATAAAAATCTGTCACAAACATACACTCTTCCACAAATGTTTAAAATAGTTATTAGGGTCATTGCAGGACTCTTTACAACAGCCAAGACGTGGAAACAACCTAAATATCCACTGACAGATGAAGAAAGAAGATGTGGTACGTATTCATACAACAGAATATGACTCAGACACAAAAAGTATAAGATGATGCCATTTGTAGCAACAAGGATAGACCTAGAGATCATACTAAGTAAGCCAGACAAAGACAAATATGATATCGCTTATATGTGGAATCTAAAAAAGTGATACAAACAAACATTTACAAGGCATAATTAGACCCACAAACATAGAACCAAACTTATTGTTACCAGGAAAGTAAGTGGGACAAGTTAGCAGTTTGGATTAACATATACTCACTGCTATATATAAGATAGATAAATAACAAGGACCTACTATATAACCCAGGGAACTATACTCAATATTTTTAATAGCCTATAAGGGAAAAGAATTTGAAATATATTATGTATATACACATATGTATAATTGAATCGCTTTGTTGAACACCTTAAATTAACACAACACTGCAAACCATTTACACTTCAATAACAAATGAACAGCAAAAAGAATAACTCCAATACTTCATAAAGCCAATTGTTTGGGGTGGTCACAAGACTAGCAAATTCCATGAATATTAGTCAACTGTCTTACTTCTTTCATTGTAAGTTGAATTTTCTTAGAAGTAATTTTGTTTGGTTTAACTTGATGATAACTGGACATTCAGTAAATGAGCAGATGGTGTTCTTGGCAAAACATGACAAGCAGAGAAGTCAAATCCATAATAAGTGTCTATTCCAAAAGGAAAAACTCACAATGGAAAAGAAGTCCAAAATAAGAAAAATAAATAGTTATTAGGGAAAGCTTACATTATATTTTCCAGGAAAGAAATTCGTTATGTAGGAAGTTTATTGTATAGTATAGTATGAGTACATTTTTATTTTCAGAAGTAAAAATTGTGAGGCATTAAGGAAGCAGGATGGATGAAAGAAGTTGAACTGTGATGAAATTTCAGGAATGGCCTCAGCAGAACCCACAGAAGCTTGAGAGCCATGATGGTCCTTCGGAGCTGTCCCAAATTAAGGTAAGAAGCCTGGATTCTTGTACCCTTACACTGACCAGATGCTGGGAAAGACTGAAGGCAAAACAAGAAAGCGGTGTCAGAGGATGAGATGGTTAGACAGCATCACCAACTCAACAGGTATGAATTTGAGACATGATAGCATCACCAACTCAATAGACGCTGACCGGAGATAGTGAAGGACGGAGGAGCCTGGCGAGCTATAGTCCACCAGGTCGCAGAGTCTGAACAACAAAACTGACCAGGAGTTGGATGTAGGCTACCCCTGGGAGAGGGCATGTTCTGGGTAAAGCAGTTCCTTTCATCTTGGGGAGGGATTAGTTATGAACCATCAATAGGTAACACATCGGCCAGCTAAAGAAATGAGTGATTTGGTCTAGAAGTGGGTATCTGGACATGGTGTCACAGCATCCACCACAGTTCACCCCCACCACGGAGTGGAATCAGCTGGTTTGTATAAAGCATTTGTCCCATAGGGGTACAGCTTCCATGCAATTCTGGTTGGTCTCTTTCCCTTGGGAAACTTATGGGATAAACATTAGTGAGGTGATCCCACTATAGCAGGTGATCTCAGAGCTGCAGTGAATATTCAGCATCATTATCCTCTAACACATCTCAAATCCCCCTCTCCCTTGGCTAGAACTTCTGCTAATCTAGATGGCTTACCTACTCAGGCCACCCAGACTTTCATTACTGTGTAAGCGAAATCCCTGCTCACTATGCTTTCGTCAGAGCACTTACTCTTTACTGCCAACTTAGGCGAGAGAATACTAAAAGATGCCCAGGGGACCAGGTGAAACAAAGTTTATTCTTTCCCTCTCTACTGTGTAACAGCAACGCTGCCTCCTGCTGGACTGGTGGCGTCTGCAATACAGTTGAAAAGCATAGCTAGGTTCATCCATCAGGGAAGCCAGCACTTCAGAAGTCTCCACACTTTCTCCACGTGTCTCATGTATGGCTGGTGATGTTTCAAGGTATACTAAGCAGACAGGTGCTTTCAAATTGCAGTCTCCACATCTTTTCTACAGTGTTGACAATCAGAATGCCAACATATTTTAAAAGTTCTCCAAAAACAGAGAATCTCTTCAGAAGAAACATCCTCTCTTTTCATGTCAGCTATGCTGTTTGAGGAGCAAGTCAGTCACATTAACTTTCTTCCAAAGGAGTAGCTTCCTTTTTAAAAGGGCCAAGGAGGGAATTTCATTCCATGTGAGCTATCTATCAGTTTCCACATAATTAGGATGGATATTTATTCAGCCAGGTTCAGTGTGGTTCGGTCAGTCAGTCATGTCTGACTCTTGGCGGCCCCATGGACTGCAGCATGCCAGGCTTCCCTGTCCATCACCAATTCCCAGAGCTTACTCAAACTCATGTCTATTGCATCGGCGATGCCATCCAACCATCTCATCCTCTGTCCTCCCCTTCTCCCCTGACCTTCAATCTTTCCCAGCATCAGGGTCTTTTCTAATGAGTCAGTTTTTCACATCAGGTGGCCAAAGTATTGGAGTTTCAGCTTCAGCATCAGTCCTTCCAATGAATATTCAGGACTGATTTCCTTTAGGATGGACTGGTTGGATCTCCTTGCAGTCCAAGGGACTCTCAAGAGTCTTCTCCAACACCACAGTTCAAAAGCATCAATTCTTTGGTACTCAGCTTTCTTTATAGTCCATCTCTCACATCCATAGCTGACCCCTGGAAAAACCATAGCTTTGATTAGATGGACCTTTGTTGGTAATGTCTCAGATTTTTTAATATGCTATCTAGGTTGATCATAGCTTTTCTTCCAAGGAGCAAGCATCTTTTGATATCATAGCTGCAGTCACCATCTGCAGTGATTTCGGAGCCCCCAAAAATAAAGTCTCTCACTCTTTCCATTGTTTCCCCATCTATTTGCCATGAAGTGGCGGGACTGGATGCCATGATCTTAGTTTTGTGAATGCTGAAATTTTAAGACAACTTTTCACCCTCCTCTTTCACTTTCATCAAGAGGCTCTTTAGTTCTTCTTCACTTTTTTCCATAAGGGTGGTGTCATCTGCATATCTGAGGTTACTGATATTTCTCCTGGCAATCTTGATTCCAGCTTGTGTTTCATCCAGCCCAGCATTTCACATGATGTACTCCGCATATAAGTTAAATAAGCAAGAGGCATCCAAAAATACGTTTTAAGATAGCCAGCATGGCATCTGTTTCCATGCCATGTGCTTAGTCCCTCAGTCTTGTCTGACTCTTTGAGACCCCATGGACTGTAGCCGGCCAGGATCCTCTGTCCATGGGGCTTATCCAGGCAAGAATACTGGAGTGAGTTGCCATGCCCTCCTCCAGGGGATCTTTCCAACCCAGGGATCAAACCCAGGTCTCTCACATTGCAGGCGGATTCTTTACCATCTGAACCACCAGGGAAGCCCAAGAATGCAAGAGTGGGTAGCCTATCCCTTTTCCAGGGGATCTTCCTGACCCAGGAATTGAACTGGGGTCTCCTTCATTACAGGCTGATCCTTTACCACCTGAGCTACCAGGAAAACCATACTGGTTGTTAAATATTTGTCTATTGCACCTGCAGTTTGATCATTTAAAAGGTAAGTTGTAGATACAAAGTTCATCAGTGTTTTTGGCTCCAAAGCAAAAAACAATCTGGAATCTATAATATAGAACTTATGACAGCACTGACCTCAAGTTTACCTCTGTTATTGACTTAAACGCTTTGGTACACAAGTACTCGATTTCTTATTTTTTTGATAGACTGTTATCTGCTTCATGCTAAATCCAACACTATGTTTAATTTCAGGTTTTGTCTGACATCTATTCCAGTTACTGATATAAAACAAAATCCACTCCTGACTGACTTTTTTCACTTTACATGTTGCTCAGGAAAATTTTTGCAAATAGGCTGGTTAACTAGCTTAACTGGGAACAAATACATTTTTTAATCAGCTCTTATAAAATATGTAGACATGCAGGAATACAAAAACATTACATCAATTAGGAAAGCAAAAAGAAGTTAAATTGGAAAAAAAAAATATGCAATGTTATGTCCTAATAGTCCAGAGTAAATTCATTTCTATTTACTTAGGTTTATGAACAAGACCTTGATGCTGGGAAAGATTAAAGGTAACAGGAGAAGGGGGTGGTAGAGGATGAGATGGTTAGATAGCATCACTGACTCAGTGGACATGAATTTGAGCAAACTCCAGCAAACAGTGGAGGACAGAGGAGTCTGTCACAGCTACAGTCCATGGGGTTGCAAAGAGTCAGACACAACTGAGCAAAATGTACAACATGGATAAAGCGATGGGGGATGAGAGTAACAGAGTAAAACAGAATAAACTAAGGATTTATTAGCAACCTACTTTAAACAGATTTTGTGCTTCTCTCAATCTACATGCTCTGTAAGACAAAACAATTGTTTGTTCCCCTGCTTTCACCTGGAGTCTAACTGAGAGCGTGGCACATAGTAGATGCTCAGTAAATATTTCAGACTAATATTTTTGTTGCTCATCTGACACCCTATAATTGCAGCCAACTTCTTTCTTTCTTTTTTGAAGAACTTGTTATCCCATTCCCTCCCTTGTCAGGCCCCGCTTCTTTCTTCCCTTTATCTTCCTTTAGGAAGAGATTTCTTCCCCCCCACCCCTTCCCTTCTCCCTTCAAAGTATGTCACAGGAAGAAGTTTAGGAGATACTCAGAGAATTTCAGTAAAAGACAATAGAACCTTTACACATGACCACATTTGCTATTCCACCTCTCATGTTTTACATTTTTAGTCAGGAAGCCCTGAATTGACCCGACTTAAATATTTATTAATGTCTGGGGGTGGGGGATTAATGTCTGTTGTTCTGTTGTAGGTCTCACAAAATTAAGAGAAAGAATCCACAACCGAGAAACATTCCCATCCAGCCCTTGTCTGATTGTGCATTACGAGAAACTGACCAATCCCAGTTCCCAGAGGCAGTCTGTATGGATAATCTGAAGTCAATCTGTTTTAGCCTTAAGACTGTAAAGATTCCCTTTCCATTTCCAAAGAACTAAGAGAATTGCTTTCCTCTCAAGAGGTGGATCTGCCTACAAGGTAAAAAAGCAATAGAAGCAAGCTTGAATGCAGCCGCCTGTCCTGCCCGCGGGGATGACTGAAGGGGCTCCGCAGCCATGCAACGAGGGAAGGCGTGGAGTTCATCAGGCAGCCTGAGCATCTCCAAGGAAACCAGGTTCCTCCAAGCGCACAGGGACATGCGTGAGTCTGTTAGTCCCTGACCACCTGGCTCAGGCTGCCCTGAGACAGGGCCACGAGGTTAACTCTGTCATCAGAGGGGCCACGCACAGTCCTGACCCTTAGGAAGAGAGGTCAGATGTTCAGGAGCTGGTTGCCTGGGCACCCAGTCATCGTTTAACAAGTTATCATAGATGTCAATTTTACTCTTAAATTTCAAATATAATATTGATGCTGAAATTCAAATGGGAAAAAAAATCTGAGAGCGTGGCACATAGTAGATGCTCAGTAAATATTTCAGACTAATATTTTTGTTGCTCATCTGACACCCTATAATTGCAGCCAACTTCTTTCTTTCTTTTTTGAAGAACTTGTTATCCCATTCCCTCCCTTGTCAGGCCCCGCTTCTTTCTTCCCTTTATCTTCCTTTAGGAAGAGATTTCTTCCCCCCCACCCCTTCCCTTCTCCCTTCAAAGTATGTCACAGGAAGAAGTTTAGGAGATACTCAGAGAATTTCAGTAAAAGACAATAGAACCTTTACACATGACCACATTTGCTATTCCACCTCTCATGTTTTACATTTTTAGTCAGGAAGCCCTGAATTGACCCGACTTAAATATTTATTAATGTCTGGGGGTGGGGGATTAATGTCTGTTGTTCTGTTGTAGGTCTCACAAAATTAAGAGAAAGAATCCACAACCGAAAAACATTCCCATCCAGCCCTTGTCTGATTGTGCATTACGAGAAACTGACCAATCCCAGTTCCCAGAGGCAGTCTGTATGGATAATCTGAAGTCAATCTGTTTTAGCCTTAAGACTGTAAAGATTCCCTTTCCATTTCCAAAGAACTAAGAGAATTGCTTTCCTCTCAAGAGGTGGATCTGCCTACAAGGTAAAAAAGCAATAGAAGCAAGCTTGAATGCAGCCGCCTGTCCTGCCCGCGGGGATGACTGAAGGGGCTCCGCAGCCATGCAACGAGGGAAGGCGTGGAGTTCATCAGGCAGCCTGAGCATCTCCAAGGAAACCAGGTTCCTCCAAGCGCACAGGGACATGCGTGAGTCTGTTAGTCCCTGACCACCTGGCTCAGGCTGCCCTGAGACAGGGCCACGAGGTTAACTCTGTCATCAGAGGGGCCACGCACAGTCCTGACCCTTAGGAAGAGAGGTCAGATGTTCAGGAGCTGGTTGCCTGGGCACCCAGTCATCGTTTAACAAGTTATCATAGATGTCAATTTTAGTCTTAAATTTCAAATATAATATTGATGCTGAAATTCAAATGGGAAAAAAAAGCCAAGCTCCATCTGGTAGCAGAGAGCCTGATGAAGACGAGGGAGACATGCTAACAGAGATGAATCACAGCTTTCGGAGCTCTCAGATGAGAGAGTGTGCTCATTTCACATCATCCTGCCTCCCATACCTCATCCGTACCCACCCCCGCTCCTGCTGGGGCTGCCAGTACTTCCAATTCTAGTTGTTGTTTAGCTGCCTATGTGATCCTGAATAAGTTATTTCTTTGAATCTCAGTCTCTTCATCTGTGGAATGGGAATAGCAATATCTGGCCCACAGATATGAAATAAGCGATGTAAGCAGAGGACCCAGCAGAGGCTCTAGTAAATTCTAACTAAATCCAAAATCTCACTCTAAAGGATAAAGTCTTAGAAGACTAGAACTCCCAAATTAGAAGCCTCATTCTATTTTCCACATAAAGAAACCTGTCTCTCAGTTGCCCTGACACCTTATCAACACATGTTATGAAATAAATGATTTAATAATTTATTTAATGAATGATTTGAACATGCATAGCATTAGTCTTACTTATAATTTCTTTTTTCAGAGAATTAGGAGGCAAAAAATGTTGCAACACTGTATAATGTTAAACCATACATCTAGTTTTAACATCCTATGTTGACACAGATATTAATTGTATAAATAATCATTTAGTCTGCATTTCTGATTAAATACGTCAACTAACTTTTTGGCCATTTAGAAATATTATTACCAATATTTTAAAAGAGTACATCATCCAATGAGAAGTAATCACTGCTTCAGTTTTGAAGAGTGATATAATGCCACAGACCTGTGTGCTACCAAACAGGTAATAGTGTTGCCTTACAAAGGGAAAGAATTTTAGCCAAAGATTAATAATCTTTCTTACTTGACTTAGAAAGTCAAAGTTGAACCTATGTGACAATTGCTGGAGAAAATGTAATAACTGAAGCATAAGGAAATTGTTTTAAATTTTTATATAGTTTTAAAAAATAATTACCACCCTTTAACCTTCTCTATCCCACAAACACTCAGTTTTACTCTATGCCCTCAGCTTAATTTAAATTATGGGTGTAATACATTAACATAACCAGGGCTTTTCTGGTGGCTCAGACAGTAAAGAATCTGCCTGCAATACAAAAGACCTGAGTTCGATCCCTGGGTTGGGAAGATCTGGAGAAGGGAATGGCTACTCACTCCAGTACTCTTGCCTGGAGAACTCCATGCCAGAGGAGCCTAGCAGGCTACAGTCCATGGAGCTGCAAAGAGTTGGAAATAACTAACATTAACTAACACATGATCCATTTGCCTTAACTTTGCATTAACTTAAATAGCACTAAGATGAACTGCATTTTTATGCGAACCAAATTGTGAACAAGAATGTTAAAGCACTGAAACGTACCATCCTGTGACACTTTTAAAGTGGTTGATCCTTTCCCTCTTTGAGAATTGTCCTTGATAATGGAGCCTCCTTGTGGGGAGTTAATAGTACTTCAGTCATTCAAACCACAGGTAAAATGTTGTCTTAATTCTTTCCTTATTCACAGTGGGAGCACCTATAGTAGTCCTTGCAAGAATATATGTATTTCTGGTGAAGCCCTGACATGCGGAGGTCAGCAGGCACTGAACGACTAACCTCTGCTATCTCCCCTTTGGCTTGTCTATAGTTCTTGTAGCTAAAGGTAAAGCAGAGTTAACAAGGGTTAACGGCATTTTTTTTTTTTTTTTTTTAATTAAACTGACTGTTAGATTCTTTGGCAAGAAAACAAGGTGACTGACAACTGTTGACTTTTAAACTGGACCACTTAGTGGGAACCCTGCCAATGCAGGAAACATGAGACATGGGTTCAGCCCCTGGGGTGGGAAGATCCCCTGAAGGAGGGCATGGCAACCCACTCCAGTATTCTTGCCTGGAGAATCCCATGGACAGAGGAGCCTAGAGGGCTACAAGTCCATAGGGTCGCAGAGTCGGACACAACTGAAGCGATTTAGCAAGCACACATTCTTTGAGGGAGAGGTTCGAGCCATCTAGATCAGCCAGCTCAACTTCGTGAACAAACATAACAACTGTTAGATTTTGATGGCTTGTGCTTTCTTCACCAGTATATAGGGAGATTTAGCTGAAGGAGGAATATTCAGGGACAAGAGTGTTATGATATAGAGTTATCCTCTACTCCTTAACTCATGTGGAGAGGATAAACAGATAAGGATATTAAAAAATTATCTGAATCCAAGAGAGCAAATGCTAATATAACAGTATGATTAAAAGGTAAGACTGACATACACTTTTTTTAAAAATGAGGAAAATTCAGTTGAACTACTCAGACACACAACTTAGAATTCCTCCTATGGTGTTATATTTTCAGGGGCCCAGGCCAGTAGCCCAGACGTCACTCAGAGGTACTGGGGCAGAAAAGAAAGTACCTTCAGCTGACACTCCCCGACACCCAACGGTCCACTGCAGTGAAAAACAGGTGGAATAACTGGAATTAGCAAGCCAGAGTATAGAGAAAAAGGATGTGATGGAGGGAGACAGAAGTCAGCACAGGGATTCATCCATAGATCTTTGTTATAGAACTGGGGTGTAAATATGTGGAAAAAAATTGCCATGAGCCCTAGGAGAGGGTGACTATGGTAAAACTGGAGATGAATGAATGCAGATATTTGAAATCACACTAGACTGGATGATGTTGGAGCTATAGGCAAACCAGAGATGGAGCGATTTCATGGAGCATGCTGGGCATTCATTTAAAACAACAGAGAGACTATAACTTGCCAGTGAAAATCAGGTCCCCAAATAAGGGTCATATCCTAGGACTAAGGCCACAACTAAAGAAGACCAGCTCAAACAGTAAAAACCAAGTCTGAAAGGATCTAAAGGACCACTGATAATTTAAGTAAAATGTCCCTCAAAGGAAAACAAAGTTTTCATTGCTTACAATGTACTATCTCAATGTCAGACATATAATTTAAGATAACTAGACAAGGGGAAAAAAAGAGAGAGAGAAATACCAACCATGATTCAGGACAAATTAAACCAAACTACACAGACTTTTGTATAGCCTAGCTGTTTGAAATAGCAGATAAGAACTTTAAAAAGCACCTATTATAAATATGATTCAGGACTTAAAAGGTGGACATAGTGAATGAACATGTGGAGACTCTAAGAACTAAAAATTCTATTTATTGCTACAATTTATTGTTTCTATTTTAGAACTTTATATGGAGTCCTCTAGCATGTACTCTTTGATATCAGATTTTTTTCTTTTGGCAAAATGTCAAGCATTCATCTGTGTTATTGTGTGGCAAGTAGTTTACTGAAAAGCAAGCAGTGAAGTAGTTACATGCTTACAGCCAAATGCAGAATCAGGGACTACCACAGTGACAGGTGTAGACAGATAAACTAGTGTTTGGTTCACAACTCATTACCTCAAGAAGTATAGCAAATTGTGATGAAACTTTTAAAAATGGTGAATACTGCTCGATAAAAATCTAAAATAAACATACACTTTTATATATAAAATAGTTGTAGTTAAACTTTTTAGAATATGTGAAACCATGTTTAAAAACTATTTCTATGAAGAGTGGATTAAAGTTATAAAATTACACAATGATTCATAGATTTGTCAGCTATTTCAATGTTTGATGGAATATTTGATAATTATGTGGGATGTGGGATAACTCTTCTCAAGGCAGTATTCTTATGTTTTGCAGGACAGTTAGCATTCCTGGACACTGCTCAATAAGTGTTAGTGACATTGTGACACCCAAAATCCCCCCACCCAATTTCCAAAATGCCCCCTTAGAAATGGGTAATATTCCTAATAATAACAGCAATTCTATTTTTTCACTATAGTCTTAAAACCATCAGATTAACACGCTTCTTTAAAACGTCAAAAAGATCAAGGTAGAAGACGAACCATAAATGAGGAGAAAATATTTGCAACACACATGATTAAGGATTATTATCCAAAATACACAAAGGACTTAAAAGTCAATAAGAAAAGTGGATAACTCACTTTTTAAAAACTGGACCAAAGATCTGAACAGACACAAAGAAGATATCCAGATGGCAAATTAGCACATGAGAAGACACTATACATCACTGGTCATCAGGGAAAAGCAAACTAAAACAATGAGATAAGCACATACCTGTGAGACGGGTGACAGCAGACACCACCAAACACTGGCGAGGATGCGGAGCAACAGGAAGGCTCATCCATTGCTGGTGGGGATGCAAAATGATAGAGCCTTTCTGGAAGAGAGTTTGAGAGGCTCTTACTAAACATACTCTCATCAGGATTCATGCTCCTTAGTATTTACCCAAATAAGCTGGAAACATATGTGCACATAAAAAATTGCTGATGATTCAAGCAGCTTTATTCATTATGGCGGCATCAGTCACCTAGAGCCAGACATCTTGGAATTCAAAGTCAAGTGGGCCTTAGCAAATATCACTATGAACAAAGCTAGTGGAGGTGATGGAATTTCAGTTGAGCTATTTCAAATCCTAAAAGACGACACTGTTAAAGTGCTGCACTCAATATGTCAGCAAATTTGGAAAATTCAGCAGTGGCCACAGGACAAGATAATGTCAGTTTTCGTTCCAATCACAAAGAAAGGCAACGCCAAAGAATGTTCCAACTACCACACAATTGTACTCATCTCACATGCTAGCAAAGTAATGCTCAAAATTCTCCAAGCTAGGCTTCAACAGTACATGAACCATGAACTTCCAAATGTTCAAGCTGGTTTTAGAAAAGGCAGAGGAACCAGAGATCAAATTGCCAACATCTCCTGGATCATAGAAAAAGCAAGAGAAATCCAGAAAAAAAATCTACTTCTGCCTTATTGACTACGCCAAAGCCTATGACTGTGTGGATCACAACAAACTGTGGAAAATTCTTAAAGAGATGGGACTACCAGACCACCTTACCTGCCTCCTGAGAAATCTGTATGTAGGTCAAGAAGCAATAGTTAGAACTGGACATGAACAACAGACTGGTTCCAAATAGGAAAAGGAGTACCTCAAGGGTGTACATTGTCACCCTGCTTATTTAATTTACATGCAGAGTACATCATGCAAAATGCCAGGCTGGGTGAAGCACAATATGGAATAAAGATTGCTGGGAGAAATATTAATAACCTCAGATATGCAGATGACATCACCCTTATGGCAGAAAGTGAAGAAGAACTAAAGAGCCTCTTGATGAAAGTGAGAGAGGAGAGTGAAAAAGTTGGCTTAAAGCTCAACATTCAGAAAACTAAAATCATGGCATCCGGTCCCACCACTTCATGACAAATAGATGGGGAAACAGTGGAAACAGTGAGAGACTTTATTTTGGGGGGCTCCAAAATCACTGCAGATGGTGACTGCAGCCATGAAATTAAAATGCTTGCTCCTTGGAAGAAAAGTTATGACCAACCTAGACAGCACATTAAAAAGCAGAGACATTACTTTGCCAATAAAGGTCAGTCTAGTCAAGGCTATGGTTTTTCCAATAGTCATGTATGGACTATAAAGAAAGCTGAGCACTGAAGAATTGATGATTTTGAACTGTGGTTTTGGAGAAGACTCTTGAGAGTCCCTTGGACTGCAACAGAGATCCAACCAGTCCATCCTAAAGGAAATCAGTCCTGAATATTCATTGGAAGGATTGATGCTGAAGCTGAAACTCCAATACTTTGGCCACCTGCTGTGAAGAACTGACTCATTGGAAAAGACCTGATGCTGGGAAAGATTGAGGGCAGGAGGAGAAGGGGACGACAGAGGATGAGATGGTTGGATGTCCAGTTCTAACTGTTGCTTCCTGACCTGCATATAGATTTCTTAAGAGGCAGGTCAGGTGGTCTGGTATTCCCATCTCTTTCAGAATTTTTCACAGTTTATTGTGATCCACACAGTCAAAGGCTTTGGCATAGTCAATAAAGCAGAAATAGATGTTTTTCTGGAACTCTCTTGCTTTTTCCATGATCCAGCAGATGTTGGCAATTTGATCTCTGGTTCCTCTGCCTTTTCTAAAACCAGTGTGAACATCAGGAAGTTCACGGTTCGTGTATTGCTGAAGCCTGGCTGGGAGCATTTTGAGCATTATTTTACTAGCGTGTGAGATGAGTGCAATTGTGTGGTAGTTTGAGCATTCTTTGGCATTGCCTTTTTTTTTGGAATTGGAATGAAAACTGACCTTTTCCAGTCCTGTGGCCACTGCTGAATTTTCCAAATTTGCTGGCAGATTGAGTGTAGCACTTTCACAGCACCATCTTTCAGGATTTGAAATAGCTCAACTGGAATTCTATCACCTCCACTAGCTTTGTTCATAGTGATGCTTCCTAAGGCCCACTTGACTTCACATTCCAGAATGTCTGGCTCTAGGTGAGTGATCACACCATCGTGATTATCTTGGTCATGAAGATCTTTTTCGTACAGTTCTTCTGTGTATTCTTGCCACCTCTTAATATCTTCTGCTTCTGTTAGGTCCCTCCCATTTCTGTGGACCCTAATGCAATATGATTGTTGTTCTTTTAAGAAGGAGATAACTGGAGCATTTTTTTCACCAGGGCTTCCCTGGTGGCTCAGCAGTAAAGAATCCACTTGCCAATGCAGGAGACTAAGAGGCATGGGTTCAATCCCTGGGTTGGGAAGTTCCCCTGGAAAAGGATATGACAACATACTCCAATATCCTTGCCTGGGAAATCCCACGGATGGAGGAGCCTGGTGGGCTACAGTCCATGTATGCTAAGTCACTTCAGTCGTGGCTGACTCTTTGCAACTCTATAGACTTAGCCTGCTAGGGTCTTCTGTCCCTGGGATTCTCCAGGCAAGAATATTGAGGTGGGTTGCCATGCCCTACTCCAGGCGATCTTCCCCACATCTCTTAAGTCTCCTGCATTAGCAGGTGGGTTCTTTACCACTAGCATCACCTGGGAAGCCCTTGGACCAGTAATACCACCACTGTTAACACTGCAATATATTTACATCTAGTCTTTTCCCGTGTGTGCATTCATTAAAAAAGTAGGGTTACACTGAGCATTCAGTTCTGAATTTTGCTTCACTTAAAATTATGAGGATTTTTCCCAACTTATTAAATGTGCATAAAACAATTCATAATGACTATTTCTTTCTATAAATATATCATTTATTAACCAGTTATCATTGGGTGTTTTGGTTATTCTCAGTGATAACACAGTGAAAAAAATGCCTGGGCATATTTGTGAATATTTTTATAAATTGAGCAGTGAAATTGCTCAAATGACACATTTTTTACATATCTTTCCCTGATTCTCTGGTAAACTAGCTGACCTAAGGCTTAGTTTGTAATGCTCAAGAAGATACCAGGCCCCCAAATTTTGTTTACACAAAAATGCAATGTTTCTGAGAATGCTCTTAAACTTGAATTCCTCACACTCTGTTTCAAGTAAAGTTAGTTCCTTAGCGAGAGCTTCAGGACTCTCTGCTTAAAGGCCTGTCCATACCACTGATCAGAACGCTGACGGCTGCTCTGAAGCTGGGGAAAAGAGTGGGTTACTTCTTTGGGGGTACCTGCCACTATAGGAGCAGGGCAGCTTGGAGACAGTAGCCTCTCATCTTCTCAGCTTCCTAGTGTTTTCCAGCACAGAGCCTCTGCTCTACCAACAAGCTGGGTGGGGGCAATCACGCACCAATATTCCCAGCACGCTGCCCCGAGGCTAAGCACCACCCTGTGAATGGGGACCAGCTGGAAGAGAACTCCCAATCACTATGGCTGCAGCACTTGGGATTTAGTCTCTGCAACATGTAGCTGGAAAGATGAGAAGTTCTTGTCACCTGCTCCTCCCAAGAAGCTACCGCAGTTCTGGACTGGGAACTGGGGAAAGTGGGAGCCCGGGAGTCTCGGCTGTACTCACCTGAAATGCAGTTTCTGTTGCAGTGAGCTGGGAGAAGGAGTGGGTTATAATTCAAGTTCTACCCACTGTTGCTGTTCTGAGTTATAGTGGACTTTCTTGCATAAACGTTTCTTCATTTGCTACATGCTCTTCTTACTGAACCAGGTTCATCTTGCCCAACTTACAGCAAGTGAAATGCTGAGACACTGAGTTGTGTAGCAAAGAGAAGGTTTATTCGCCTGGCTGTCAAGCGAGATGTATGAAGGAATCGCAAATCCGCTTCCCCAAAGGCAAGGGCGCGGGTGCTCATGGGATGAGGAATAAAGAAGCTGGGCAGTCTGCGGTGTGGGGAGAGTGGGAAAGGTCATTGGGAAAAGGGGCAGTAACTGTCTGTAACTAAGACAGGTGTAACTCAGCTACGGGCATCTGCAGTTCAAACGTGTCAGTGCTTAGCCTCATCTAAGGGTGGAGTTTTCAGCCACCTGACATCAAAAGGTTACAGAGAGGACACTGGAGCATGCCCAGCCGGAGGCCTGGGGGTCCTATCCAGTCTTAATCAGCTCAGCTCAAACTAGATGCAGCTGATTCCAAGTTTCTGGAAAATAACTTGGGCCAACATCTTAGGCCATATGCTGCTTGGAGGACATGCAAGTCTTAAAATGAATTTAATTAGTGAAGGCAGATGAAATGAATCTGACTAACCGTTACCCATCTTTTTGCTCTTATGACAATCCAAAGACTTCAAATGCTTGCTTTTTAAATGATTTTCACCAGCTACACTTGTTTCACTGAGGAGCAGGTCACAGGACTCCTCACTGCCATTTCATAAGTAGAACCCCCAACATATACTTCATCATTTTGATTTATTGACCCAATGATACTAAAAAGTTTTGAGCCACAGGGCTCCTCAAAAATATTAAAAATCAATTAAAAAAAACCAACCTGAGATAGAATTATAGGGGTTGTCACAGCCCTCTGTTGGTGCTGAGATGGAGTAATAATCTTTGTCTCCAAAGAAGGGCTCTAAATTTGGCTAAGTTGAGAGCTGTGTTCTCTCATATTCAGTTCAGTCGCTCAGTTGTGTTCAACTCTTTGCGACTCCCTGGACTGCAGCACGCCAGGCCTCCCTGTCCATCACCAACTCCTGGAGTTTACTCAAACTCATGTCCATTGAGTTGGTAATGCCATCCAACCAAATCATCGTCTGTCATCCCTTCTTCTCCTGCCTTCAATCTTTCCCAGCATCAGGGTCTTTTCCAATGAGTCAGTTCTTCGCATCAGGTGGCTGAAGTATTGGAGTTTCAGCTTCAACATCAGTCCTTCCAATGAATATTCAGGACTGATTTCCTTTAGGATGGACTGGTTGGATCTTTGTTGAAGTCCAAGGGACTCTCAAAATCACGGTTCAAAAGCATCAATTCTTCGGTGCTCAGCTTTCTTTATAGTCCAGCTCTCACATCCATACATGCTGCTGTTGCTGCTAAGTCGCTTCAGTCGTGTCCGACTCTGTGCAACCCCATAGGCGGCAGCCCATCAGGCTCCCCCGTCCCTGGGATTCTCCAGGCAAGAACGCTGGAGTGGGTTGCCATTTCCTTCTCCAATGCACGAAAGTGAAAAGTCAAAGTGAAGTCGCTCAGTCGTGTCCGACTCTTAGTGACCCCATGGACGGCAGCCTACCAGGCTCCTCCGTCCATGGGATTTTCCAGGCAAGAGTACTGGAGCGGGGTGCCATTGCCTTCTCCACATCCATACATGACTACTGGAAAAACCATAGCTTTGACTAGACGGACCTTTGTTAATCTCTCAGATTGAGTAGGGATAATTCACACAACCTTTTATGGATGTGATCAGAGACACATAGATGGGTACTTCAGCGGATGCAATGCAGATGACTACTGAAGACTGACATTCACTGGGCCTTGGTGCTAGAAAATTCCATAGGGCCTGGGCTTATTTAAACCCATCTTAAGTTTCTACCATCTGGCAGAATAGGGGATTTGGGAAAATTGAGTTGCATAAAACTGACTTTCTTGCATCATGAACATTATGGGCTAGGATCTAGATCTGTAAAAGTGTAGGCAATTCTTTTGACAAGTTTAGCTGAAGGGCAGGAGCGGAGCGAGAGAAATGGGATGGATAAACTGGAGAAGTTTTGTTTTTTCTTTTAAGTGAGAATGCTTAAGAACTCATGGGAAGGGTTTGGTTCAGCAGGAAAGGCTACCACAAAAGGCTACCACAAAAAGGAGCCGATTAACAACATGAGGTTCCTGAGGCTGATGAGGAGACCAGACTATTTACTATTAGAAACGCAGAGCTGAGAACTGGTGTCAGTTCAGTGTGTTTCCTTTGATGGCTAAAATATGAAGGTATCTGTATCTGATGGCTTCTATTTTCTTCAAGAAGTAGGACCAAAACTGATCTTCCAAAAAGAAAGAACTGGTTAAAGGTTTGAGCAGAGAAAGTTTGAAGGGTCACTAAAGTGGGCAGAAAGAGTGCTGATGATGAGAATAAATTCAGATTGCTGGGCAGGGTAGATGGGTCAGGCAAGACTATGGGTTCTAGGTGCAGAGGGAACTAACTGATCTCTTAATTTTCTCCAGCTGTGCTCAGTCACCCTGGAGCAGGAATGGAGAAGGCCAATGATTGGAGTCATCCAGGACTGGGGTTTTTATGAGAAAATAACTGCTCAAAATCTCTCCATATATTTTTAAAACACACATCTTATATAGCCATTCCCCAAATTAAACAAATACTTTCTTTTAAATTTTATAATATCTATTTCCCATTACTTTGACAATTGTTTTTATCTGTACTGTGCTAAGTCTCTTCAGTTGTGAACAACTCTTTGCAACCCTATGAACTGTAGCCTACCAGGCTCCTGTGTCCGTGGAAGTCTCCAGGCAAGAATACTGGAGTGGGTTGCCATGCTTTCCTCCAGGGGACTTTCCCAACTCAGGGATCGAACCCAAGTCTCTTATGTCTCCTACATTGACAGGCAGATTCTTTACCACTAGCACCATCTGGGAAGTCCTGTTTTTATCTTCTGGGCTCTTTCCCAGGTTTCCCATTATCTTTTACAAATTAAAGAAGCAGTACTGTTTAGTGGTTAAGATGAGACTTCTGGCACCTGTCTGCTAGGGACAAATCTAGCACTTACTTCCTGTGTGATCTTAGACAAAGCCCGTGTGTGCCTCAGTATTTTCATCTGTAAAATGGGTTGTGTGATAATACTAACACCCCTCCCCTACTTAGAAGGTTGTTTTGAGGATTAAATGAGCTAATGCATGTACTATGCTAAGTATGACTTGTTATTGCAATTTAAATGAAATACTTGAGCTGGGAGTAAAATGAGATATGAAGAATTATATTCTGGCCTTATGTCTAAGCAATATTTAATACATGCCAATATTGCAAAGCTTCTCTTTCTCCTTTTTCCACAGAGTCATGAGGAAAGGTCTAAGTCTTAAATATTCAGGTCATTCTTTCATATCTTTTATTCAAGGCACTAATTTTTGTCTCCAAGTATTTACGACTGGACCAGATGGCTCTTGGACTTTATCGACATGACTTTTGCTTCCAAATCCATCTCCTCTCTTTGATAACCACTTCTGAAAATGCTGCACCCTTTCTTTCTCATAGATAAACTAAAGAGTACTGATTATGGCTAATTTTTATAAAGCACAAAGTCCTCAATTAGGCTGTATGACTTAAGGCAGGTAATGTGATTTCTACCCTTTCGTATCCTTAGCACTCCAGGAAATTGTTCTACACGACATACAAGATAAAACCAGTAGACGGTGATGCTGCTCATGGTGTTGGTGACGATGACAGTACAGCAACTTCCCTTCCTCAGTGGCTCTACTCATGGATCTACTCATGGATCTTTGTGGGGCAATAGAGAATAGAGAAGGGGATATGGAGCTCTGAGGTCCAGGTCCTGCTTCTATCACTGACCAGTTGAATAACCTCAAATTTAAAAACAAACATAACACTGTAAATTGTTTTCAGAAATATATTGGCAATTTTCTCTCTCTCTCCATTCTTACCCACCATTCCTCTTAGAACCACTAACAAACAGAACAATCTCCTTCCCAAGCCATCCCCTTCCTAAAACTTCCTACGCCTGCCTACCAAGAGTTAGGGTGGGAATTCCTTCTCTGCTTACAGTCCTTCATGCCAGCACCCTGGAGTGCCCAGTCTCATGGATTTCCCCCCCTCACTCATGAAGCAGGTTTATCTCATGTTATGTTTATTTTTAAATGCCTTCCTCCAATTCTTCTTCCTAGGCAATACCTTATTTTGCAACATGTTTGCTCCTTCCCCTAACATTTCTCTTTTTCTGCCTCTATTCACAGTTGTTGAATTTCAATTTCCTCATTGGAAGACTTTATCTTTTTCCTCTAAATACCAGACATGACTTCCATTTGCTCAGTGTGAAAAATACGACTGTTTTTTTTTTTTTCCTGCCTTTAACAAGATATACCTGTTAAACGTGAGTTCAGCTGCACTGTTATAGTAAGTGATAAAGAGGAAAGATGATCTCATCTACTCTGTACTACACTTAGTATAGGAAGATATATACAGATAATTCATAAACTTCTGGTTGCGTTATGCCTTGAGAAAGGGAAAAACATTAAAATATCTTTAGTTCTGACAAGAATCATATATTTCCATCTTTGATTACAAAATAATGACATATATCCATCTGTCACACACACAAAATTAAATACTAACAAAGATGTTTAAAGACTTTACAAGGAAAAAAGATGGCCATTTCACATTAAAATCTTTATAGGAAAGCTGACGTTTCATATCTAGTTTAAAGTACTTATTCAATTAAGGCTGTGAAACACTGAAGAAAAGAGGAGTAAGATGGAAGAAAGGGTGAAAACACAAAAAACATCTTTCAAAATTCTGAGCAAATGATTCTATGTACAGTGGCATTTAATAAGAGAAATTTCACCCATACAAATTCTGAATCGTGCTTTGAAATTTTTTTTTAAAAAGCATCTTTGTTTTGCACCTTTCTGAAGGTATTTCCAGTGAGATTAAAGTACCTCTCTGACTTTATGCTTAAGTTATGAATACTCTATTACATATAATAATCTCACAGCCATTTTCCTTTCGAATAAAGATCACATTATTTTAGATGTCATGTCTATAAAGGAACTTTTTTTTTAAACGAACATACCCAAGCTTCCAAATGTAGGAGAACATGTCGATCTTCTTGGAGAGCCTTATGCTCATTCCAAGAATGCATCCACTTCTCAAAATATTTTTTGAATTCCTCTTTGGAATCATTTTCAATTAGTTGAAAGCTACGTAGATAGCAAGCCGATAACTTCATAGAGTTCTCCTATTATGTATACATGCATTATTCACATGATTCAATCAACTTGACTTCAAATTACATTTTTGGCTGCATCCAAAAATCAAATTTACTTCAAATGCAAAGACTTTCTACTATGAAAATCATTTAAGAATGTGAAACCTTTCTGAGAGTGGCACCTGGAAATCATTAGAAACAAAAGTAGCAGGTTAGAGTAAGGTCAAAGTCTCAAAGCTTCCAAGGCAAATATTTTGGGGGAGGGGGGTTGATGCTGCACACTAATTTCTAAATATAATCTCAAAATACTTTAAAAATTAGCCACATTTCTTTATGTTCATACTTCTATTTGCCCCTGAAACGGTTGAATTTTATAGTAATAAACCACCTTCAAAATCCTAAAATGGTTTTAAATGGGATATGAATTTAAAATTTCCTACAAAAATTATGGGGGGGGGGGGGGGAAATGCACCAAAGTGTGTAAAGCCAGATAAAAATTTCTACTCCTAACCTAAGCACCCTAGGCATGTCAGAGGTGCAGGTTTTAGAAATCTGAAGTTCCGTTGAATGCTGGTGATTTAGAGGGGCCTTCAAGCAGTTCTTAAGGTCTTCATTCTTTCCTGGAACTCTGTATATGAATACCAGTAGCATTCAATGAATTTTTTGGTTTGTTTCACAGTGTGATTCCTGTAATATGAGCTTTTCAGTAATTGTGAATTTTATTTTTGTCATTTTGGGCACTGACAGTTCACAATGCTTGGTTGTGCGGTGTAAGATCGTTTTAATTTTTGCATTTTACATTCCTTCTGGCACTTCTGAAGGAAAGAACATTGTCTTGTTATGTTGTTTGGAGGGAAGGGGTAAGCTTTCCCCTCTGCCTCTTTTTTAAACGTTTGGCTTTATGAAATGCATGATTCGACCCGTTAGTTAATCGAAGTGGGTGGAAATCTGCCTTCATAAGCTATGCATCCCAACCCTCCTTAGAGGCTGGTATCCCCGGACTCAGATTGTTTAGCCGCTGCTGTCACAGGATATGGTGGTCCCTCCCGGCAGAAAAGCACAACTGGATTTTTGCGAGCCCACATGGCCATATCCCCTGCTACCCCGCTGGTCGGGTTGGAAGAGGACATAGTGCTCCAGGCCCCCAGGCGGTTGGTATAGCGGTTTCGAAGGGGATTGAGGCTTCCAGCCTGTAGAGCCCGGCCCTGGTTGGGCAGGAGAGCGTCCACGTTCCTAGTCCTGTAACCCTCTTCCCGGTTGCGCCCTAGGAGCATCGAAATGTTGGGGTTGCGAACGGCATAGATGACAGGGTTGATGGCCCCGTTGGCCCAGGTCAGCCAGACGGCCACCACGTTGAGGAGGGAAGGAGACTGCGCGGCCTGGGCCCGCCGGGCGGCGGCCAGCAGCACCAAGAAGCAGTAGGGCCCCCAGCAGCAGATGACGGAGACGATCATGACGAGCACGGTGGTGGCCGTGCGCACGTCGCTGAAGAAGCGCAGCACGCGCGCGTAGGTGGTCAGGGGCCGCACGCGCACGTCCGACAGGCGCACGGTCTTGCAGATGTGGTAGTGGCAGAAGCACATGAGTAGGAAGGGCAGCAGGTAACAGGCCACCACCAACCCCACGCAGTAGGCCGCGCCCAGCTGCGCGGGGTCCGGAGACGTCCGGTAAAGGCAGCGGTGGAAGCTCTGCGCCGCCGCCGGGGTCTCCCGGGGCGCGAGGAGCAGCTCCCAGGGCAAGGAGAAGCCCAGAGCCGCCAGCCAGGCGCCCGCCAGCAGCTGCAGCGCGCGGCGGCGCCCGATCTTCTCCCGCGGCGGCCGCACGATGGCGCAGTAGCGGTCCAGAGAGATGAGGGCCACGCTGAGCGTGGACACGATGCCGAAGCACGAGCTGAAGAAGCGGCTGGCCGCGCAGAAGCTGCTCCAGGGCCCCGCGGCGGCGGCGGCGGGCGCCGGGCCCCCCGGCGGCGTGAAGAGGTCCAGGAAGGCGGCGGGCAGGCAGAGCAGCGCCGTGAGCAGATCCGACAGCGACAAGGACAGGATGAAGGCGTTGGTGACAGTGCGGAGCTGCCGGTGCTTCACGATGGCCCCCATCACCGCGCAGTTGCCCAGGCTAGACAGCAGGAAGATGAGCAGGAGGACCAGCGCCTGGGCCGCCACCGCCGCCCCGGGCGACAGCAGCGGCGCCGCCCCGGGGCCCGGCGGCGGCCTCCCCGCCGCCCCCGCCGCCCCGCGCCCGCCGAGGCCGCCGCCAGCCGCGGCGCCAGTGCTGTCGGCCCCGCTCGCGTCGCTCCGGTTCCCCAGCGCCGCGGCCGCCGCGCTGCTGAAGGAAAGCACGGCCGCCGCCGTCGCCGCGGAGGAAGTCCCGCCAGGCGTGCCGGCCGGGGAGGGGGCGCCGGGCTGTGCGCTGCCCGACAAGGCCGTGCTCACTGGCGGGCGGCCCAGCGGCTGCTCCTCCATGGGGCCCCGCGGCGGCCGCAGGTCTGCTCATCCCGCACCAGGGGAGGAGGCCGCAAGCCCGAGGTGGCTCGGGGCCGGGCCGAGAGGCCTCTGCCGGGGGTCGCGCTCGGCCGGAGGGGTGACCGTCCCCCGAGACTCTCGGAGCCTTTGACGTGCGTTCCAGGCGTTGTCAAGGGAACCGCGTGTTTACGCAGGAGCGCGGGGCGGGCCGTGGGCCGAGAACCCTTGGAAAAGCGTGTCCAGGACATCACTTCTCCCTAAGGTTTCGCGGGCAGGGTGGGTAGAATTCAGAGAGTGCCAGGTGGAGCTCCTGGGGACCACTGCCGGCCAGATTAAAACGGGAGTGGCCCTCATATAGATGGCCAAATTCAATAGGGGTTCACTCTCACACTCTCTGGTTCCATATACATGTTCTACAGAGAGGTAGGGAGGGAAGAGGGGGTGGTTGCTTCCTGTGGGTGCTTCTGACATCTACAAGTAGGAAAGGAATCTAGCACCTGAAGTGGAAAAGTCTAAATTTGGAGATCTTATGAGGGAGCATGAAAACATGAGGGCGCAGAAAGACTTAAACCAGGTATTCTCAAACTTGAGTAGGCAAGAGTCACCTACAGCAGGGGTCTCCAACCCCTAGGCCACAGACCGGTAGAGGTCCCTGGCCTGTTCGAATCAGACTGCACAGCAGGAGGTGGGCAGGGGGTGAAACCTAAACCATTGCTTCACCCAGCTCTGTCTGTGAGAAAACTGTCTTCCAGGAAACCGGTCCCTGGTGCCAAAAAGGTTGGGGACTGCTGACTTGGAAGGCTTGTTAAAACACAAGTGACTGGGTCCAACTTCAGGGGTTCAGATTCAGTAAGTATGGGGTCCTGCCTGAAAATTTGCATTTCTAACAAGTTACTGGGTGTATGATATTGCTGGTCCAAGGACCAGGCTTTGAGAACCACTGATGTAGTAAGCTTATTAAAATGCAGTCACTGGCTGACTCCCAGGATTACTGAGGATGGGCCCAGGAATCTAAATCCTTAACGTGATTCTGATACAGGTGCTCTGAGGAGCTAGGATACAGATCCTGGAGAAGGGATGTCACCTTGTTTTCAAGGGCCTGGCCCTCAGGACCATTACTGTCTCACATATGTCAGGGAAGAGGGGAGAGTCACTGCTAACTTGCCCTGCTTTCAGTCTTTGTCAGTTCTCTGGAAGGTGGTATGTTTTGAGTTTAAGGTGCTGGAGTCGCCACACATGCAGCTCCAGGTGTCTGGCAGGAAGATTTCAGGAACAGGAAGGGTCTGCCTGCTCAGGGAAGCTTGCATCTCAAGTTTCTGGGCATGGCATCTTACGGGGGAAAGTGTAATTAATAAACCCTTAGGTTCTCTAAAGCAGTGGTCTGCAAAGTGTGGACCCTGGACCAGCAGCATTGGCATGACCTGGGAACTGGTTAGAAATGCAGATTCTCAGGCCCTACCACAAATCTACTGAATCTGAGACTCTGCAGATGGAGCCCAGCTACCATCTGCAAGTGATTCTGATGCAAGTTTGAGAAACACTGATCTAAAGAATGATTAGTATACTTTCAGGTCTCAGTATCAACAATATTAGTGTTTTGGGTGCTCATTTGGGTGGGGAAAAATATCCTACTGGAAATTTACAGTATAAATAAAGTTCATTTAAGGTGGTAAAAGGGCTTCCCTGGTGGCTCCGATGTTAAAGAATCTGCCTGCAATGCAGTAGACTTGGGTTTGAGTCGGGAAGATCCTCTGGAGGAGGACATGGCAACCCACTCCAGTATTCTTGCCTGGAGAATCCCTACAGACAGAGAGGCCTGGCAGGCTACAGCCCATGGGATCGCAAAGAATCGGACACAACTGAGCAACTAAACACAGCACAGCAGTGTGGTAAAATAAGACTCGCTTTCTTGGTCTCCGCATTACTGACATTTTGAGCCAGATAATTCTTTCTTGTGGAGGCTACCCTATGCATTGTAGGATGTGTAACAGTATCCCTAGTTGCTACCCATGAGATGGCAGTAGTGATAACTAAAAATGTCTTCAGACACTGCAAAATGTTGGGGAAGACGGTGAGAGGGGGGCCAACCTCAGCTGAAAACCACTAAGACAAAAACATATAATTACTTTTGTTTTCTTTTGAAAACCTTCTCTGTACTAGGTTTTCAGAAACAAGGATCCCAGCCCAAAGAACCTTACAGTTTTAGGCAAACACAAGTATATTACAATGTCATAGATATTTAAACACATAATGACTATAGGAAGAGTCTGGCAACTGGGAGACCAGTTAAGCAAAGGCACTGTAATCGCCCAGGAGAGAAATGACAAGAGTCTGAAGGAAGCATATACAGTGAAGGAGGGGAAGAGATTTTAAGGATTAGTGTCTGGATTGGCGTCTTTGGATATAAGCAATACAATGAGGTTACTGTCTCATTTAAGCAAAAACAGAATTGGCTAGAAGGATAGGGGGAGTTCAAAAGGTTAGTCTTAATAGCTAACCCCAAGAGCAAGAGAAGTCCGGGCAACTCCACAGGTAGGGGAACTGAGAGCGATCTCTTTAGGGATCTACAGGAATAAGTCTACTACAACCATTTTTCAGACCTTATGTCATTTCTCGTAAGATCCCAGGTCTTGGTGGGGAGAATCTGACTGGAGTACCCTTACCTGGCGGCCTCAGCAAGGCTACATGCGGGGGATGGATAGTTTCCCAAAGGAAAAGGAGAGTGTTGTTGATAAAAGAAGGGGAAAGGAATGGTGCTGACCAAATCCACAGACATCCACCTCAGAGCATCAGCAGACGGGTCAAAAGAGCACAAACAAGAAGCCGAGGATAGAACCCAAGTTCCTGGCTCCTATTCCCTGGAGCCCTGCACCGAGGGTATAGAGGTTCCTGCTCCAAAATGTACCACACTTGCCTGCCGGAAGCAAGCGCCAGCATCCACCATGGATTAAGTAAACCCTTGTTGTTGTTCAGTCGCTCAGTTGTGTCTGACTCTTTGCAACCCCATGGACTACAGGACACCAGGCTTCTCTGTCCTTCACCATCTCCCGGCGTTTGCTCAAAATCATGTCCATTAAGTCAGTGGTCCATCCAACCATCTCATCCTCTGTCATCCCTTTCTCCTTCTGCCTTCAATCTTCCCCAGTATCAGAGTCGTTACCAATGAGTCAGCTGTTTGCATCACAGGGCCAACGTACTGGAGCTTCAGCTTCAGCATCAGTCCTTCCAATGAATATTCAGGACAATTTCCTTTAGGATAGACTAGTTTGATCTCCTTGCTGTCCAAGGGACTCTCAGGAGTCTTTTCTAGCATCACAGTTCAAAAGTATCAATTCTTTGGTGCTCAGCCTTTTTTATTGTCCAGCTCTCACATCTGTACATGATTACTGGAAAAACCATAGCTTTGACTACACGGGCCTTTGTAGGCAAAGTAATGAATCTGCTTTTTAACATATAAACCTGTGGGTGACCATTAAATCTAGGTTAGATCAAGCATAGCTTCCAATGAGTAATCAAGTCAAAATCAGACTGTAATAGTTGAGTAGCAAATGGAAGATGAAAAAATATACTAATGAGAAGAGAGCAAGGAATCTAGAAGCTTGAAAAGGGTGACAGCAGGCTGAAGAGAGAAGGTGGACAAGAGGTGTTTGTTTCATTTTGTTATGATAGTAAAGTAAATGTCGGTCAGTTGTGTCCGACTCTTTGAGATCCCATGGACTGTAGCCTACCAGGTTCCTCCATCCATGGGATTTTCCAGGCAAGAATACTGAAGTGGGTTGACACCAGCTTAGAGGAAGGAACCAGTGACAGGAAGGAGGTTGTTTGAAAGAGCTTAATGATGAGGCAGGCCCCTTAGCAAGGATGGGAAGGGAGAGAAGTGAACAGTATTTAGAAGGCAGAATCAATAAGGCTTCATGACTGATTAGACACATGGAAGCAAGAGGAATAGCTGTTGATTTCCCTAGTGCTTTTGACTCTGTGAAAGGCATGGTGAAATACAGAAGGAATGAATATTATTGCAAGGGTTTGGCTCTGGTTTGGATTAGAATTTATGAATACTTATTTTTATTTATTTTTCAATGTTTAGGAAACAATATTTTTGTTGAAGTACTATATTGTAAAACAAGTTCTGGCTGTCCTGTCTGTCTCAGAAGTGGAGGAAGTGTAGCAGGAAAATACTGGACCTGGAGCCAGCAGAGCTAGAATGACAGCCCCAAATGTGACCTGTTGTTGTTTGGTTGCTAAGTCATGCCTGACTCTTTTGCCACCCAGGCAAGAATCCTGGAGTGGGTTGCCATTTCACTCTCGAGGGGAGCTTCCTGACCCAGGGATTGAACCCGTGTCTCCTGCATTGGAAGGCGGGTTCTTTATTAGTGAGCCACCAGGGAAGCCCCAAATGTGACCTTAGGAGAGTAATTTAACACATTTGACTTCCATTTCTCTCATATTCATAAATGAGATAAACACAGTGGCATACCAGGGGCGGGCAGAGGGAGTGCTAGCCAGGGGGCAGTTGATCAGAAGGTGCACTGTCTGTAGAGAATTNCCCCAAATGTGACCTTAGGAGAGTAATTTAACACATTTGACTTCCATTTCTCTCATATTCATAAATGAGATAAACACAATGGCATACCAGGGGCGGGCAGAGGGAGTGCTAGCCAGGGGGCAGTTGATCAGAAGGTGCACTGTCTGTAGAGAATTTTGAAACAATAGTAAAACCTACTAAATGTCAGTCTGCATTTTTTAAAAAAGTAATCTGACATGAAATTTAGAGAGAAAACAGTGGTTCTGTTTCTATTTTTCAAAAGTGTAACAGGCAAGGGAGGGGACATATGTATGCCTTTGGCTGATTCATACTTATGTTTGGAAGAAACCAACACAATTCTGTAAAGCAATTATTCTTCAATTAAAAAATAAGTACTTTAAAAAAAATAAAAAATGTTTCTCTGGCCAAAAAAAAAAGTAAAGAAAATCTCTTTAATCTGTAGAAAATTTCTTGGTCATATTTAGTGTTTTTTTGGAGGTAAATAAATTCTTTACTACAAATTTTAAGAGATAATGAGTGGAAAACATTAGTTTTTGTGTATTTAAGAAGGAAATCAAGAACATTAACTTTATAGTCTTCATTTTGGACAGGTAATTCAATCACAGACCTAATAACAGGGTGTGTACAGACTTGCTGGATGACAGAACCAGTTGAAATAAATTAATTACTTCACTGTATGCTAAGAAAGAGAAATACTATTACTTAAAAAGTTTACTGAATATTAAGAGAATCACATGTTGATTAATTTTTAGTATTTCATTTTATAATAATCGAACTTTAATTTTTTAACAGACTCACAGACAATTAACTAGCCAGAATGCTAACAGTTAACATTTCTTCCATGTTTTAAATTACCTAGCATGTAGTTCGGAGAAGGCGATGGCATCCCACTCCAGTACTCTTGCCTGGCAAATCCCATGGACAGAGGAGCCTGGAAGGCTGCAGTCCATGGGGTTGCAAAGAGTCGGACATGACTGAGCGACTTCACTTTCACTTTTCACTTTCATGTACTGGAGAAGGAAATGGCAACCCACTCCAGTGTTCTTGCCTACAGAATCCCAGAGACATGGGAGCCTGTTGGGCTGTCGTCTATGGGGTCACACAGAGTCGGACACGACTGAAGTGACTTAGCAGCAGCAGCATGTAGTTGGTAGAGTATGCGATTTGCTCCACTATAGAGATTCACTGATTGACTCCAACTGTATACCTATACTTAAATAATGCAATAAACAACCCTTTTATAAGAGCCTTAATGATATATCAGAAGCCTGATTTTTGGTCTTCTCTCAAGTTCATAGGATAGGAGCTGGTCTTTGCAGCTTAGAGGACGTCCAACCAGCAGCTACAACAACGTCCACCCAAAGAAGCTGACCACCCCCCTCCTTCCCAGTTTATGATTGCTAAGTGTTGAGGACTTTATAATAATATATCTCTCTTGCATCGTGCTTAGAGAGAGGGCAGGTACTGTGTGCTCAGTCACGTCTGACTCTTTGCAACCCCGTAGACTGAACCCCACCAGCCTCCCTGTCCATGGAATTTTCCAGGCAAGCATACTGGAGTGGATTGCCATTTCCTTCTCCAGAGAGAAGGCATGATTGTACTCAAAAACTGAAAGACTAAAATAATGAGCTTGTAAGACCCATTGTTGTGAGGGCTACAATTCAAGCTTAGAGCATTTAAAACAAAATATCACAGTGACTACCGCAGAGTAATAAGAACTAAGGAAGTAAGAAGAACTAAGGTTTTAATTTTACCTGATGTGCTAATAATTAGAAAAGTATTCCGCATTTTGGATACTTGATATTCTGCAAGTGATAGTTATACCAATATACATGTACAAACTGAGGAATAATGACTTTATATTTAACCACAGTATTTTAGAATCTCAGTTGGTTTACATGTACAATTTGGATATAGTTGTCCACATAATTCAGAGAAAAATAACTAATGATAACAATTTCTAGGAAAAGAAAGCCCTTACAAGCCATAGAAGTTATTTGAGAAGAAATCCATCCTTCAGGGGGTCATCATCTTCTACTATAAAACTTGCGGTACCTGTGTAATGCGCTTGTCCGGATACTTCCACTATGACAGCTTTAAAATCTCCACATTTTGCTTCCTGAAAAAAGATGATGAAAGGAGAATATCAAGGTATTGCCTGCATAGTTTACCTGGCCTAAAAGTTGTATTCTCAAATTTTATCATTTTAAAGAAAATCCAAGAGTTAAGTGGGCCTCCCCGGTGGCTCAGTGGTAAAGAATCCACCTGCAGTACAGGAGACGCAGGAGACGTGGGTTTGATCCCTGGGTCAGGAAGATCCCTTGGAGGAGGGCATGGCAACCCACTCCAGTATTCTTGCCTGGAGAATCCCATGAACAGAGGAGCCTGGCGGGTTGTAGTTCATAGGGTTGAAAAGAGTTGGACGCAACTGGGTACAGCGATCATATAGGCAACTGGGAGGCTTTTAAGGTAAGTGACTGTATTCATGTTTTTTAGATTAAGTTTAGCTGTAAAATGGGGAACTAATTGGGGAAGAGAGAGACTAGAAACCCAGCAACCTGTTAAGAGGCAACTTTAATTCATCAATTAAATCTAGAGATAGGAGGACAGTTTTTAGTGAGTATGCAGAACAAAAAATAGAGATACTTTGGAGGCAGAATTGATAGACCTGGGGGCTGATGTACACAGGTGGTGAGAATAGAGATGAGTTAAATATGACCACAGTGTCTAGCCTGGAAGTGCAGCTGCACCACCATTAACCAAGATGGGGAATGAGATAGGAAAGAACATATTTAGGAAGGAAGAACTTTGTAATGAGTTGAGGTATCTCTGGGACAATCATCTTGAAATAAGTTTAGTGGACAGTGTTAGACTTGGGAGAGAGGCACAGATAAGCATGGTAGGGATGAAGATTTGGGTGGCTGAGAATAGAGTTCATTCTCACATGGGTGAAACTGCCCATCTGCATCAAATGTTTTGCCTAAGAGCAAGAAAATATGGTGTTTAACAGTACAGGGTCTGCTCAGAGAGACCCATCTTCATAGCCTGGCTCTGCTGTCTGTTTGACCTCTGGCAAAGTATCTAAACTCTAAATTTTCACAGGATTCTTGTGAGAATTACATGAGATGGTATATATGAAGTGCCGAGCTTAGAAATTAACACATAGTGAAGCACCCAATAAATGCTGACATTACTATTTTATCTAAAATCTCAGACTTGAAGACAATGTATTTCAAATTTCTGCATATAACATGGTATTCCAGTAAGATTACTGTATTGTGTAGAAATCCCTAACTTAAAAAAAATTCAGTATTCAGAAAAACAAAACTTTAAAACCACTATATTAGATTTTAAATCTTTATTAGGATAAATTATTTGCTATATTAAAGGACTCTGTGAGTATATTAATTTACCAGATGCAATTTAATCATACTATAGTAGATTTCACTTACTACTATGAGTAAATTCATTAATTAGCTCTGCTAGCACATTTAAACTTTGATTACATTATATTAATAAGGGGTACCCAGGTGGCACTAGTGGTAAAAACTCGGTTGCCAGTGCAGGAGACTTAAGAGACCTGGTTGGATCCCTGGGTTGGGAAGATCCCCTGGAGAAGGAAATGGCAACCCACTCCAGTATTCTTGCCTGGAGAATCCTATGGACAGAAGACTCTGGTGGGCTAAAGTCCGTGGGGTCTCAAAGGGTTGGACATGACTGAAGATACTTAGCACTATGTTAATAAGAACTCTACTTTCCACAACTTTTCAGCACTTCCACATCTTACTATATAAAATGGAATATTCCTATAGAATAAAAACAAAAAATATCCAAAACCTAGTTTAATGGTTCTCAAAACATTTTGGTCTCAGGATCCCTTTATACCCTAAGATTTGAGGATATCACCAGCCATTACCTTAATACAAAAACCGGACAAAGACACTAAAAAAGTAGAAAATTTGGGTCAATATCTTTGATGAATATAGTGGCCAAAAATCTGAACAATCCAACAATACAAAATAAAAAAGATCATATACCATGATAATGTTGGATTTATACCAGGGTCACAAGGATGGTTCAACATACACAAATCAATCAATGTGATACACTACATTAACAAAAGGAAAGACAAAAACCACATAATCATCTCAATAGATGCAGAAAAAGCATCCCAGAATATTAAACATCCATTCATAATTTAAAATGTTCATCAAAGTGGGTATAGTAAGAACATATCTCAACATAATAAGGACCATTTATGACAAACCTATATAATACTCAATGGTGAAAAGCTGAAAGCCTTCCCAGTAAATTCAGAAACAAGACAAGGTTGCCCATTTATGCTACTTCTGTTTAGCCTAGTATCAGAAATCCTACCCATAGCAATCACATATGAAAAAAAAAAATATCCAAATTGGGAAGGAAGAGGTAAGCTGTCACTATTTGCAGATGACATGATACTCTATATAGAGAACCCTCAAGTCTCCACTCTCAAACTATTGGCACTAATAAAGTTCTAAGTTGCCAGCTATAAGATTAATATACAGAAATCTGTCACATTTCTATATACTAATAATGAAATGTCAGAAAAAGTAAAAAAAAAAAAATCCCATTTAAAACTGGGTCAAAAAATACCTAGGAATAAACTTAACCAAGGAGGTGAAAGACCTATATACTGAAAACTATAACACATGGATTAAAGAAACTGAAGATGATGTAAAGAAACAAAAAGATATTCCATGTTCTTGGACTGGAAAACATAATATTATTAAAATGGCCATACTACCCAAAGCAGTATACAGATTTAATGCAATCTCTATCAAAATACTAGGCCATTTTTTACTGAACCAGAATAAACAATCCTAAAATAAATATGGACCTCAAAGAGTTTTTTAGGTTATATCAATTAATATTTTCTATATTGGGAATTAAACATATTTGTTCATTAATTAATTTATAAATAATAAATCTTTTGCTTGTTGTAATAAATTTTTGTGAAAATAGCTACATCTGCCAACAAAAAAAAAGTAATAAGAAACATGGCATTTTTTACATTTTAACAAACCTCTTTAATGTCTGGCTTAACTAAAGGCAGCTAGATTTCTCATTTTTGCTTCTGCATTCGATCAGTTAAGATATCACATATCATGTAGCTCCTGGAAAATTCCACTGTACATTTGTGAAATGATGAAAGTGAAGAGCAAGCAACATCTCAGTATTATTATTTATATAGCTTTGACCTTGTGGACCATGGATAGGACCCCAAGGTCCTTTCCATACTTTGAAATCCAATATCCTAGTTGAACAGAAGTTTTTTCAGTCTTGTGTCCTTTATCAGTCCTTTTTCAGTCCTCTTCTAAGAGCTTAATGAAGAAACTTATCTAACATCCAACTCAGGTCTCCAGAATCAAAAGTAAGATATTTACAGATAAGAAGCTACAGGTACCACTCACCCTCACAGCCTTCCCTGTGAATACTGAGCCAGTTGCGCTGCTTTTAAAGGCTCTGGTCTGGTTCAGTTCTAGAAGCCCTTTGTGATACTGAAGGGCAATTCGGGCTGTCACTCCTGAGCCAGTCGGACTTCTGTCAACCTGTTTCAGAATAAATGAAGACAGTGTTCACAGTGTTCTAGTTCCGTATTACCTGGCTGAGTGCCTAAAAATCCCAGCTCTAATACCTGCTTATCTGCAAACACACAGATATTGGTGGTTGGTTCCTCATTGTAAGTGTCTTTTCCATCTGTTAATATAGTTCCATATAGAAAAGCAAGGTCTTCGCTGTCAGGATGATTAATTTTAAACTGTAAATAAAATAATTAACAACCACATGTAAAACAAATACTTTCATTCAAATTTATCTCTTAAATAACAGATATGAGGTACTCTTAGATATAATTTTTCCATCTTTATCATTTAAAAAAATATTTTTTGGGTCACAACACTAAATTACACATTTTTCTAGATGAATAAAGATACTTTTGTTGGAAGTTATGATTCTTACACTTTGAGCCCTTTCTAAGGAAGTCATCCTGCACATATCCTCCACTAAAGGAATAGCTGTATTTTATACACTTAACCCCCAAACATATGCACTCTTTGAAGCACTGACCTCAGCATTGACCCCAGGACAGTCAATTCACAGGCCAGCCATGGCTGATCAAACAGGAAGAGAAAGGCAATCCTTATCTCACCCTAAGGAACTTGAAGAGAACAATGCAGAAAAGTCAAGCAATGAGTATCTAGAGCTGAAATTAATAACACAGATAAACACAAGAACTGTAAGAGGCCATGAGCAAGCAAAAAGCATAAGGTTGCAGAAGCTATTAGGTTAAGAGAAGCAATTGGATGGGGCAAAAAAGGCTTATTATAAAGGACTGAAGTCAGTAGCATTAAAAAGCAGCAGGTACACACAGAAGCAGGCAATGGCAGGGAAGCTACGTCACATGAGCAGTAAAGCTTGGTCAGGCTCAAATGTGCAATGCTTCCTATCCTTCTTGGGAGGTCTGGTGGTTTAACTTCTGGATTTCTGTAACATCTGTTAGCCTGGCCAAAATGACTATAATCTTACTTCTATTGTATCCCGATGGTTAGTACATTCCCCTACCACTTACCTATCATTTTAAGCAGTTGAAGAGATTGGAGTCTTAAAATCCAAGGAGTCCATCTATAACCCAGTTAAAGAAGCCTGCATATTGGACCTTTGTTCTCCATCCCCTTAGAGCCCCCAAGCCCTGCTCCAGTATATCACACTGCACACAGGGATGCTGCCCCCACTAGACTGAGCTCCTTGAAGATGCTGGGGTTTGTTCTTCCTCTGGTCTCCAGCATCTAACATAGTATCTGACATACAATAAGTCCTTGGTAAATGCTTGTTAAAAGGATAAGAACAAATTTATATTACATCTACTTTAGCCCCCTTCCCTCCCAAATGGCCTTTGCCTAAATCTGCATAAGCAGTATGAGTGGTCAGCAATTCACAAAGTAGGCCTGCTGCCTGCTTCATCACTGACAGAACTTCTCAAATTTTCCTCAGAACCCTTCCTCCCTCAATGTCCACCCCTTACCACCTTAGTGAGACGTTCTTGCTTTAATGAGAAGTTCAAACTTCCTCCTTTTATTAAGAAAACAATGCCTTTTCCTCTTGATTTTATTAAAAAATAAGGTCAAATTTTTTTGCGTCAAATTGTTAGCTCAAACTATTAGCTGTCTTCTAACTAGAACAGAAAACAGATGTAAGTCCAGAGTTTTAGAAGTTTTCATGATAAAATAATTCTACATATTTGTATTGGAAGTCCTGGAAAAATGATAATTTAGAACAGGGTTATAGTATATATTTTCATTTTGCTATTTAGGTTATAAAGTTATAGGTTATTATGTTAAAGCCTAAGATATGTTAAATAGGCCTT
>SJYT01032190.1:578061-590332 GCA_006410635.1 Cephalophus harveyi | reverse complement strand
AAGATCATGGCATCTGGTCCCATCACTTCATGGGAAATAGATGGGGAAACAGTGGAAACAGTGCCAGACTTTATTTTTTTGGGCTCCAAAATCACTGCTGATGGTGACTGCAGCCATGAAATTAGAAGACGCTTACTCCTTGGAAGAAAAGTTATGTCCAACCTAGATAGCATTTTCAAAAGCAGAGACATTACTTTGCCGACTAAGGTCCGTTTAGTCAAGGCTATGGTTTTTCCTGTGGTCATGTATGGATGTGAGAGTTGGACTGTGAAGAAGGCTGAGCGCCGAAGAATTGATGCTTTTGAACTGTGGTGTTGGAGAAGACTCTTGAGAGTCCCTTGGACTGCAAGGAGGTCCAACCAGTCCATTCTGAAGGAGATCAACCCTGGGATTTCTTTGGAAGGAATGATGCTAAAGCTGAAACTCCAGTACTTTGGCCACCTCATGCAAAGAGTTGACTCATTGGAAAAGACTCTGATGCTGGGAGGGATTGCGGGCAGGAGGAGAAGGGGACAACCGAGGATGAGATGGCTGGATGGCATCACTGACTCGATGGAGGTGAGTCTGAGTGAACTCCGAGAGATGGTGATGAACAAGGAGGCCTGGCGTGCTGCGATTCATGGGGTCGCAAAGAGTCGGACACGACTGAGCGACTGAACTGAACTGGTGTGTGTGTGTGTGTGTTCATACCTGGTGAGGTACTAACTCTTCCAGGGAGGAGGAAAAAAAAAGCAAAAATCATGTTTGAAAAATCTACCATTTGAATATTAAATATATATAAACACATCATTTTAATTTTTAACATGACAATTTATGCATAAAAATTTACATTGCTGAAAAGACGATGGAAGGCTGAACAATAAATATTATTAAGGCTTATCAGTGCTTTATGGAAATAATAAGCTATCAAGGGCATACTCATGATGATAAATTATTTTAACAAAAAAATAGCTTCTAAGAGACATTTTTCAAATGTAGTCTATCAAGGAATTAAAGCTGGAACGCAGCATTTGGCATATGCTGGTTTCTATTCATTCATGCCAAGGTTTACATTTTTATGTTCTCAAGCTGCTCACATAATGCAGCATTTCAAAGTGACAGCAAAAGCGTTCCCAACATAAAACAGCTCAGACCCGTCTTGAATGTTTCCACATTTTAAAACAGCTCTGAAATTTAAGTACTGAAAAATGGATCGAGTTGAAAAGATGCACTTCAAAGTGAAGTGTCCTGTATGTGCAGGAAGCAGGAGCCTTTGAGCTTTGTGAACATTTAATAGTTGGCAAGTATGAAGACGTTAATGTTTCCCCTTTCCACAAATGCCTCAGGTCCCAATTACTTCAATTTCAGTTAGACTTGGCCTTCCCTGGTGGTCCAGTGGTTAAGAATCTATAGAGTCTGCATCTTCTTAAACTAATCATCTGCTGATGGACACAGGTTGCATCCATGTCTTGGCTGTTGTAGATAAACCTGCTATGAACATTGGGGTGCATGTGTCTTTTTGAATTAGAGTTTTCATCTTTCTCGGATATATGGGCATCTGTGTTTTATCTGACACCTCGACCCCAGCACTTCCCTCAGGGACACAGTTTGACAGACAAAGAAATGTTCCTTTGAGGCATTTACTCCAGCATCTTCTGTTCACAAAAGCATCAGTCAAGTACAGGGCTGGCTTAAGTGGCTTAATCCCTGTTCCCCTCCGCGCTCTTCCCCAGGGGCTGGCCTGGGTTTCTTCCAGTTGAGTGTCTGTAACGACCCCTCTTTTGCTCACAAGCATTTCCTGGGACCCTTCTGCTGAGCTCCAGGCTGAGTCCTCTGAGCCAGCTGTGCTTTGGAGTTCAAAGCATTTGGAGCTAAAAATAATGACAATAGGACATACTACCCATTATATAACCTCCATCAGGGCTGGGGGCGGGACCCTGACATCAATACACGAACACTTCTGCAGCCAAATCCATCCCGCCAAGGGGATAAATACCCCATAAACAGCATTGCAGCTTGCTTCCAGCTGATTTATACAGTAATAGAGTGGTTCGTGAGATGACAAGATAACTTGAGACAGTAAATTCTCTAGGACTTCTCACTCCCAAGGAAAAGGTGATGCAGTTTCAAGTTTACACCAGTTCAAGCGAAGCTCAGGGCCTGGACATGCACATGTAGCCAGTCATCTCCAGGCCCAGCAGCCATGGCTCTTGAGGAGGCCGACCCTCTGCGTGGCTCTGGTCACTAGGCTGGAGGTGGGCATTGGTGGGTGGTCATCTCGCCACGATGCAGCCCTGTAAAGATGGGGCCTCTCAGCATATCTCCCCAAGAAACCCACTCGGAACCAAGCCATCTCTCTGTTTGAGTAATCGCCTGCTTGCTGACCAATGTTCTCGAAGTCAGTGATTGGTAGGTCACACCTCATGACCGCACAGTCCCTGGCAGCCTCCCCAGCGTCCAACAGAGCCTTCACCACCTTCTCCCCTCCTGGTCCCCATCTATATTTAATTCAGTCCAGTAATTTCTCCATCCCTTAAGGAAGGCATAAGACCTGCTCCATTTCCCTGTCCAGCTTTTCTTCTGTGGCCCTATCCCCTGACTTATACTTCTGGTAGATCAACTTTTGGGGTAAATAATAAAGGTTGGATCACCTTTGCCTCCTCTGGGCAGGCTTCCTCTCCAGGTAGGTTCCAAGCGTTGCATTAGAACAGAGTCCATCTGTGTGTCAAGGAGCTCGGCCTACCGTCCAAGCACCAGTCGCTATGGAAATGGCAGTCTTGGGAGTGGACAACTCCAGAAGCCTGGTTTATGTCCACTTCAGGAAGCACTCACACCTCCTACTTCAAAAACGCATCTATATTCACGGCTTTTTTTTTTTTTTTTGCCACAGCACTCAACTTGTGGAATCTTATCAATAGCTTCCTGACCAGGGATTGAACCCAGGTCCACAGCAGCCCATGTCTTATCCACTGGACCCCCAGGGAAGTCCCGATATTCATTTTTCATGGAGGGTAAAACTCCTTTCATAAATTTTGGGGAAAGTGAATGTCAGAAATATTACTTCTCAAAAGACTTTCAAGAAGATACGGTGTGCAGGAATAAGGCAATATTTATTTTCTCCCAGCCTGGCTTCTCTCAGTGAATTCATGCTGCTGATTGAAAAGGATTATCAAGCAGATGGAAAAACACTCACTGGGTTACCGGTACGTATTTGTTTGTGTAAGAGGGCATGGGGACACATTTGTCATGCACACCTGTGGCTTTTTCCAGTCACAGCCAGTGCTTTCATCCTGAAACCCTGCTTGCGCCCTCCTCAACCATTCTAACGCCCTTCTAGAAATGGAGCACGGGGCCCAGCTGCCTTGTCAGATCTGAAGACCGGTGCAGACAGGTTTTAACCTGAAACGATCTTAGCAAATTCATCCGTGTGATTTTCAGATGGTTCCTGAAGGGAAGGTTTTCTACCACAGACATTCAGATTGTTTTTCATGGAGACACCTCTCAAATTTTCACAACTAAACTTCTGAATATTCATGCTCACCTTTAAAGATCAGTTCTTCCTGCAACATCCAAGCTGTTTCATGAGCAGCAAACCACCATTTGGCATATGCTGGCTAAAAAAAAGCCTCAGTCTTTTTTCATTTTGGAATTGCAGGGACTGTGGGTCTGTCCTACCAGGGAATCAAGGAAAAGATAGAACCAGGGTCTTCAGTGAGCTCCCAGTCCAGCAAGAGAGAGCTGTCGGCCATCAGAGCATGGCTCGGCGGTGAAAGCAGTACTGTTCCACGATGTCGGGGAGGAATACCTCTCCCTCTGCCCTTCCAGGTTCTTCCAGCAGTTCTGAAAATTAAATTGACCTGGGACAGATTAACAGGAGAATGTCAAACAAAAGTTCAATAACATGAAAGAGGCCTGGGAAAATGAGCATCTTACCAAAATAGCCTTTTCACACTGTTCATGGGGTTCTTGAAGCAAGAATACTGAAGTGGTTTGCCATTCCCTTCTCCAGTGGACCACATTCTGTCAGAACTCTCCATGATGATCCATCTGTCCTGGATGGTCCTGCATGGCAAGGCTCCTAGCTTCCTTGAGTTACACAAAGCTGTGATCCATGTGATCATTTTGGTTAGCTTTCTGTGACTGTGATTCTCCTTCTGGAGGCTGTGGGCTTTATAGTTCTTGGTTCCTGATGGGAGGAATGGCCGTGGGGAAAGCTGTGTCTTGCTCTGGTGGGCAAAGCCATGCTCAGTTCAGTCCAGTCAGTTGTGTCCAACTCTTTGTGACCCCATGGTCTGCAGCACGCCAGGCTTCCCTGTCTATCACCAACTCCCAGAGTTTACTAAAACTCATGGCCATCCAGTCGGTGGTGTCATCCAACCATCTCATCCTCTGTCCCCTTCTCCTCCTGCCTTCAATGTTTCCCAGCATCAGGGTCTTTTCCAATGAGTCAGTTCTTTCCATCAGCTGGCCAAAGAATTCAAGCTTCAGCTTCAGCATCAGTCCTTCCAATGAATATTCAGAACTGATTTCCTTTAGGAAATCAATTTCATCTCCTTGCAGTCCAAGGGACTCTCAAGAGTCTTCTCCAACACCACAGTTTTCAATGTTTCCCAGCATCAGGGTCTTTTCCAATGAGTTAGTTCTTTCCATCAGCCGGCCAAAGAATTCAAGCTTCAGCTTCAGCATCAGTCCTTCCAATGAATATTAGGAACTGATTTCCTTTAGGAAATCAATTTCATCTCCTTGCAGTCCAAGGGACTCTCAAGAGTCTTCTCCAACACCACAGTTTAAAAGCATCAGTTCTTCCATGTTCAGCTTTCTTTAAGGTCCAACTCTCACATCTATACATGGCTACTGGAAAAACCATAGTTTTGACTAGACAGACTTTTGTCAGCAAAGTAATATCTCTGCTTTTTAACATGCTGTCTAGGTTGGTCATAGCTTTTCTTCCAAGGAGCAAGCGTCTTTTAATTTCATGGCTGCGGTCACCGTCTGTAGTGATTTTTGAGCCCAAGAAAACAAAGCATCTCACTGTTTTCATTGTTTCCCCATCTATTTGCCATGAAGTGATGGAACCAGATGCCATGATCTTAATTTTTTTAATGTTGAGTTTTAAGCCAACTTTTTCACTCTCCTCTTTCACTTTCATCAAGAGGCCTTTCAGTTCCTCTTCGCTTTCTGCCATGAGGATGGTGTCATCTGCATATCTGAGATTATTGCTATTTCTACCAGCAATCTTGATTCCAGCTTGTGCTTTATCTAGCCTGGCATTTCTCATGACGTACTCTGCATAGAAGTTAAATAAGTAGGATGACAATATACAGCCTTGTCATACTCCTTTCCCAATTTGGAACCAGTTTGTTGTTTCATGTCCAGTTCAGTTGCTTCTTGACCTGCATACAGATTTCTCAGAAGGCAGGTTAGGTGGTCTGGTATTCCCATCTCTTGAAAAATTTTCCACAGTTTGTTGTGATCCACACAGCCAAAAACTTTGGCACACTCAATAAATCAGGAGTAGATGTTTTTCTGAAACTCTCATGCTTTTTCTATGATCTAAATGATGTTGGCAATTTAATCTCTGGTTCCTCTACCTTTTCCAAATCCAGCTTGAACATCTGGAAGTTCATGGTTCACGTCCTGTTGAAGCCTGGCTTGAAGAATTTTGAGGATTACTTTGCTAGCATGTGAGATGAGTGCAATTGTGCAGTACTTTGAACATTCTTTGGCATTGCCTTTCTTTGGAATTTGAATGAAAACTGAACTTTTCTAGTCCTGTGGCCACTGCTGAGTTCTCCAAATTTGCTGGCATACTGAGTGTAGCACTTTCACAACATCATCTTTTAGGATTTGAAACAATTCAACTGGAATTCCATCACCTCCACTAGCTTTGTTTGTAGTGATGCTTTTTAAGGCCCACTTGACTTCACATTCCAAAATGTCTGGCTCTAGGTGAGTGATCACACCATCTGGGTGGTTATCTGGATCACGAAGATCTTTTTTGTATAGTTCTGTGTATTCTTGCCACCTCTTCCTAATGTCTTCTGCTTCTGTTAGGTCCATACCATTTCTGTCCTTTATTGTGCCCATCTTTGCACGAAAAGTTCCCTTGGTATGTCTAATTTTCTTGAAGAGATGTCTCGTCTTTTCCATTCTATCGTTTTCCTCTATTTCTTTGCATTGATCACTGAGGAAAGCTTTATTTCTCCTTGCTATTCTTTGGAACTCTGAATTCAGATGGGTATATCTTTCTTTTTCTTCTTTGCCTTTCCCTTTTCTTCTTTTCTCAGATATTTGTAAGGCCTCCTCAGATAACCATTTTGCCTTTTTGCATTTCTTTTTCTGGGAATAGTCCTGATCACTGCCTCCTGTACAATGTTATGAACCTCAATCCATAGTTCTTCAGGCACTCTATCAGATCTAATCCCTTGAATTTATTTATCATTTCCACTCTATAATCATAAGGGATTTGATTTAGGTGGTATCTGAATGGTCTAGTAGTTTTCCCTACTTTCTTCAGTTAAGTCTGAATTTTGCAATAAGGAGTTCATGATCTGAGCCACAGTCAGCACGCAGTCTTGTTTTTGCTGACTGTATAGAGCTTTTCCATCTTCAGCTGCAAAGAATATAGTCAATCTGATTTTGGTATTGACCATCTGGTGATGTCCATGTTTAGAGTTGTCTCTTGTGTTGTTGAAAGAGGGTGTTTGCTATGACCAGTGTATTCTCTTGGCAAAACTCATTAGCCTTTGCCCTGCTTCATTTTGTACTCCAAGGCCAAATTTTCCTTGGAGTTACTCCAGGTTTGTTACTCCAGGTATCTCTTGACTTCCTACTTTTGCATTTCAGTCCCCTCTGATGAAAAGGACATCATTTGGGGTATTAGTTCTAGGCTTTGTAGGTCCTCATAGAAGTTTTCAACTTCAGCTTCTTCAGCATTATTGGTTGGGGCATAGACTTGGATTACTGTGATATTGAATGGCTGACCTTGGAAATGAAGAGAGATCATTCTGTCGTTTTTGAGATTGCACCCAAGTACTGCATTTTGGACTCTCTAGTTGACTATGAGGGCTACTCCATTTCTTCTAAGGGATTCTTGCCCACAGTAGTAGATATAATGATTATCTGAATTAAATTTGCCCATTCTAATCCATTTTAGTCCACTGATTCCTAAAGTCTTAATGTTCACTCTTACAATTTCCTGTTTGATCATTTCCAATTTACCTTGATTCACGGACCTAACATTCCAGTTTCCTATGCAATATTGCTCTTTATAGCATCACACTCCATCACCAGTCACGTCCACAACAGGGCATTGTTTGTGCTTTGACTCCATCTCTTCATCCTTTCTGGAGTTATTCCTCCACTCTTTTCCAGTAGCATATTGCCCAATATGACCCACTGACCTGGGGAGTTCATCTTTCAGTGTCATTATCTTTTTGCCTTTTCATACTGTTCATGGGGTTCTCAAGGCAAGAATACTGAAGTGGTTTGCCATTCCCTTCTCCAATGGACCACGTTTTGACAGAACTTCCACCATGACCCGTCACCTGTTATCCTTATCTGTCAGAGCGCAGACAGAATGAAATCCACAATCATAGATAGCATCACTGACTCAATATACATGAGTTTGAGCGAACTCCAGGAGATAGTGAAGCAAAGGGAAATCTGGTGTGCTGCAGTTAGTTCATGCAGTCACAAAGAGTTTGACAGGACTTAGTGACTGAACAACAACCCCCTAATGGCTGAAGCCCTCACCTTAAACACCATCTTCAGCTAAAGACAAAAGAGGATTTCAGGGCTAGTGGTTTGGGGCTTCAAAGGGGCAGAAGGCAATTCACAGGGGTGGAAAAGTAGACGTTTGGTAAACAAATGTTTGTGGGCCCTACAGTGACAGTGGAACACAGAGTGGACTCTGATCTGTAGACTTCCCTACCACTCTGGCCCATGTTCTTTGTAGATAGCTCTGGTGGTGGTTCTATTCCAGGAACAGGCTCCTTATCTAAATTCTTTAGGCAGCTGAGGGAGAGGTAAAAAGACTTCCCAAGTCTTCTTTCTTAAAAACCCATCAGCTAAAATTAATCCTCAGGCCAGAAACACATTTTTGGGTGGCACATTTTACCTGTTACAGTGAGCATGAACTGTCAAGCTCGACGCAATACTCCAAGGTAGGCATTACTGATCCCATGAACAAACAGAAACTCTTGAGTCCAGATAAGTTTATAATCAAGTGCTATAGGCTAAATACTCATGTCTCCTCACTCAATACATTTAAATTCTAACCCCCAAGAGGTGAGACTTTTGGGTCATGATCAGGTCATGATAGTAGAGTCCTGATGTATGGAATTAATGCCCTAATAAGACACCCCAGAGAGCTCTCCTTTCCCCTACACGAGGACTGTGGGGAACCAGTATAGGCCATCTCAAAATATGCCTTAATGACATATTACTTTTTTCTTAATATACATATTTTATTAAAGTATAGTTGACTTACAATGTTTCAGGTGCACAGCAAGGTGATTCAGTTATACATATACACATATATTAATTATTTTCCAATATAGGTTATTACAAGATACTGACTATAGTTCCCTGTGCTATACAGTAAACCTTTGTTGCATTATCTATTTTTTAATTGAAAATATAGCATTATACTAAGTCAAACAAGTTGAATCAAAATGTCATAAATTTTTTAGTTAGGCAAAAATTCATACCTTTTCTAAAGCATATACATTACACATATTATTTATATATATGTATACAAAAGATTTTCTACTATACTTGATAAAGGCTTGAGAAAGAACTTCAAAAAAAAAAAAAGATGGAGGAATTGGAAAACATAAACTAAATGAAGTGGGAGCACTGACTATGAAATTTTAAAAGTGGAACAAACTAGATAAAAGTAAAAGATCCTCATATAGTCCAGTTGTTTTTAAACATGTCTGCTCATTAGAAACATATCTGGAGCTCTGGAGACAAAAAAGCAACACTCACACATTTGCATTTTTCAAAAAATTCCAAGATAATTCTGATACGCATCTGGATTTTTAAAAGTGATTACAAGTTTTTCTATTAAATCATCGTTTGGGTGATATAGAGTTCTATTATTTTTCTGTTGATCAGTCATGATACAATAGTATTAACTGAGTAAGAGTCACATAATCACAATAGTAAAAGACGTTCATCAGTTTTCACAATCAATAGCCAGACAAAAAATAAAAGATAATTACAATTGCAAGCCATAATGGGAACATGGTCAACCTAGCAAGATAATTACATACAATTTGGGGGGTCAAACAGAGTGATGTGGTAAGTGAAGTGCATACATAAATCCACCCAGCCAGTCTGTCTTTTGGTTGGTGCATTTAATCCATTTACAGTTAAGGTAATTATTGATATGTATGATTCTATTACCATTTTAATTGGTTTGGGTTTATTTTCGGTAGGTCTTTTCCTTCTCTTGTGTTTCCTACCTAGAGAAGTTTCTTTAGCATTTGTTGTAAAGCTGGTTTGGTGGTGCTGAATTCTCTTAATTTTTGCTTGATTTCTGCAAAGCTTCTGATTTCTCCATCAAATTTGAAGGAGAATCTTCCTGGGTAGAGTATTCTTAGTTGTATATTCCTCCCTTTCATCACTTTAAATATATCATGCCATTCCCTTCTGGCTTGTAGAGTTTCTGTTGAGAAATCAGCTGATAGCCTTATTCTCTTAATTTTTGCTTGATTTCTGCAAAGCTTCTGATTTCTCCATCAAATTTGAAGGAGAATCTTCCTGGGTAGAGTATTCTTAGTTGTATATTCCTCCCTTTCATCACTTTAAATATATCATGCCATTCCCTTCTGGCTTGTAGAGTTTCTGTTGAGAAATCAGCTGATAGCCTGATGGGAGTTCCCTTATATGTTGTTATTTTTCCCTTGTTGATTTTAATATTTTATCTTTGTCTTTAATTGCTATCAGTTTGATTACTATGTGTCTTGGTATGTTCCTCCTTGGGTTTATCCTGCCTAGGACTCTCTGTGCTTCCTGGACTTGGACTTATTTTCCTTCCCATGTTAGGGAAGTTTTCAGCTATTATCTCTTCAAATGTTTTCTCAGGTCCTTTCTGTCTTTTCTCCTTCTTCTGGGACCCGTACAATGTGAATGTTGGTGCATTTAAAGTTGTCCCAGAGGCCTCTTGTGCTGTCTTCATTTCTCTTCATCTTTTTTATATATTCTGTTCTGCAGCAGTGATTTCTACCCGTCTGTCGTCCAGGTCATTCATCTGTTCTTCTGTCTCTATTATTCTATTGATTCCTTCTAGTGTATTATTCATCTCTGTTCTTTAGTTCTTGCAGGTCTTTGGTAAATGTATCTTGCATCTTCTCCACTGTTTACCCAAGATCCTGGATCATCTTCACTACCATTATTCTGAATTCTTTTTCTGGAAGGTTACCTATCTCCACTTCATTTAGTTGTTTGTCTGAGGTTTTATCTTGTCCCTTCTTCTGTGACAATTTTCTGTTTTTTCATTGTGATAAACTTTGTGTAAAAAAAAAAAAAAAAAGGTGGGGAGAGTGTTTTAGCCACTGTGGGACTGCGTTTCTTCTTGCTTCTTCTGTCTGCCCTCTGATGGATAAAGATAAGAGGTTTGGGCAAGCTTCCCAAGGACTGGTTTGGGGTAAAACTGGGTTTTACTCTGGTGGACAGGGCCCTGCTCAGTAAAACTTTAATCCAATTATCTGCTGATGGGTGGGGTCTATGATAGAGTTAATGGTGACCTCCAAGAGGGTTTGTGCTGAAGGGACCTTCCTGGCCTTCTGCTGCCAGTGTCCCTGTCCCTGTGAGGAGCCCCTGCCAACCCACACCACCACAGGAGACCCTCCAACACTAGCAGGTAGTTCTGGTTCAGTCACCTGTGGGGTCATTGCTCTTTTTCTCTGGGTCTTCAGTTCAGTTCAGTCACTCAGTCATGTCCAGCTCTTTGAGATCCCATGGACGGCATCACTCCAGGCTTCCCTGTCCTTCACCAACTCCCAGAGCTTGCTCAAACTCATGTCCATTGAGTCGGTGATGCCATCAACATCTCATCCTCTGTCTTCCCCTTCTCCTCCTGCCTTCAATTTTTCTGTGTCTTGGTGTGCACAAGATTTTGTTTGTGCCCTCCAAGAGTACAGTCTCTCTTTCCCCCAGTCCTGAGGAAGTCCTATAATCAAACTGCACTGGACTTCAAGGCCAGATTCCCAGGGGATTCCCAGTCTCTCTGTCAGATCCCCAGGCTGGAAAGCCTGACATGGGGTTCAGAACCTTCACAATGAAATGGAATCCAAGTTCTTGTTCTTGGAGCCAAAGAATAGAATCCACGAACCTGCAAACACTCAGAGTAGCAAGCAAACAGGATTTATTAAAGAGGAGGAAAGTACAAAGTTCTCAGCATAGACACTGAAAGGGGGTAAAGTGTCCCTTAGAAGGTGGGGATTACAGTTTTTTATCTTTATCAGTATTAATCTGTACATTTTTGTTTGGCTCTGGCTCCTGTCCTTAAAATGCATCATTTTTAACCAATCAGTTTAAAGGTCAAGATGCTTAACATCTTTATGGCTTCTCTTTATCCTTCAGTGCAGTTTAGTCACTCAGTCATGTCTGACTCTTTGCGACCCCATGAATTACAGCCTGCCAGGCCTCCCTGTCCATCACCAACTCCCGGAGTTCACCTAAACTCACGTGCATCGAGTTGGTGATGCCATCCAGCCATCTCATCCTCTGTCATCCCTTTCTCCTCCTGGCCCCAATCCCTCCCAGCATCAGGGTCTTTTCCAATGAGTCAACTCTTGGCATGAGGTGGCCAAAGTATTGGAGTTTCAGCCCCAGCATCAGTCCTTCCAATGAATACCAGGACTGGTCTACTTTAGGATGGACTGGTTGGATCTCCTTGTAGTCCAAGGGACTCTCTAGAGTCTTCTCCAACGCCACAATTCAAAAGCATCAATTCTTTGGCGCTCAGCTTTCTTCACAGTCCAGCTCTCACACCCATACATGATCACTGGAAAAACCATAGCCTTGACTAGACGGACCTTTGTTGGCAAAGTAATGTCTCTGCTTTTCAATATGCTATCTAGGTTGGTCATAACTTTCCTTCCAAGGAGTAAGTATCTTTTAATTTCATGGCTGCAGTCACCATCTGCAGTGATTTTGGAGCCCTGAAAAATAAAGTCTGACACTGTTTCCACTGTTTCCCCATCTATTTCCCATGAAGTGATGGGACCAGATGCCATGATCTTCGTTTTCTGAATGTTGAGCTTTAAGCCAACTTTTTCAC
>SJYT01032190.1:537779-576831 GCA_006410635.1 Cephalophus harveyi | reverse complement strand
ACATTCCAGGTTCCTGTGCAATATTGCCCTTTACAGCATCGGACCTTGCTTCTATCACCAGTCACATCCACAACTGGGTATTGTTTTTGCTTTGGCTCCATCCCTTCATTCTTTCTGGAGTTATTTCTCCACTGATCTCCAGTAGCATATTGGGCACCTACTGACCTGGGGAGTTCCTCTTTCAGTATCCTATCATCTTGCCTTTTCATACTGTTCATGGGGTTCTGATGGCAAGAATACTGAAGTTGTTTGCCATTCCCTTCTCCAGTGGACCACATTCGGTCAGACCTCTCCACCATGACCCGTCTGTCTTGGGTGGCCCCAACTGGTATGGCTTAGTTTCATTGAGTTAAGACAAGGCTGTGGTCCATGTGATCAGATTGGCTAGTTTTCTGTGATTATGGTTTCAGTGTGTCTGTCCTCTGATGCCCTCTCGCAACACCTACCATCTTACTTGGGTCTTACCTTGGACGTGGGGTATCTCTTCACGGCTACTCCAGCAAAGCGCAGCTGCTGCTCCTTACCTTGGTCGAGGTCACCCCTCCTGACCTTGAACGTGGAATAGGTCCTCTCAGCCCTCCTGCACCCGTGCAAGCGCCACTCCTTGGACGTGGGTTGCTCCTCTCGACCGCCGCCCCTGACCTCAGACGTGGGGTAGCTTCCTCTTGATCGTTAAATTAGGTCAACACCCTTTTTCATGTCCCCTGGCCATTTTACAATGGACGAGATGTATGGACTTAAGATTGATGATCACCACGTTATTTTTTCCTCCAACATATAGAACAGAAGTTAATTACTGCTCTTCCCTGGATCTAAGGGGCTTCCCTCATAGCTCAGTTGGTAAAGAATCTGCCTACAATGCAGGTGACCCAGGTTCCATCCCTGGGTTGGGAAGATCCCCTGGAGAAGGGAATGGCAACCCACTCCAGTATTCTTGTATGGAGAATTCCACGGAGAGAGAAGCTTGGTAAGCTACAGTCCATGTGATTGCAGAATCAGACAGGACTAAGCAACTAACACTTTCACTCACTCAAGGTTACTTAAAAAACAACCAATACAAGAGACACACACTGTCTCCCTGAGAGTAGGAAATAAGGCTCCCCTGTAAAAGGTGCAACCCTGCACCTGGAGGCAGGATTCTTACCACCAAAGATGGGGAATTTGGGCACATGAAGCTTATATAAGCAAACTTTTCGACTTCTTTAACTGGGCACCCCAAACTTAAGTCTGTCAATTCCTCACAAAGTCACAGCTTGTCTAAAAAGAATAAAAGCTGCCTGCTTTGCCCACTTCTTGCTGTGGTTACTTGCTCAGTCATGTCTGACTCTTTTGCGACCCCATGGACTGCAGCCTGCCAGGCTCCTCTGTCCATGGAATTCTTCAGGCAAGAATACTGGAGTAGGTTGCCATTCCTTTCTCCAGGGGATCTTCCCATCCCAGGGATCAAACTCAGTCTCTGCATTGCAAGCAGATTCTTTATCCTCTGAGTCACCAGGGAAGTCCTTGCCCACTTCTTAGGTCCCATTTCTATGGGGCCTCCATGTGCATGAATTAGAGCTAAGTTTCTTATTTTCCTGGTAATCTACCTTGAGTCAGTTTTACTATTAGTCCAGCCACCAGAACCCAAGAGGGTTGAGGGGTTATTTCACCTCCCCTAAAGTACAAATAGGATCCAAGCCCCTGCTATGACACCCACCAACCAAAAAAGCAGTTCTCAAACTGTGTTCAGAGGGAACCGAGTCCTCCTCGCACCTGCTTTGAGGGCTACACAAGCACCTGGTTATCATTTTTACCTTCACTCTCAAATGTGCTCCATACCAAATTTTAACACATTAGACACTGCCAAAGCATTTCTGCCAGGATAAAACTCATTTTTATGCAGGCTTCTTCCCAGGATAAAACTTTTTGTTGCGTTCTCTGTTTACGAACTTCTGAGACTGCAGACCTGGATGGACAAAGAAACCAGGTGTGCGTTTGCCCCAAATGCAAAACGATACCTGCAGGACACTTGCTGCAGAACTGTCAGTAGAGGCGAGACTGGCTCATCCTTGGACCCATCAACAGGGGACTGGTTAGCCATACAACGGAGCTCTGGGGAGCCATGAAAGTCGTCAGGACTGCGACCACAGTCCTATGGAGCCATCTGTGGGGAGGACCTTTAGGTGAAAAAAGGTAACGAGGAAGAAACAGTGGGTAAAAAGGAGATGCCTCAAAACAAACAAACAAACAATGAATTAGGAACACCGGAGGTGGGTAGCTCTGGGGAAAAGGACCCGGCGTCCACGCAGATCTGTGACTCTGCTCGGCCCCCAGCCGGCCCCGCTCCTCGCAGCGGCCCCTGCCCTTTGGCTTCTTCGTGGTCTTCAGGGTTTCTGTGACGGGCATTGCTGGACGTCCCTAAACCTGTCCCGAGCCCGACACTCCTCACTCCCCCGCACCGCTCGGTCTTGGGGGCCAGTGAGCCCGGCCCGAAGACGTGCGCTCCGCCTTCCCAGCATCGGAGCCTCTCCAAACCCGCCGGGCTTTCCCGGGGCCAGGCCCAGGCGGCACAGCTCCGGACCGGGGAGCAGGGGAGCACCGACTCTGCTCCCCGAATACGAGGAAGCTGAAGAACGCGTCTTCCCGGAGGAAGGGTTCGGTGGGGCTCCCCCAGGGAAAGTGCGGGGAGGGGGGTCTCGCCCCGCTTAGAGCCCGCGGAACCCCCAACGCGAGACTGGCGCGCTCAGGGCCCGGCCCCAGGGACTTCGTGGAAAAGCCCCTCGGCCGCTGCCTCCTCTGCAGCCGCACTTTGAGTGCTTGGCTTCTCTGGGCATTGGGGAACGCCGGTGGAGGTCGCCGGACCCCAGCCCCGGGCGCGAGGAGCGCTGGCGCCGGCCCGGAGACCCTAACGAGAGCCGGGAGGTGGCGCTGGAGGGTGGCGCGCGGGCGCCGCGACCGCCAGGGCAGCGCCTCCCGCGCTCGCCAAGCCCCGCCCATGCGCAGACAGCGCCTCTCCTGATTGGGCAGTGCCGCCACGCTGGTGAGGCGGAACGAGCGTCGTCGCGTCCGGGTGACGTCTCCGGCGGGCGTCGGGCGGGGTCGTCGGCGTCGGCAGCAGTGTCGGCGGCGGCGGCGGGTGGGAAATGGCGGAGTACTTGGCCTCCATCTTCGGCACCGAGAAAGACAAGTAAGTGAGAACCGGCCGCAGGGTTTCCGAGGTGGAGAGGCGGGTGGCGCGCGGAGGAGCGCGGCGGCGGGGCCCGGGCGGCGGCGGGAGGCCCGGCGGGGGGAGGGGCGGGCTGCCCTTCCGGCCTCGGGAGCCGCGCTCCGCCGCGTGCGCCCGGGCAGGCGGGCGATGGGCCGGGCGGGCGCCGGGCTTCCGCTTGGCAGAGCGGCCTCTCCCGCCGGCGGCTCCTCGGCGGCCCACCTACAGGCGACCCGTGCCCCGGCTCTCGGAAGCCGACTCGAGTTGTGCTGAAGTTGTCAACGTTAACGATTCTCCCAAGTTTGATCTTTTAATGTCGAGTCGGGCAAGCTGTAGTATAGACTCGCCCGCTTTAAATCGTTAGATAACTGAGGTTCCTGGTAGAGTTTTAGATGCTTAATAAGCCACTTGTGTGAGTTAAGCGATCATCGAACAGATCATAAGGACATTTATTGTGAAACAGTATTTTGGAGATTACGAGTTAACTAACCGTGAAAGACAGTCTGTTTTTAAAATACTTTCAGGTGCAATTCCAATATAAGAATAAGATGGGTGATTTTTTTTAGGTTGCATACCTTCCGTAGTTAGTTGTTAGGTTGAGAGTAAAAATAATATAATTTTGGCTTTGCCAGTTGTTAATTTGGGAGAACAGTTCTTTAAAAACCTTAAGATTGAGCTGGATGTACTCTTCGAATAAATGGTTAGCATCTTGGTGTTCTTCAGAGCTGTACAGGGTTTATGTGAATATGTTTTTAACAGTAAACTCGTAAGTTTGCCATAGCTATTGTTTTGACTTTATCAAAAACTTTAAATTGTTTCTGTTTTCCAGGATGCAATGTATCTTGTAAAATGTCTTTTACATATTCTAGAATCTGTGTTGTTGGGAAGAGGGGGTTATATTTTTTTCCTAGCAAAACTCACACGACAGTCATCAGTCATATTCAGTCCAGAAAAACTGAGTGTCAGCTCAAGGCCAGTGTCTGGGGACTCAGAGATGGGTAGAATTTGGATCTTGTTCTCAAGGAGCAAGGGGGTGCTTGTCTCGTGCAAAGGATAACTGAATTGAAATGCATTAAGTGCTGGGGAAGAGAGGCCTGCCCTGAATGCTGTGGCCCCAGAGACAGCAGCTTGGGAAACAAGATCTTGAACGGATCGGCCAGCTCCGCTGGACAAAGAGGCTTCTCAAGTTTGCTGAAGAGCATGCAGTGTCGATTTTACTCATGAGCTTACATCAGTGTGGGCCGTGACTTATGTCTCCTAGAGTTCTTCTTTCCCTCGTTCTTATAAAAAGCTGCATAAGGTGGTGGTGTCCTCACTGTTATTCTGTGAAGCTCTTACATTCCTGCCGTAAATAACCCCATTTCATCTGTTAGCGTTATATTATAAAAGTCACAGCTGTAATAATTTAGGAAACTTGATTATTTAATCTAGGCTTCTTGCTTCAGGGAGATTTTGTGGAGTTTTAATTTCCAGGAAACAGCTCAAAATTTTCAGCTGAAAAATGATTCCTGCTAACTTTTTTTTTTTTTTTTTAATTTAATTTGAACTGAAAGTAAAATGTACACCTAGCAATTAAAAATATTTAGCTAATTACACATTTGAGGTTTTAGAAATTTTCTAAATCTAAGAATGGATTAGCCTTTCTGATCTCTTCTCTCAAATAGTACACTGCATCTTTTAACATCTTTTCTTTTTATTTCAGTAGTCCAATGAGCCTACTAGAAAAGTTTTGACTAATAGATTATATTCAGTGATTAACTGGCCATTGTGAAATGAGAGTCATTTCTGATAGTACAGCAGCAAGGATTGTTTCAATTATATGGAATGGTTGGGCGTTAACGGTTGAGACAGGTTTTGTCCATTTGAAATGGTCTTAAACTATTTTCAAGTGACTCTCTGAAGATGTAACGTGACATATACTCAAGTGTATGTAGTAATCATTTTTCTCTCCTCATAAATTTAGACTTTTCCATTTTTATTGCTACCTGATAATAAATAAATGGCTAGTTGATTTCATGGGCCATCAGATTTCACTGAGGCCCTTTAATCTTAACTGTGAATGTGAAAGTCACTCAGTCGTGTCCAACAGTGGGTAGCCTTTCCCTTCTCCAGGTGATCTTCCCAGCCCAGGGATCGAACCCAGGTCTCCCGCGTTGGCAACTGTGAATGGCCCTTGCTAAAATAATTGACTCTACAGGGTAACTTTCCCACCTCTGCAAGTCTGAGTTTTAATGGGACACATCTAGGAAGGTTGCGTAACTCATCACAGATCTGCTCAGCCACCGTGCATTGCTGTCAGGCTGGCTGGATTGCTAGTTTTGATTTTATCTGTATCGTCCAAGTATTGGAGCATATTGAGAGACAACCTTGTGTAGTTCTTACAGGCAGAGTGGGTGCCCCAATAGCTTATTCTCAGTGTATTGAAACTGGGGAGGATTGTTTACCTCAGACCTCTTTTTGGAAATGTTCTGTTGGTCTGGTGTCTTGGGTGGGGGAACCTGGGCTTTGTCTTTCTTTAGATGATAGTGACTGCGTGCGATGAGCACATAGTATACGTGATCCTGGTTCTTGGAACAGTGCCAAGGTTGGCATTTTCCTCAGTTTACAGAGACCCAGACAGCTGGGGGTGACTGGCCCAAACCCAAGCAACTAGTAGCAGAGTCAAGATCCTGACCCCTCTCCAGACTGCTGATGTCCTCAAGAGAGGAGTTCATCATGGAAGGAAAAGGAGCAGATAGGTTTTGAGTTAAATATAGTTTTAGACTAACTTACATTCAGTTTAAGAGAGAACAGTGGAGCAGAGAAGTATTGAATCTGATTGAACCTTTGAACCACATGGAGGTTGGGGTGCCAGCCCTCTGCACAGTCAGTAATCCAATCCCAGTTTATTTAACCTCCAGTCAGCCCTTCATATCTGCTGTTCTGAATCCTGCGATTCATCCAACCATGGGTCCTGTAGCCCTGCAGGATTTAATAACTGAAAAATCTGAATAGAAGTTGTTCAAGGATCAACCATACTTGAAAGTGAAGGGGATTTGAATGAGGAGGAAATCAGGTTAGAATAGAGTGCCGTGTTTGAAGAGGGGCAAATTGAAGCTAAATAAACCAGAGCTTGCCAGGATACGGAAGTGGTAAAGAATCTGCCTGCATGCAGGAGACGCGAGGTTTGTTCCCTGGGTCAGGAAGCTCTTCTGGAGGAGGGCATGGCAGCCCCGTCCAGCATTCTTGCCTGAAGAATCCCATGGACAGGAGTGTGGTGGGCTACCATCCATGGAATCACAAAGAGGTGGACACAACTGATCAGATGGGCTGCTACTGCCAAGTCGCTTCAGTTGTGTCTGACTCTGTGCGACCCCATAGACAGCAGCCCACCAGGCTCCCCCATCCCTGGGATTCTCCAGGCAAGAACACTGGAGTGGGTTGCCAGTTCCTTCTCCAATGCATGAAAGTGAAAAGTGAAAGTGAAGTCGCTCAGTCAGCTCTTAGCGACCCCATGGACTGAAGCCCACCAGGCTCCTTCGTCCATGGGATTTTCCAGGCAAGAGCACTGGAGTGGGCTGCCATTGCCTTCAAAGTACCTGTTACCAAGAAAAACAATGTGCCTAGGTCTTTGTGAAGTAAAAGAAAAGTAGTGTGGTGCCATTTGTCGTATTGATGACATATTTCCATCTATTTGATGTCTTTCCAGCACAATAATCAGCTCTCGTTTTCTCTTACAGAGTCAACTGTTCATTTTATTTCAAAATTGGAGCATGTCGTCATGGAGACAGATGCTCTCGGTTGCACAATAAACCAACCTTTAGCCAGGTTTGTTTGTTTTTCCCTTTTTTTTTTTCTGTTTTCATGTAAATTATCAAGATGTCATGTACTTTACAGAGGCAATTAGTAATTTCCGTGTGTTAATAAGCAGGGTTTTTTTTCCTCTAGTTTTGTTTTTCTGTTTGTGTTCATAAATGTGTTTTGTTTAAATGCGAATGAGGCAGGTGAACCACCCTAGCAGAAGGTCTGAGAGCACCAGTCCCTCTTTTTATCATTAGAGAAACTTGTTGGCTATGACTGGTTTTCACTGCCTTACCACCCTCCCTGCCTCTAATAGACATGGGTCGGGAGGGGCAGCCAGGCCAGCGCTGACCTCACCTCTTCTCCAGGCTGGTAGATGTAGAGGTGGGCGGGGCGCCTTGAAGGAGATTGCCGTGCTCTGCCCCGGGGGGCTCTCCAGTACTACTGGGCATGTCCCCTTAAGACCCCAGCCAAGGACACAGCTAGTTGTAGCATTTTATAGAAACATGAAAAATGAAATTTAACCTTAGAAGGTGGGCGCTTCCCTTCTGGTTAATGGCCATTCTGTTCAGTTAATTGAGAGATGGCGGTTGAGAGATGCCAGTTATTTGAGAGATTGGGCTTAGCTCTGTTGGAAGTTTAGTCAAAAATTGTGATTTTTGATAGTTTCTTTTCGGCTAATTGAAGAAAAGGCAGGGGTTTACACACTTCAAGTGATCCAGTGAATTTAAGGGAGATGGCATCTCCGAGAGGAACAAAAACCTTCTGCCCATGTTCACCTGCACATTGGGAATTTGAAAAAGACCTAGACTTCAGTCTTCCTTGAGCTTCTTCAGATGGCCCGTGAAGCCCAAATGTGCAGCCTCAGTACCTTACGAAAGCCAGCCAGCTGGTGTAAGAAAAAGACAGTGTTTTCTAATTTAATTGCTTTGAGCATGTCTCTCTTGAAATTCAGAATATTGGAGGATTTGCTTTACATTTTCTGTAATATTTTTTCTTTAAGTGCTTCCATTTGTGAACTAAGTCTCCCCCACTAAGCCAGTGGCCATGATTCCATAAAGTTTGGTGGGAGTCAGCTGTATGTGTTAACTTGAACATCTTGTTTTGATTCATTTGGTTGGTTTCAGGTAATCCTGACCTCCTCTGATTTTAATGGAACTGCATTAAACGGTCACTGCCAGATGACCTGGGTGAGATCTAACAGGAATTTCCTGTTGGAGAGTTGGGCTCCATATAGCTGTCCATCAGACTTGTCACGCTCAGGTGGTTTTAGTTAAAAACCTAATGTGGTTGGCTTTGGGAAACAGCCAAGGCCTGAGGTAGGCTATCAGTGACGTGAGGGAAGGCCAGGCCAGAGGACGAGGCTGTGCTGTGTGGCTGGTGGTCATCCTCCCAAGTGGGTTTCCCAGAGCAGACCTTTGACTGGAGGGCTCTCTCACAACCACTCCCCTTAAACACTCAGCTACAAGTGGAACCGGCCAGTTTTATAAAACCAGTTTAAAAATTGCTTTGGATACATGTTGAGACTAAATATTTATTTTCCTAAATTATGTGATTTATTGGTCAGCTTGTAAATCTCTAACATAATGTCAGTGTGGGTTTCTTTTTAAGCTTCTTACAGTGATATGGACATTAAGATTCATGTAATGTGCTAGCCTACTAACTTAAACATGGTTTGTTTTTTCAGACAACTTGATTTTAAGAAGAACGGTACAATGTAAGGTTTCAAGTCTACCTGATCCAGTTTAAAGCACAAGGGCTAAAAGGATTTTTTTCCCTTAAAAGAAGGATCGGAAAAGAGCAAATGTTTTAAGCTATTGTATTATGTAAACAGAGATCCCACCAAGAAAGTGTAACCGTGCTAGATGCCTCTGAGAGTTAGGAAACCCATTCGTGTGCCTGTTTCCTACGAGAGCAAGAGAGCTTGATGGACTGCATATGCTTGAGTTACACATTTGGTTTTAAAAACATAATTTCGTATGGGGAATATGATTATAACAAGAATTTTTTGACATCATAGTGTCTGTTAGCTTGAAACATAAAAAATGTTAGTGTTCTATTGCATTAAAACACTTCAATAACATGGGCCTACTCAAAATAACAGTTTCTTCTTGGTTGCTGGCTGACTTGACCTATGTCACTTGACCTAAGTCACCGCTCAAACTCTGTTTTCATAATATGATGGTTTGGGTGTACTCTTCAGAAGACAAGTATCTGATTTGCAGGAAGCAAACAAACAGCAGGTGTTGAGCCATTTGCAAACAAGTTGTCTCTTTGCAATTGTCTAATATATGCACAGCAGCCAGTAGAATTCCCCTTTTTATTTTTTTTTCCCCGCAGACCATCTTGATTCAAAACATCTATCGTAATCCCCAAAACAGTGCACAGACGGCTGACGGCTCACACTGTAAGTCCCACAGTTGGAGAAGTTTTTTTAAGACAATGGTGTTAAAGAGCCCACTCTTAATTGAGACAAACCATGTTGGCTTCTGAGCTGCTGACATAGAGCTGTTGCAAACAGGACACGGTGCCGGAGGTCCTTGGCATTCACAGTAAGAACTTGATACTTGGCCGAGGTCAGCAGGCTGGCCGGGGAGGTCGCTGGCCAGGCCTCTCCCGCCCTGGATGTTTGTTAGCGAGAGGGGTCCGGCCCTGTGACAGCTGAACGTCACCAGCCAGTTACTGGTTTTACCAGTGGCTGAACCCCTGGCAATTATTAAGTTCTTTCTGTGAAATCAAAAACCTTAGGAATATGTAGGAATCAATAAGGTAAGTTGCCCAGTAAGTGTGGGTTTTATTTCACCATTACGATTTTTCCTCTAGGGAGTGGAGATTTCATGATATGTAATTATTGTATTTCTTTAGTCCATTTATACAGGCACGCTTCTTTCTCAGTTGTTATTAAGTTTCCTGTTACAGGAGTGGTTTTGGTGGTAGCCTGCCGACTTGTCTGCCTTCTTAACTGGATTGGAACTTTGAAATGGTGAATTCTTCTGGTCTGTGACAGAAATACAATACTAGCATATCATGGGATCTCTGTTACACTGAAGTGTTAGGGCGCTCCAGGACAGCCATCAGCTGAGAGAAAACATCACTGCTTCAAAAGAAAATAACTTGCTCTTTTTTCAGCACTGAGTCTTGACTGAAGCGATCGCCACAGGAAACCGGTTAAGTGTTTACATTTAATTTTCCATAATATAAAGTTGTTGCGTTTTGTATTTCAGACCATTGCCCTCTTGAACATTTACCGTAACCCTCAAAACTCTTCCCAGTCTGCTGACGGTTTGCGCTGTAAGTTCATACAAGTTCCTTCCCTGGTTCCCTGGGCTTGCGTGTCAGAGCTCAGTGTCGACTGCACCTGGTCTGCCGCTGTAGTGTCGAGGACCGCCTTCCACTGGAGGTGTCAGAGCTTGTGTCCCCCTGAGCCCGTGGAAACCTCTGCTGGAGGTTTAACTTGTGCCCACTTAGGGAGGCGCCAGTGCCTAGAGAGGGGGCCCTTCCCAAGAGTGCGGAGCCGCTGCCCTTCTGGGACCGTGGCCGTCATCCGGGAGAATGTGTTGTCAGCTTAAATGTGGGCTCACGTTTTTCCCGCTTAAAGTGAAAGTCGCTCTAACTTAAAAAAAAAAAGTTCTGAAATAATTTTTTCAGATATTATTTCTTTCTAGTTTTTTTTCCCTTAAACTCCATTTGGAGATCATGGTTTTCACTGTGAGAGCATTGTCCTGAACATGACCCCAGTAGGATCCTCCCAGTTGCACTGACCTTCAACACCAGTCCTGTGCGGACTCTGTTTTCATCAGATATTTTACGTAGGTGTCTCCTGCATTGGGGAAATAAAGGATACTTGCCAGGGAGTAGCTCTGGAGTGGGCACTCAGTGGACATCACTCCGTGAACGCTAAAGTCAAGTCACGGATGTGGTACTGATGGGTAGTTTTTAGGGAACAGTAGAAATAATAACTGTTGAACTCTAGAGTAAATGTAGTCATTTGAGGATAAGCTGAAACGAACATCCTGGACTCGTGTTAAAATCAGAGGGTCCAGACCAAAGGGTAGGTGCTTCTCATTCACCAGTTCGTTTAAAAAAAAAAAAACAGATCAAAGAATAACACCATGAAGTACCTTTGGTGGCCACATGCCTGGATCAGACACACCCTTGGCCCAGAGCCCCTCAGTTTGTAGAGTGGCCTGCGGTGGGTGAAATGGCCCTGGCAGCCACCACCTCCCTGAGCTGGTCCAGACTGGGAGGCCTCCTGGTCTGTGCTGTGGTGCGTGGCACCCACGTGCAGGGGGACCGGACTGGTGCGCTTTTCCTGCCAAGACACTAAATGTTTTTCGATGCTAATACTGACCTGAAAAGAGAATTTCTTTCCTTGAATCTGGTGGTAGCAGGACTTGGTAGCCCTTGGTGTATTGTTTTTTTAAAGAAACAAGATCAGTGGGTGAAAGAAAGTGTTCCCGTCTGGATGGTTCAGTCATCTTGTGCCAGCTCTACCCTGGGGTGGCAGTGAATGAGAAGCAGGGGGCTGAGTGACGACAGCGGGTCGCTCTTTGCCCTGTCTCTTTTTGGGGGGTGCGCATGCTTTATTGACAGAAGGATGTTGTATTAGTTCTCTGTGTATATATTTGTGATTCGCAGGACTCTTGTTTTGCACATGTTACAAAATAAAAGTTTAGCTGTACTAAATGCTACAATTCTGGAGTCCAGATTGTATGAATACAGATTAAATGCAATTCTGATTCTACAGTTTAGCTACTAGGTTCATCACTACTGGCTCTTTTTAGTATAATTTTGTATCTGCAGAAAAATAAACTTTCTATGCTTGGATTAAACTTAAATATGAATCCCAGTTTAAGAATGTTTCTTTAAGAAAACTGGCTACTTGCAAGTTGTATTTAAAATATACTGAGTCATCAGTCACTCACCTCTGCCTTTCAGGTCATTTTGATTGACTCAAAAATTTTTAACCAGAGTATAGAAGATAAAATATGCCCACTAGGAAGCATTTTAAAACATGAACTTTATATAAGTTATTAAAGTACAGTATTCTGATTATGTAGTAACAGAATAGAGATTCCAATTCCACGAATACAGCCAGTAGTTTAATGGCCACCAAAATGTGATTCTCCGTATTGGTAAGACTTTGACTGTGTGAATATTTTCTGTCTTCTCATTTTCCTAATGTGGAGAAGGAAATCAATTTTAAACATTAAAACCTGCCCTTTGGAATGGGCTTCTCTTGACTGGCTTTTCTGTTGTTCAGACTTTGGTTTCTACTCAGGGAAACACTCATTGTAACTTTTAAATCAAGACGAGCTGTCCGGAGTGGCGTCACCACACGTGTTTACTGAGCACTCTGTTATAAAGCGAGCTGGGTCCTGGAAGTTCAGAACCAACTATGATGCAGGGACACCGCTCCCCCCCAAACCCCCTCCCAATGGCTGGAAAGGGAACTTAAATCACTGCCAGAACCAAGATGGAAGCCAGTTTTAGGGGGAAACAGTTTTCAGAGAGCTCGGGCATTGTGAGCAGAGCCCATGGCCACAGCCTAGGGCCCTTAGTGGGGGCCCAGAGGAGGCTGCGAGTCCCGGAGGATTCCTTTGGAAGGTGGCTTTTAGCAACAGGCTGTTCCTGCCTCGAAGCTCCTGCTGGTCTGGCTGTTGGGAATATCAGCTTACTGCTGATACTCCAGCTTTCTCCTTCCTCACATTTAGATTCAGAGAGTGTCAGAGTTTGAATGGTAGAATGTAATGAGGATGGGATGTGAATTTGCTAAATCTGTCCATAGAATGGACAAGAGTTCACTTAGTGCATGTGAATTATGAAGAATAAAGATGAACCTAAAATAATGCTTTCTTCAACAAAAACCTGTAACTTCCCCTTTATGCAAAAGAGGGCACTCAGATGACTGCGATTGAACCTGGTCGTTGTCCTGCTCAGTCTTCACTTTCCATCATTTGGGTTTTAATAGCATCAGAAAGAATTAATAACGTTCTGTGTGGCTGATAATTGGTAAAAGAAGCTAGTAGGGAGCATAGATTTTAATCATCTCCCCTGCCTGATTGCCACCTTTCATTTTAACCTAAGAAAGGAAAGGGGAAAAGTCAGTGTGATTACTTGGCCTGTATCTTAAATCTGAAAAGGAAGAGAATTTTCAATTTGAAAATTTCTTTTGAGAGTCAACCTTTTCCTCATGCTTTCTGAAAATGTTGGCCCTTTGATGTTGATGAAAACTTGTCGTGATTTTAATATTTTAATAGCCAGAACTGAGGCGGTCATAAGGGGCTTTTAAAATCTCACCACACTTCAAACTTTAACAAGTGGCTGTGTGAGGCACTGTCTTCCGTCTCCAGCAGAGTGCAGCTCTGTTTTCTCTCTAGATAAGCTGATGTGTGTTACATAGCAGTTTTGAGTTTAAGCACAGAGCTCTGGCGGTCACAGTTCCTGGCTCTAACCAGCAAGCTCTCTGTTGTTCACAGGCGCTGTGAGCGATGTCGAGATGCAGGAACATTATGATGAGTTCTTTGAGGTGAGCTAGTGACTGAACCCTGTAGACCCGTTCACCCCCTGTATGGGGATTGGGACTTGACTCCATTCATAAGAATACGTACTCATGAGTTCTGTTCCTTTTTCATCTTTCTTGTGATCCTCTAATCCCTGTTCTCCCCTTAGGAGGTTTTCACAGAAATGGAGGAGAAGTACGGGGAGGTGGAGGAGATGAACGTCTGTGACAACCTCGGAGACCACCTCGTGGGGAATGTGTACGTCAAGGTAGGACTGAGGCGGCAGGCGGGCCAGAGGAGTGAGGCGTGCCTGCCTCACCCTAGCTAACAACCTCAGAGAACAGCCCTGCTCAGACCAGGCTGGCGCCTTGATGCCCTGGCCAGCCCTTGTTGGCTGTGGCTCCAGTCCAGCAGCTGGCACGTGGGTCCCAGGAGGATGGGTGTCTTAGGCTATTGGTTAGTTGGTTGTGAGACTGTGGAAAAGAAACTGAATTATATGTTTGGTTTCTTTTTCCTTTTTTTTTATTTAAACTTCTCTTGCCTGCGTAAATCACATTTGTGCTTTTAACCAGTTGAATTTGAAAACCAAGGCAGCATGCATGGCATAGATCTTGGACTGTTGTAAAAATAAGTCATCGCTAATAAAGGATGGTCCAGTTTTTAAATTGCTCTCTCGCATTATGCCACCTGTGTGAGCACGTGATGCATATTTGAGTCAGTCATTGAAGATACTTGTTACTGAAGTGTGGCTGGTCAGCAGTTCTGCTTTGTCTTTTCAGTTTCGCCGTGAAGAAGACGCGGAAAAGGCTGTGATTGACTTGAACAACCGCTGGTTTAACGGCCAGCCGATCCACGCCGAGCTCTCCCCCGTGACCGACTTCAGAGAAGCCTGCTGCCGCCAGTACGAGATGGGGTAGGTGCAGGCTGACCTGGGGGAAGCAGGCAGGGGAGGAGGGGTTGTGTACTCAGTGTGACCATTCTGTTCTCCTGCAGGGAGTGCACGCGGGGCGGCTTCTGCAACTTCATGCACCTGAAGCCCATCTCCCGGGAGCTGCGACGGGAGCTGTACGGGCGCCGGCGCAAGAAGTGAGTACTGGGCAGGCTCAGCCCTGGGGCCTGCTCTTCAGAAGGCTCTGCTGGGAATGTAGTGACTACTCTGGGGCCTCCTCTTCAGAAGGCTCTGCTGGGAACATAGTGAGTACTCCTGGGCAGGCTCAGCCCCGGGGCTGCCTCTTCAGAAGGCTCTGCTGGGAATGTGCATACTGTGAGATATAAGAGGCACTCTGAAGGACATTCCACACATGTCTTCCTGCTTGTCAGGTAGAGATCAGACCTTGTTAACAGGGACCCATCAGCCGGGTGACCATTTAAAAGTAGATTGTTTGCACAGGATCTTATTCTGTCCCCTCTGTGTCTGAACTTCCTTTTTCCATTGGGGTTTCTTGGGTTTTCTTGGATTGGGCAGGTCTTTGGTTGGGGGGGCGGAGAGGGGGAGCTATCCTATGAACCAGAGACAGTCAGGCACAGCCACATGGCCAGTCCTGGTGCTCAGCTGCAGGTGGGTGCTTTTCTCATAAGCAGAGAAAAGGCCAGGGCGTCAGTGTAACAGTCACCCTTCCAGCTCAGGTTGTGTTCTGCCCCCAGAGGGGTTCTCATCCCTCTCCTGTTAAACATGTGTTTGGAAATCCATCACTGATGCTCATTTTAGTGTCAGCAGAAGAGTGTAGGAGAGAAAGAAGCTTGTTCGCCCTTCCCACAGTGGGCTGGTGGGCCTGTTGCTGAGCTGATAACATGAGAGGCTTGGCCCAGGTGGGGTGGTGTGCTTGCCCCTTCCATTCTGGGTTAGGGCTCCCTGGCCACTTGAGTTGGCTGCACAGAAGGGAGAGAAGGTGTCACTCCTCTTTGGTCCCCAGTTGCGCAGTTTTACCCCCAGACACTGTAATGTCTGAAATCAGGCCCGTGGCACGTGTCACCTGTGGCGCAGTCGGCAGCGTTTCTGCCCGTCAGTGTCACCAGTGTGCCGAGCCGCCGTGTTTAGGTGTCTGTCACTGCCCTGCTAGGTTGCGTAGCTGTGGTTTGGGTGCCACCGTTGGTTTCTTGTCCTCTGTTGCAGGCATAGATCGCGGTCCCGCTCCCGGGAGCGTCGCTCTCGGTCTCGAGACCGCGGTCGCGGTGGCGGAGGTGGCGGTGGCGGAGGACGGGAGCGTGACAGGAGGCGGTCGAGAGACCGGGAACGGTCCGGGCGATTCTGAGCCATGCCATTTTTACCGTATGTCTGCTAGAAAGTGTTGTAGTTGATTGACCAAACCAGTTCATAATGGGAATTTTTTTTAAAAAACAACAAAAAAAAACAAAGATGGGTTTCTGAATAAAATTTGTAGTGATACAGTGTTCTTGTGTGACTGATTTCTTGTGCACAGTCTTTGTTTTAAATCTTTTCCTTCACCTCATGAGTCCTTGATGTGACGGTATTATACCAGTCACTCTGGGTATAAATGACAGATTTTTAAACTTAGGGAATGAAATATAACACCTCCCAGTTAAGGGGAAATACTTAGGAGAAAAAGTCAGACATGTTCCTTGTTACGTTCATGTTAACAAGTGGTCCAGCCTTTCTCTTCTGAAGCTGTTAGACTGGGGTAGAAGCTGCCAGCGGTGCCGGCTCTTGGAGAAGATGCAGCCTGTGGCCCCTGCAGGGGTCAGCTCTCATACCGTGAACTTCTAGTATTGCTCCCAGAGCCACCTTGTGTCCCTGAGAGTTGGGGGCATGCCCAGCCCCTTGCATTCCTGTTTCACCCTGACAGTAGCAAGACCACCAGGATAACAGGAGCACAGCCCTGCCGTCACATCCGCCTCTGCAGAGGCTTCGTGTCTGCTGTCCCCTCCCCAGACCTTCGTCGTTGGTGACTCAGGGCAGTGTAACTCGCTGCAGCCATGGACTTGTTCCAGGTTCCTGCCATGGCCACACCTTGGCTAGGGGCACAGAGTTTCTAAGAGAGAGTCTTAACCTAAAGACCAACCAAAACATGGCTCTGGGTGGTCATCTCAGGGCACCACACGGCGTCCCTGTACTTGCTCATAGCAGTCCTCCAGACACCCGCATGCCACTCGGTGACAGGAGTTCAGGAGTGTCCTGTCTGATCCCCTTAAATCCTGATCATGGGGGGGTCTGCCAGGAAATAGGCTACTTCAATCAGTTTGCTTCATGGACATCAATTTTTATTTGATTATAAAAAAGTGATTCTAGTGGGTAATAGTTTTGTTCAAGTTTACTGTCTTGGAATTACTGTATTTTTTTTCACAGTGGTAGAGGATTTGGGATAAATTGGTGGCACTCTAGGTAGCTCCTCTCAGCCGCTTCATAGAACCGTTCAGCTTCTTCAGCGTTACTGCTTGGGGCATAGACTTGGGTTACTGTGATATTGAATGGTTTGCCTTGGAAATGAACAGAGATCATTCTGTCGTTTTTGAGATTGCATCCAAGTACTGCATTTTGGACTCTTGTTGACCATGATGGCTACTCCATTTCTTCTAAGGGATTCCTGCCCACAGTAGTAGATATAATGGTCATCTGAGTTAAATTCAACCATTCCAGTCCATTTTAGTTCACTGATTCCTAGCATGTCGACTTTCACTCTTGCCATCTCCTTTTTGACTACTTCCAATTTGCCTTGATTCATGGACCTAACATTCCAGGTTCCTATGCAATATTGCTCTTTGCAATATTGCTCTTTACAGCATTGGACCTTGCTTCCATCACCAGTCACATGCACAACTGGGTATGTGCAGTACTTGGATGCAATCTCAAAAACAACAGAATGATCTGTTTCCAAGGCAAACCATTCAATATCACTAATCCAAGTCTATGCCCCAACCAGTAACGCTGAAGAAGCTGAACGGTTCTATAAAGACCTACAAGACCTTTTAGAACTAACACGCCAAAAAACATGTCCTTTTCATTATAGGGAACTGGAATGCAAAAGTAGGAAGTCAAGAACCTGGGTAACTGACAAATTTGGCCTTGGAATACAGAATGAAGCAAGGCAAAGGCTAATAGAATTTTGCCAAGAAAATGCACTGGTCATAGCAAACACCCTCTTCCAACAACACAAGAGAAGACTGCATGGACATCACCAGATGGTCAACACTGAAATCAGATTGATTATATACTTTGCAGCCAAAGATGAAGAAGCTCTATACAGTCACCGGGAGCTGACTGTGGCTCAGATCATGAACTCCTTATTGCCAAATTCAGACTTAAATTGAAGAAAGTAGGGAAAACCACTAGACCATTCAGGTATGACCTAAATCAAATCCCTTATGATTATACAGTGGAAGTGAGAAATAGATTTAAGGGACTAGATCTGACAGAGTGCCTGATGAATTATGGAATGAGGTTCGTGACATTGTACAGGAGACAGGGATCAAGATCATCCCCATGGAAAAGAAATGCAAAAAAGCAAAATGGCTGTCTGGGGAGGCCTTACAAATAGCTGTGGAAAGAAGAGAGGCGAAAAGGAAAGATATAAGCACCTGAATGCAGAGTTCCAAAGAATAGCAAGGAGAGATAAGAAAGCCTTCAGTGATCAGTGCAAAGAAATAGAGGAAAACAACAGAATGAAAAGACTAGAGATCTCTTCAAGAAAATTAGAAATACCAAGGGAACATTTCATGCAAAGATGGGCTCAATAAAGGACAGAAATGGTATGGACCTAACAGAAGCAGAAGATATTAAGAAGAGGTGGCAAGAATACACGAAGAACTGTACAAAAAAGGTCTTAACGACCCAGATAATGACGATGGTGTGATCACTCACCTAGAGCCAGACATCCTGGAATGTGAAGTCAAGTGGGCCTTAGAAAGCATCACTACAAGCAAAGCTAGTGGAGGTGACGGAATTCCAGTTGAGCTATTTCAAATCCTGGAAGATGATGCTGTAAAAGTGCTGCACTCAATATGCCAGCAAATTTGGAAGACAGCAGTGGCCACAGGACTGGAAAAGGTCAGCTTTCATTCCAATCCCTAAGAAAGGCAATGCCAAAGAATGCTCAAACTACTGCACAATTGCATTCATCTCACACGCCAGTAAAGTAATGCTTAAAATTCTCCAAGCCAGGCTTCAGCAATACGTGAATTGTGAACTTCCAGATGTTCAAGCTGGTTTTAGAAAAGGCAGAGGAACCAGAGATCAAATTGCCAACATCTGCTGGATCATGGAAAAAGCAAGAGAGTTCCAGAAAAACATTTGCTTTATTGACTCACCAAAGCCTTTGACTGTGTATCACAACAAATTGTGGAAAACTCTTCAAGAGATGGGAATACCAGATCATGTTACTTGCCTCTTGAGAAATCTGTATGCAGGTCAAGAAGCAGCAGTTAGAATGGGGCATGGAACCACAGACTGGTTCCAGATTGGGAAAGGAGTACAAGACTATATATCGTCACCCTGCTTATTTAACTTCTATGCAGAGTACATCATGCGAAATGCTGGGTTGGATGAAGCACAAGATGGAATCAAGATTGCCAGGAGAAATAGCAATAATCTCAGACAGGCAGATGTCTTATGGCAGAAAGCAAAGAGGAACTGAAGAACCTCTTAATGAAAGTGAAAGAGGAGAGTGAAAAAATTGGCTTAAAACTCAACATTCAGAAAACGAAGATCATGGCATCCGGTCCTATCACTTCATGGCAAATAGATGGGGAAACAATGGAAACAGTGAGAGACTTTATTTTCTTGGGCTCCAAAATCACTGCAGATGGTTACTGTAGCCATGAAATTAAGAAAACGCTCCTTGGAAGAAAAGCTATGACCAACCTAGACAGCATATTAAAAAGCAGAGACATTTTGCCGACAAAGGTCCATCTAGTCAAAGCCGTGGTTTTTCCAGTAGTCATGTATGGATGTGAGAGTTGGACCATAAAGAAAGCTGAGTGCTGAAGAATTGATGCTTTTGAACTGTGGTGTTGGAGAAGACTCTTAAGAGTCCCTTGGACTGCAAGGAGATGAAACTGATAAGGAAATCAGTCCTGAATATACATTGGAAGGACTGATGCTGAAGCTGAAGTTTGAATACGTTGGCCATCTAATGGGAAGAATTGACTCATTGGAAAAGACCCTGATGCTGGGAAAGACTGAAAGCAGAAGGAGAAGGGGACAACAGAGGATGAGGTGGTTGGATGGCATCACCGACTCGATGGACGTGAATTTGAGCAAGCTCCGGGAGTTAGTGATGGGCAGGGAATCCTGGCGTGCTGAAGTCCATGGGCTTGCAAAGAGTCAGACACGACTGAGCAACTGAACTGAACTGCTCTGTTGATTAGAGAAAACTCACTTCCTTTGAATGAGACAGCACTGGAGAAAGGGTTGCTGGTGGGGTCCCTGCAGTCCCACTTCCTCCTTTCTTAGTTCAGGAGTTCTTACCAAAAGGGGGTGAAGCAGCAAATGATTTCTTTTTTTAAAAATGTCTATGCAAAACGGAGAAAACCGGTATTAGAAATGTGCTTCTAAAACCTTTGTGATGCAAAGTCATTGGGGTCTTGGCAGTCAGCGTCACGTGGGACTCAGTGTGGCTGACCCTGGTGAGGTTAGCTTTGTGTCCAGTGGTTCCCAGACTTGGGGTTTTTCACAGACCATGTAGATTTTCCTAACGAAAGCAGGATTGTGATCAACATAGGATTCTCAATTTCTGATTTTCTAAGTGGGACTTTTTAGATTGCTCTCATCAAAGTCCACCCATCATTTCATGAAAGAACATTTCAAGTTTTTATCATAAAGATTTTTAAACATACTCAAAAGTAGAGAAATTGTGGCGAAGCCTGATATACTTAAAACTTGTGTACGTAATGTCCACATCCCTGACTTTTCCATGTTACATTCTCAGCAAAGCACAGCCCTCCAGTAAACTTGGCCCCATGAACCACCCCCAAAGGTGCCCTGCCTGCCTTGCCTTTCATCTCCTTGGGCCAGGGTGTGGCAGCTGCATCCATCAGGGTATCTTGGTGTGTGTGTGGGTATGTGTGTCGCGCACCCCTGCATGTATGCCAAAAGTGAGCAAGATGGAATAAATACGTTGTTGGCACCTGGCATTTCAGGGTCGAAATAGGCTCTACCCTGGAGAAAAGTATGGTCAACTAGAAGAGGTGGTTCAGAAGACCAGGCACTCCGAGAACTCATAGGTCCAGACAAGCAAGTTGGGAAGAGACAGCTCTGTCCAGGTGCACAGGGATTTAGACCCTGAGGGCTTTGGACAGGGCAGCATGCACTAGCCCTGGGGGCTGGATTCCTGTCCCTGCCAAACCAGACACAGGCAATGCAGAGCATGTCGGGAAGAGAAGGCATCAGCTTCTTATCCCAGGTAATCCACATAACCTTTTAAGAAATAAGAGGAAACTGCTCAGAAACCTAAATAAATGGTAAGGTGCTTGCTCCCAGGGCAAGTAGCAGCAGATACGGCCTTCCAACCACAACAATAAAGGATGATGTAATGGCTGAGCTGACCCATAACAGACAGGCTGCTGGTTATTTCTCCAGCAAAGATGGGCTTATTTGGGATCTGCAGAGAAGGCAGCCTTGAGGAGCACCTGCAAGTCCCCATACGGCCAACAAGATGACGAAAGCCGGGCTCCAGCTGTATTTCTCCACCAGCTCTAGTCCCAACCCTTAGGGGTTTGTGTCGCTTCAGGCCAATAACAAGCGGGCAGCAGCTTCTCCAGGCTTCACGCTGACAGAGGAAGGATACCTTCCCCCAAGACCCCCAGCATTTCAAAGCTCATTGACCCAAACTGGTGCTGCTTATTTTTCTAAGAAGAGATATCCTTTTCATCACAGGGGACTGGAATGCAAAAGCAGGAAGTCAAGAGATATCTGGAGTAACAGGCAAATTTGGCCTTTGAGGACAAAATGAAGCAGGGCAAAGGCTAACAGAGTTTTGCCAAGAGAACACACTGGTCATAGCAAACATCCTCTTCCAACAACACAAGAGATGATTCTACACATGGACATCACCAGATGGTCAACACCAAAATCAGATTAATTATATTCTTTGCAGTCGATGATGAAGAAGCTATATACAGTCAGCAGAAACAAGACCTGGAGCTGACTGTGGCTCAGATCATGAACACCTTATTGCCAAATTCAGACTTACATTGAAGAAAGTAGGAAAAACCACTAGATGATTCAGGTGTGACCTAAATCAAATCCCTTACGATTATACAGTGGAAGTGACAAATAGATTCAAGGGATTAGATCTGATAGAGTGCCTGAAGAACTATGGATGGGGGTTCATGACACAGTACAAGAGGCAATGATCAAGACCATCCCCAAGAAAAAGAAATGCAAAAAGGCAAAATGGTTGTCTGAGGAGGCTTTACAAATAGCTGAGAAAAGAAGAGAAGCTAAAGGCAAAGGAGAAAAGGAAAGGTATACCCATCTGAATGCAGAGTTCCAAAGAATAGCAAGGAGAAATAAGAAAGACTTCCTCAGTGATCAATGCACAGATAGAAGAAAACAATAGAATGGGAAGGACTAGAAATCTCTAAGAAAATTAGAGATACCAAGAGAATATTTCATGCAAAGATGGGCACAATAAAGGACAGAAACGGTGTGGACCTAACAGAAGCAGAAGATATTAAGGAAGGGTGGCAAGAATACACAGAACTATACAAAAAATATCTTCATGACACAAATAACCACGGTGGTGTGATCACTCACCTAGAACCAGACATCCTGGAGTCCAAAGTCAAATGGACCTTAGGAAGCGTAACTACAAACAAAGCTAATGGAGGTGATGGAATTTCAGCTGAGTTATTTCAAATCCTAAAAGATGATGCTGTTAAAGTGCTGCACTCAATATGCCTACAAATTTGGAAAACTCAGCAGTAGCCAAAGGACTGGAAAAAGTCAGTTTTCATTTCAGTCTCAAGAAAGGCAATCCAAAGAAAGTTCAAACTACTACACAATTTCTCTCATCTCACATGCTAGCAAAGTAATGCTCAAAATTCTCCAAGCAAGGCTTCTACAGTACATAAACAGAACTTCCAGATGTTCAAGCTGGTTTTAGAAAAGGCAGAGAAACCAGAGATCAAATTGCCAACATCCCTTGGATCATTGAAAAGCAAGAGTTCCAGAAAAACATCTACTTCTGTTTCATTGACTACGCCAAAGTCCTTGACTGTGTGGATCACAACAAACTGTGGAAAATTCTTCAAGAGATGGGAATACTGGACTACCTTACCTGCCTCCTGAGAAATCTGTATGCAGGTCAAGAACCAACAGTTAGAACCAGAAATGGAAAAACAGACTGGTTCCAAAGGGGAAAGGGGTACATCAAGGCTGTATATTGTCACCCTGCTTATTTAACTTCTATGCATAGTACATCATGCGAAATGCTGGGCTGGATGAAGCACAAGCTGGAATCAAGATTGCCAGGAGAAATAGCAATAACCTCAGATAGGGAGATGACACCACCCTTATGGCAGAAAGCAAAGAGGAAATAAAGAGCATCTTGATGAAAGTGAAAGAGGAGAGTGAAAAAGCTGGCTTAAAACTCAACATTCAAACATTGAAGATCATGGCATCTGGTCCCATCACTTCATGGCAAATAGATGGGGAAAAAATGAAAACAGTGAGAGACTTTATTTTCTTGGGCTCGAAAACCACTGCAGATGGTGACTGCAGCCATGAAATTAAAAGACACTTGCTCCTTGGAAGAAAAGCTATGACCAACGTAGACAGCATATTAAAAAGCAGACACATTACCAACAAAGGTCCATCTACTCAAAGCTGTTTTCCCAGTAGTCACATATGCATGTAAGAGTTGGGACTATAAAGAAAGCTGAGCACAGAAGAATTGATGCTTTTGAACTGTGGTGTTGGAGAAGACTCTTGAGAGTCCCTTGGCTGCAAGGAGATCAAACCAGTCCATCCTAAAGGAAATCAGTCCTGAATATTCATTGGAAGGACTGATGCTGAAGCTGAAACTCCAACCTTTGGCCTCCTGATGGAAAGAACTGATTCATTGGAAAGGACCCTGATGCTGGGAAAGATTGAAGGCAGGAAGATAAAGGGTCAACAGAGGATAAAATGGTTGGATGGCATCAGTGACTCAATGGACATGAGTTTGAGCAGTCCCCACGATTGATGATGGATAGGGAAACCTGGCATTCTGCAGTCCATGGGGTCGCAAAGAGTCAGACACAACTGAGCAACTGAACTGAACTGAACTGATAGTCTTCCCCAGTAGTCATGTACACTTGTGAGAGCTGGATTATTAAGGCAGAGCGCCAAAGAACTGATGCCTTTGAACTGGGGTGCTGGAGAAGACTCCTGAGAGTCCCTTGGACAGCAAGGAGATTAAACCAGTTAATCTTAAGGGAAATCAACCCTGAATACTCACTGGAAGGACTGATGCTGAAGCCAAAGCTCCAGTATTCTGGTCACCTGATGCGAACTCATTGGTAAAGTCCCTAATGCTGAGAAAGATTGATGGCAGAAGGAGAAGAGGGTGTCAGAGGATGAGATTGCTGGATGGCATTACTGATGCAATGGACGTGAACTTGGGCAAACTTCGGGAGATGGTGAGGGCCAGGGAGGCCTGGGGTGCTGCAGTCCGTGGAGTAGCAAAGAGTCAGACATGATTGGGCAACTGAACTACAACATATATATATACATATCTATTTATCTATGTAACTGAAGTACTTTGCTGTATAACCAGGAACTTTCCTGGTGGCCCAGTGGTTAAGAATCCTCCTGCCAATTCAGGGAACGTGGATTTGATCCCTGGTCCTGGAAGATCCCACTCATGGCAGAGCAGCTTAGCCTGTGTGCCACAACCACTGAGCCCAGACTCCAGAGCCGGGGAACCTCAACAAGAGAAGCCGCTGCAACGAGAAGCCTGTGCGGCGCAACCGTAGAGTCGCCCTCCTGTGTCACAGCTCAGAGAAAGCCCACGCGGCAACGGAGACCCAGTGCAGCCAAAAATAAATGAAATTTAAAATAATAAAAACAGAACTAAAAAACAATCTACATAGGTTTCACCAAACATTACAGTTTTGTCTGTTCTTAAATGCTATATAAATGGAATCATTCTGTATCCCCTTGCCTTGCTTGGGCTCAGCTTGTCTGAGGCATTTGACATGTTTTTGGACTCAGTGAACTTGGAATTTGCAGCTTGAGGATTGAGGGAATAGCATTGAAACATGTATATTATCATATGTGAAATTGATCGCCAGTCCAGGTCCGATGCATGAGACAGGGTGCTCAGGGCTGGTGCACTGGGATGACCCTGAGGGATGGGATGGGAAGAGAGGTGGGAGCAGGGTTCAGGATGGGGAACACATGTACACTCATGGCTGTGTTGGGTGGCAAAAACCACCACAATATTGTAAAGCAATTAGCCTCCAGTTAAAAAAAATAAAAAAAAATTTTAATGTGGTAAGAAAGGAATGGAGTAGTTCACACATGTTTCTGGCACAACTACCTGGAGGAACAGGAGGAGAAGGAGAGGTCAGTGGGGGCAAGTCCCCTGAAGCAGGTATGAGTTTGCACATGCGTGGATCAGGACAGGCTGGCACCAGCCCATACGTGGAAACACGTGGCCCATTCCCCTCTCACCCCACGTGTCTGCTGAGAGCCGGCCGCCGTGACTCCCACCACTGTCGTCTTCCCTCGGGACACCTGGTGGGGCAGCCCTCGCCTGGATGGAGCCCTGCCAGTCGCCAGTGCAGAGAGAGGGGAAGCCCTTGCTGGTTCTTCGACTCTAATCACGGCAATGGATGAACTTCCACATTTCATGGGTCAAAGCAAGTCACATGGCTTCTCAGGACTGTGGTCAGCGGGCGCCAGAGGGAGGGCAGGGGTTCCTGGGATGCCGGATGGACAGCAGCGCCCTCCAGAGTGCATTCAAGGCATAGCAGGCGGGAAAGGGCGACATCGCACAGGGCCTCCTGAGCTTGGGTAGGTAGCACTGGCGCTCCTCTGAGTCGTGGGGAGGACAAAACGTTCTGACTTCTATTTTTAAAGTGATGGGCAGGGGTTCCTGGGATGCCGGATGGACAGCAGCGCCCTCCAGAGTGCATTCAAGGCATAGCAGGCGGGAAAGGGGGACATCGCACAGGGCCTCCTGAGCTTGGGTAGGTAGCACTGGCGCTCCTCTGAGTCGTGGGGAGGACAAAACGTTCTGACTTCTATTTTTAAAGTGACGTCTCACTGCAGGCTGGAGAAAAGACTAAAGAGTGGACGGTGGGGACCGACATGGACGCTGCTGCTGTGGTCCAGGCAGGTGGGGAGGGCAGGTGGGGCTGTGGGACCAGGCATAGCGGGTGGGGGGAGGCTGGAAGACAGTCTCAGGCTCCTTTGTCTTCCAGCTCTTCCACTGGGACTGCAGTGACAGGTCCCTGGCATGTCCCAAAGGATGGATGAGGCTGGTGCCTTTTCACATCACCAGCCATTTGCACATCTCTGTGAAGCACCTGCCCAATTCTCTGCCCATCTTAAAATCCAGTAGTTTATCTCTTCCCTGTGTATTTCTAATAGTCCTTTACCCAGTCTGAGTCCTTTGTTGACGTACATTGCAAACATCTATCCCAGTCTAGGGCTTCCTTTTCCCTCCCAATGGCATGTTTTGATGAACACACATCTTCGAATGTAACTAGTCCTGTTCAGCAATATTTCTTCTAAGGACAATGCTTTCTGGGTTCTGTTTAAGACATCTTTGCTCCTGAGCCCCCACTGATACTCTGGCTTTGCCATAAGCTTATTATCTTCCCTGGGCATTTAGGGCTAGAATTCTTTTCTGATTGCTTTGTGTGTAGGGTGTAAGGTTGGTTGTTTTTCAACATGGAGAGCCCATGGCTTCAGCATCTTTCAATGTGGAAAGAGCCACAACCCTCCCCTGCCGCACTGAGGGGGCCTCTGTAGATGAGGTGACCGCACACATGGACAGGTGCGTTTCCAGGGTCTCCTGTCCAGCCAGGGGAGGGGGACAGGGGAGCCAGTCCCCAGGGTTTGCCCCTCTTAAACTGACCAGTGTCCTGCAGTCAGGAGATACAGACAAGTTACAGTCATTCTCCGAGCAGACACACCACTCTCCTTTCCTGAGAAAGAGGAGATTTGGGAGGAGAAGGGAGGGGCGGTGAGTGCTGCTGCTGAGCTAAAGGGTTGTCACTGCCCACCCCTGGATCCTCAGTGCTCTCTGCCGGCCCACTGCACAGAGGCCCGGGGGTCCAGAGTGGGCTGGAGGGGGAATGTCCCTCAAGACTACCCTCCCTCATGCACAGGCCATGTTCCCAATAACCCCTCCCCAACCTTCCTGCTGGATGGCTGACTCTGTCCCAAGAAAGTCTCAACAGGTAAGAACCGTGTGGTAATCAACTCAAGGGCTGCCCTGAGGTCAAAGCTGAAACCTCACTCCCCGTCCATCGGTCTCCCCTGCGGCTCAGTGCTACTGTCCAGGGAGGCTCCCCAGCAGCTGGGCAGGAGACCACATGAGTTTCAGCAGTCTGAAACTGCTGGAACAGGGAAATGTAACCCTCCTCCCACATCAAAGCCTTAAGACAGGGCATGTCCAAAGCTGAATTCTCCTTCTCCTTTAAAGTTCAAAGACATTGAAGCTCCAGGTCTCTTCCTCCCATGGCTTCTTACATACTGGAGGCTTCTCAACCAAACAGTCCCGAGGCCATGAGGTGGCTGCCCTCCCTGCTCCTGTCACTGGTCCCAGGAGACTCAGGACAGGCCTGGAAACACAGCCCTGCCAGTCCACATGGCAGGCCCTGCCCAGGGACGTCAGAGCCGCGCCCAGCCCTGGTGGCTGGCTCCTGGAGGCTGGATGACTCATGCAGATGTAGAGCCTGGCTCTCAGGGGGACCTACCTACCTCAACACACCTTTGGACTTAGAGTGAGCTCACCCCCAAAACGGCACCGCCATCTCAAGGCAGACTTCAGTCTTTTGCTCAGAAGGTTCCTCCATGTGAGCCTGGCCTTCTCAAAGCTGCTTCCTCTGGGGAGCAAGTTCAAACCTTGCATAGCAGAGCCTTAAGTTCAGAAATCCCCACCTGTACTGGTGAACAAACATTCCAGCACCTGCCTCAAATTCCAGGTCTTCTTTAAAAAAAAAAAAAAAAGAAATCGAATCAAATGAAATTGCTGTTTTGTTAGGCTAAAAATGGTGGATTCCCTGGTGGTCCAGTGGTTAAGAATCTACCTGCCAATGCAGGGGACACAGGTTCGATCCCTGGGTCAGGGAAGATTCCAAAGGCTGCAGAGCAACTAAGCCCATGAGCCACAACTACTGAGCCTGTGCTCTAGAGCCCATGCTCTGAAACAAGAGAAGCCACCGCAATGAGAAGCTGGCAAGCTGCAATGAAGAGTAACCCCCGCTCACTGCATTTAGAGAAAGCCCAAGTGCAGCAGTGAAGACCAGTGCAGCCCAAAATAGATCGATTATTGGTAAGCATTTATTTATATACTATTTGGCTTCACTGGGTCTTCACTGGGGCACACCAGATCTCTACTTGCAGCATATGAACTCTTAGTTACAGCCTGTGGGATCCAGTTCCCTGACCACGGTTGGAACCCAGGGCCCCCTGGAGTGGGAGCACAGAGTCAGCCACTGGACCACCAGGGAAATCTCAACAAATTAATTTTAAAAAGTGGTCAAACATCAGCTGCTTCATGAGGTTCAACCTCACATATCCCAACTGCCATTGCAAAACAGGCGAGGAAGTCGATGAAGAAAAGCAGAGATGCAGGCGCCTGACAGCCTGGGTGGAATTCTGGCTCTGCTCCTCATTAGTTGCAGACCTTGGGCAAGTCACTGGCCTCCTCTCCTAGGATAGTTATGAAGATTCCATTAGTTACTGTAGGCCAACTTCCTAGAACAGTGCCGGGCATGTGCTTAAGCTGGGTTAAGCTGTTGTTGTTAGTGGAAACAGTATTAGCCATTGAAGGTAGGACATGGTGGTGTGGGGAAGGGTGAGCAGAGGAATAACCAGGAACCCTAAAAGGCCTGCTTTACAAAGTAAGGACTGGACAGGTGCTGTAGGAAGTTACTGAGTACAGGCCCATATGGGCAAAGAATCTAGAAGAGAGGACATATGTATATGCATAACTAATTCACTTGGCTGTACACCTGAAACCAACACAACATTGTAGATCAACTGTAATCCAACAAAACTTTTTTAAATAAACAAATTTTTTTAAAGAACTTACTGAGTATAAAACTTGAAATTGAAAACACTGAAATTGACAAAACATCATGGGGAAAAGTAAAATAGGCTTAAATAAATAGACATCCCATGTTCATGGACCAGAAGACTTAATTTTTTCCCCAGCTGGGCCAAACATTCCCACTTATTCTTCCAAACTGACCAATCAGATACATCGCTCCTCCTTACCTAGGCCAGAGGAAGCAGTGGGGATGGGCTGGGGAAATTTCTCCACATGCACACATGAGAGGAGAGGGAGACATCTGCCCCCAAGCCCACATGCAGAGATTAATACCAACAGTTAAACCCACACTCTGCCACTCCTCCTCCTCTTCTTCATGGCAGCATGTTTCACAAGACTTGATGTTGACTCCCTAAATCCAAAAGAATAAAAGAATTAGGAATAAACTTAATCAAGGAAATGCAAGACTTGTACACTGAAAATTAGCAAAAAATTGCAAAGAACGTAAACAAACAAACAAAAATAAAAACTAAATAAGTGGAAAGGTATCCTTTGTTCATAGATCTAGAAGGTGTGACATTGTTAAGATGGCAGTACTCCCCCAAACCAATCCAAAGGTCCCAATCAGTCCCTCTCGTCATCCTAATAACCTCTTTGCACGAGTGGAAAAGCTGATCCTAAAATTCTATGGAATTGCAAGGAACCCTGGGCTTTCCTGGTGGCTCAGATGGTAAAGAATCCACCGGCAATGCAGGAGATCTGGGTTGGATCCCTGGGTTGGGAAGATCCCCTGGAGGAGGGCATAGCAACCCACTCCAGTATTCTTGTCTGGAGAGTCCCCATGGACAGAGGAGCCTGGCGGGCTATAGTCCATGGAGTCGAAAAGAGTTGGACATGACTGAGAGACTAAGCACACAAAAGGAACCCCAAATAGCCAAGACAATCTCAAAAAAGAACAAGACTTTTGGAAGACTTTTGTTGGAAGACTTGCACTTCAGGATTTCAAAATTGAGTACAAAGTTACAGTAATAAAAGTGGTCTGGTCTTGGCATAAGGACAGATGTATGTCGTTGTTGTTCAGTCACTAAGTTGTGTATAACTCTTTGCAACCACATGGACTGAAGCACACCAGGCCTCCCTGTTCCTCACCATATCCTCACCAGGATAGATGTACAGATCAATGAAATAGAATTCAGTTCAGTTCAGTTCAGTCGCTCAGTCGTGTCTGACTCTTTGCAAGCCCATGGACTGCAGCACGTCAGGCTTTCCTGTCCATCATTAACTCCCAGTGTTTGCTCAAATTCATGTCCATCAAGTTGGTGACGCCATCCAACCATTTCATCCTCTGTCGTCCCCTTCTCCCCCTGTCTTCAATCTTTCCCAGCATCAGGGTCTTTTCCAATGAGTCAGTTCTTCAAAACAAAATTACAGGTCCATAAGCAAACCCTAACATCTATGGTTAATTACTTTTGACAAGAGTATCAAGACCAGTCAATGGGGATAAAATGGTCTCTTTAACAAATGGTGCTGGGACAACTGGTTATACACATGCAAAAGAATGAAGCTGGATTTTCACCTCACACCATAAACAAAAAATTAACCCAAAGTAGGACTTGCCTGGTGGCTCAGTGGTAAAGAATCTGCCTGCCAATGCAGGAGACACGGGCTTGATCACTGATCAGGAAGATCCCACATGCTGCAGAGCAACCAAGCCCGGCTGACTGTGCTCTCGAGCCTGTGCTCCACAACAAGAGAAGCCACCTCGGTGAGAAGCCCGCACGGTGCCGCTAGAGTAGCCCCTGCTTGTGGGGCGAGAAAAGCCTGTACGGCAACAAAGAACCAGCGTATTTATAAATAAATAAATAATTTAAAAATTAACTCAAAGTAAATAAAAATCTGAATATGATAATTAAACCCATGAAAGTCATCAAAGACTACACAGTGGATCTTCATGACCTTGGATTAGGCAGTGGTTTCTTAGATATGACAGCAAAAAACGCAATGCACAAAAGAAGAAAAAGTAGGTAAACTGAAGTTCATCAAAACCGAACACTTTCGTGCGTCAAAAAACACTATCAACAAAATGAAAATACACCTCACAGAATGGGATAAAATATTTGCAGATTATATATCTGATAAAGGGTCCAGTATCCAGAATATTAAAAGAACTATTATAATTCAACCACAAAACATCAAGCAACCCAATTAAAAACGGGCAAACGATCTGAATAGACCTTTTCCCAAAGAAGATATACAAATGACCAACAAGCGCATGAAAAATGCTTCACACCACTTGTCATTAGGCAAATGCAAATCAAAACCACAACCAGATACCACTTCACACACCCTAGGATGGCTGTGATCAAAACAAGGAATGATGACAGGTGTTGGTGAGTGCATGAACAAATTGGAATCCTCCTACATTGCTGATGGGAGTGTAACATGGTGCGGTTGTGTGGAAAGCAGGCAGTTTCTCAAAGGTTAAACGTAGAGTTACCATATGACCAAGCAACTGTATTTTTAGCTGTCTATCCAAGAGAAATGAAAACATATGTCCACATGAAAAAGTGTCCATGAGTATTCATAGCAACATTAATCATACTAACCAAAAGGTGGAAACAATATAAATGTCCATCAACTGACAAAGGAATAAATAAAATATGAGATAGCCATACAACAGCATTTCATTAGACAATAAAAAGAAAAGTACTGATACGTACAACAACATGGATGCACCTTGAAAAAACGCTAAGTGAAGGAAGCCAGTCACAAGAGACCACATGCTACACGATTCCATTTATATGAAATGTCCAGAATAGGCAAATCTAGAGAGACAGAAAGTAGACTAGAGTTTGCTAGGGGTTACTCTTGCCTGGGAAATCCCATGGATGGAAAAGCCTCGTAGGCTGCAGTCCATGAGATCACGAAGAGTTGCACACGACTGAGCCACTTCACTTTCACTTTTCACTTTCATGCATTGGAGAAGGAAATGGCAACCCACTCCAGTGTTCTTGCCTGGAGAATCCCAGGGATGGAGGAGCCTGGTGGGCTGCCATCTATGGGGTCACACAGAGTCGGACACGACTGAAGCAACTTAGCAGCAGGGGCTGGGGGATATGGAAAGGGTATGGAAAATTTGGTGTGGGAGTGATAGCTAAGGGGTTAGGGTTTCTATGGTGATGAGAACATTCTAAATTGACTATGGTGATGGCTGCACTTTTCTGTGAATATACTAAAAGTCATTGAATTGTACACTTTAAATAGGTGAATTGTAGAGTATGTGAATTGTATCAATAAAACTGTTGGGATTCCCTGGTGGTCCAGTGGTTAAGACTCCAGGCTCCCAATACAGTAGGCCCTGGGTTCAACCCTGGTCAGGGAATTAGATCCCACATGCTGCAACTAAGATCCGGCATAGCCAAATCAATAAATTTTAAAAATAAAACTGTGACGAATATAAAAAGTTGTCAGCATAAGAAAGAGCTTTTTTTTTTTTTTTTTAGCTGTGCTGGGTCTTCATTGCTGTGTGCGGGCTTTCTCTAGTTGCACTGTGCAGGCTTCTCATTGCGGTGGGAAAGAGCATTCATTTTTATTGTTAAAATAGGTATGGTCTAAAGTTCATAAATCAAGAAAAGAAATACAGGATGTTGTCTACATAATGGCAATGAATACCATTTGAAAATGTGTAAGAATCTAAGAGATATACATACAGAGAGAAATGTAAAGCAAATGTAATACAAATTTAACATTTGGAAAATCTGGAAATTCCTTGTACGATTTTGCCACTTACTTTTCTGAGAGTCTAAAATTATGTTAAGGACTTCCATGATGGTCCAGTTGTTAGGACTCGGCACTTACCCTGTTGAGGGCTCAGGTTCAATCTCTGGGTTGGGAACTAAGATCCTACAAGCCGTGCAGTGTGACCAAATAAAATAAAATGATACCCCCCCAAATTTTTTTTAATTTTAACGCTTGCATTTTAAAACAACACAAACTTACTGCCTCTCGCAATCCTGGAGCCCTCACTCGCTCTGAGGGCTCTGGCAGAGGGTCCCTCCGTCTCTTTCAGCTCCTGCTAGCTGCCCATGTTCTTGTCTCATGCCCAGATGACTCCAGCCTATGCTCTGTCTTCACGTGGCTGTCTCCCCTTCGTGGGTCTGTGGCCACATTTCCCTCTTATGAGGACATCAGTCTTATTGGATTTAGAACTCCCTTCTTTGTCCAGTACAACCTCATCTTGAGTTGATCACACCCTCAAAGACCCCATTTCCAGATGCCTCACACTCTCTTAGTAAAAGTTTAACATCTGGGAATCCGTGAGAATCTGGGAATTCTCACACTATTCTTGCCACTTTTGTGGCGATCTGAAATAATGCCAAGGGAAAATAATTTGAGCATAATCAAAAACTCCCCACCGGAAACCCTCTCAAGTGCCCCAGGTCATCGAGGCTGAAGTCAGAACCCAGGTCTGGACCCAGCCACCCCTCCCACTCTCTGGGCGCTCCTTTTCCTTCTCTGGCTGCACTGACCTTCTCTGGACTCCCTGCTTCTGACCTTTGCACTGACCTACTTCAGCCAGGGACATCCTTCCCCCGAGCAAGGTGTGGTTCTTAAGCTTCCTGCTCAAGGGTCACCTGTCCAGAGAGCCTGCTGACCACCTGATCTAGGACTCCCATTCGCGTCTCTCTCCATTTATCTCTCTCACTTTGTCACTCTTCGTATCAGTCTCATTAGTGGAAGTTTCTTACAAAATGTTGTCTGTCGAGCCTGCTCCCCTAGAACAGCAGCCGCGCAGGCGCAGAGGCCCTGTCTGCACTCCCTGTTGACCCACGCAGGTCCGGGTGCAGTGCGCGCACATGGCCGGACACTGAACAGTCGGCTACTGGGCGCAGTAACACCATCCTCTGCCCAAGCCTGGCGGCCCCGCCCCTGACTTAGTCACTACCGTGCAGGAGAAACCCAAGGGTCAGTGTTTCTCCATTCAGCTCAGGAACCTCAAGAGAAACGCAGGCTCTTAAAAAATCGAGAGCAACCAGTTTAGAATACTACTGTTGGCGGCGGCCTTCCCAACGGCCAGGGCCACCCTGGCGGTCAGCCATTGGCTGCCGGGGCTGGGGACAGCCTGCCAGCAGCCCGGTTCACAACGGCTTTGTGGCTTATGCCGTATCCACGAGCGCTCAGCTTCCTCCCTGATGGGAGCGGTCGCCCGGCTCGGCACACAGCGAGGCTCAGCCGGTGAAGCGCTGTATGTGCCGGACCCTTGGACCATGAGGGGCAGGACAAACCGGCGGTGATGGATCCGAAGCCCAGGTGCAGTGCGCCTACTGTCTGCTCTCTGGGCCCCCAGCTTTCGGCCTCTTGGGGTCCCGCAACCAGAAAGAACCTTGTCGGGTGGTCGCGGGACTGGGGCCCGCGTGATACGTGCTGATGCTCATTCTCAAGTCCTTGCTCTCTCCAGACCGCAGGCCTGTATCTCAACAAAAAGTATTTATTACATTCCCGGAGAGCGAGGAGTTACCCAAGTAAAACAGAATCGGGACACTGGGTACAGAGCCTTCGCGCCAGTTGGGGTCTTAGGGTAGAGAAGCGGGGGAAGGGAAGGGGTAGGCGGGGTGGGCGGGGGTCCCGGGAGCGAGGGAAGAGGAGACACGGGCTACCGGCCCCTCGTGGCGTCTAACCAGAATTCGGTGTAGGGCAGTGGGGGAGAAGCAGCTGGGGAAGATGTGTATAAGAGACAGGTCTGGGTACAGAGCCTTCGCGCCAGTTGGGGTCTTAGGGTAGAGAAGCGGGGGAAGGGAAGGGGTAGGCGGGGTGGGCGGGGGTCCCGGGAGCGAGGGAAGAGGAGACACGGGCTACCGGCCCCTCGTGGCGTCTAACCAGAATTCGGTGTAGGGCAGTGGGGGAGAAGCAGCTGGGGAGGGAGGGGGGCGGTGCTCTGGGGGCGTGGCGAGGGGGCGGGTACGAGCGAGGTGTGTGTGGGGCCCTCGATCCGCAACTCGGGATTGGCCGGATCCCGGCCCCCGCCCCTCTTCTCTCGGCCAATCGCCTTCCTCCCACTCTCGCCGCCGGGTGCCTGGTAGCCAGCAGCCTTGGGGTCGCGTCTTCGCGTCGCAGCTTTCCCGGCCGCCGCTCGCCTCTCGCCACTCGCCACTCCCGGACGCGCCCAGCCCTTCTTTCTCTTCGGGTCTCGGTCCAGGTGAGCACCTGTAGGACCGAGACTCGCCTCAGCCCTAGGCGGAGAGATCTGGCTGGGTTCTCGGAAGGGGTCCCCGCCGCCCAACCCCGGGCCAGTGTTGCATCATCTGCATCTGCTCGCGGCGGAGCCGGGGCCGCGCCTGGGGCGTCCCAGACCCACTCCTAGCGCAAGTCCAGACTCTCCTGAAGCGGGGGTTTCTGCGCCCACGTGGCGTAGGGCCTCCGCTCCAGCTCCCGAGACTGAGCAGGGGACGCGAGCCGGGGACCGTGGGGCCGAGACCTGGGGAGGGAACTTGCGGAAGGTGCGCTCTAATGGTGCATGCCATCATTGATTTTTTGGTGTTTTTTGGATGAAAAATGGTCGTTTCGCAAATTGCTCTTTAACGTCAGTTCTATGAAGTGGGGTGTGTGTGTGTAATATACTGATGTGGTTGCGCGCGCCGCACGAGCGCTGGCTGCCCGCGGGCGGGGGTGGCGTGGCGAGGGAGCGCAAGGCACGCAGGGCCCCGCCCGCCGCCCAAACCAAGGGAATGGGGGAGGGTGCCATTCGACCCCATACTTTGAGCCCTAGGCGAGGTGGGTGGCTGAGCTGGACAGTAGGGAGGGGAGGTGGAGGATGAGGAGGGGCGGGAGCGCAAAACGTAGCCTCCCGGGGTTATTTGGGGGTGTTTATCACACACGGTATCCCCACATGCTCCTCCGATAGTCTGGGTGACCCGCGGTCTCCAGGTTCACTGGAGAGGCTCGATTTCCCGCCTGGAAAGTCTTACTGGGAAACAGGAGTTTACTACTTTCCGCGCCCTTGGCCCTGACTGGACCCCGGACCGACTGGGGCGCGTGTGCAGGGTGCGGGGGGGTGCGGTTCTGTCGAGAGTCGTGACCCCAGGAGGGTCTTGGTGTTTGAGGTGCGGCAGGAGCCGGCAGGGCGGCGCTAAGTGAGCCCGCCTGCCCCGGACGCACATGCGTCGGCGCGCTGGGCGCTTTGCCTGCGTGGAGCTGAGCCCACCTGGAGCCTAGCCAGGCTGGGCGGGACCGATTTCGCGGGTTCGGGACCCAGTCGCCCAGCGAGCGGCGCACCGAGTGCCTGTGGGTTCTGTAGAGACTGCTCCAGTCTGAGTTCCCAGTAGCTCCTTACTTTTCCGGAGGTTGCTCGAGGCGAGGTAGGTCGCCACCTAGGAGGCGCGGGGCTGCCTGCGTCTGCGGGGTTTTGTGGCCAGTTCCCCGGCCTGGGGCTGCCGGCCTGTGGGCCTCTGATGGGGAGAGAGGTCGACGACAGGGGCGCTTCTGCGTGATGGAAGAACCACCTCACCCAGCCGGCGGGAGCCCCGCAGAGCTAAGGCAGTGTCCCACTTACCGCACGGGCTTTTTGATAAGGAGCAAGAAAGACGTAGGATATAATTACAGCGTTTCATGAGGGGACCTAAACCCCTGAAAAAATATTTGCTGATCCCAGGGTTTGAAGGAACCACTGCTCCAGGTATGTTTCGGGCAGATGAGCTAGAAGGCTGATTTCTGCCCGGGAAAGCCGGGGGAGAATTTGAAAGGGCCTCGGGGATTTGAAATGGGTGTGATTGCAAAGGGTGGGGGTCTTCGCCTCCCTAGGCTTCTGTCTGGGCATCTGGGGCGACCTGCTGGGCTCTGGTNAAATATTTGCTGATCCCAGGGTTTGAAGGAACCACTGCTCCAGGTATGTTTCAGGCAGATGAGCTAGAAGGCTGATTTCTGCCCGGGAAAGCCGGGGAAGAATTTGAAAGGGCCTCGGGGATTTGAAATGGGTGTGATTGCAAAGGGTGGGGGTCTTCGCCTCCCTAGGCTTCTGTCTGGGCGTCTGGGGCGACCTGCTGGGCTCTGGTCTGCACCTGACCCCGCCCTGGGAGACAGGAACCAGCTGGGGCTGCCTCTACGCTTGCTGATGGCAGCGGTACCCACAGGGCCTGCTCCGGAGGAGAGAGCCAGCTGGTCAGTTACCCTCCACGTGGACTCCCAAGTGTGGGGCCCAGTTCTGCCTGGACTACCCCATCTGTTCACAGCATAACTGCTTTCCTAAGCCTCCTGGGGAGCAGAGGCACAGGGCTGGGGGCTGGGGTCCCTCTAGCTTCCAGGAGGAGGGTGGGAGTGGGGCTGCACTCAGAGATCACCTGGAGCCACATCCCTACCTTGAGCTCCTCTCAGGGACCTTCCAAATCCACAGGGCTCCAGATAGGTTGGGGAAGGGGAACTTTAGATTTATAAAAAAGTTGGGAATAGAACAGAGTTCTCACAACCCAACCCCCCACCCCATTTGGTTTTTTTTTTGCAACCAATGAACATTACTGTTGATTAAAGTCCGTACTTACTCAGAGTTCCTTAGTTTCCCCTAGTACCCTTTTCGGTTCTGGGGTTCCCTTCTGGCAACCTCATTCCATTTAGTCTTCACTGCTCCTTATAGAGTTGGAGCCATGATTTAAGTTTTCAGTCGTCAGCCTGGTGAGTGATGGCTGTCCATTCCTGTTTCTTTCTTTCCTCTTTTTTTTTTTTTTTTGTCATCTGTTTTAAGGTTCCATGAAATTTAAAAATTTGATAAAATACATGTAATATGTTGTTTATTTTAACCATTCATAACTGTACAACTTGGTAGCAATACTTACATTCACAGTGTTATGCAACCATTACTATTATCTGTACCCCAAACTTTTTCATGGTAACTCTGCCCATTAAACAGTGACTCCTTTCCCCAGCTCCTGGAAACCTCTGTTCTCGCTGTCTCTGATTTTGTCTGTTCTGAGTGCCTCGTATAGGTGGAGTCATGCAATGCTTCTTCTTTGTCTGATTTACTTGACTCAGCAGAATGTTTCCTTTTTTTAGGGTAAAAATATATTTATTACTATCTTCATCTTCCTCTAATTATTTCCATCATTCAATGTAGTCTTTTTAACACAACGTTGTTGAGATATCTTTGATGTATAAAAGTTGTGTGTATATTTAAGGTATACAACTTGATGTTTTGATTGACATATACATTGTGAAAAGACACCACAATCAACCTATAAGATAAGTAACATTCATTACCTCTACATAGCTGCTGTGTGTGTGTTCATATGTTGAGAATTAAAACTTCATTCCATTTTTGTGACCAAATACAATTCCACTGTGTGGATAAGACGCATTTTGTTATCTGTTCATCCACTGATGGACGTTTGGTTTGTTTCCATGTTCTTGCTATTGTGAATAGTGCTGTTATGGATATGGTGGACAGATACCTGTCTCCATGTTTTGGGGTAGGTGTGTAGGAGCGGAATAGCTGGGGCACACAGTGGCTGTACGTTTAACCTTTTGGGAAAGCACCCAGTTGTTTTGTACAGCAGCTGGTGCCTGTGTAGTTATTCCCCTTCTTGTCCAGCTTCTTGAGTGAGAGGAGCCCCACACCCAGAGGAGGCTGGGTGAGCAGGAGTCCCCAGATGAGAGCTGTAAAGCAGGCTCTTCTGCAGGAATCTGGAAACAGGCTGAACTGACAGCTTCTCCTTCCCTTCCCTTTGGCAGGTCCCACCATGCCTTCTGAGACACCCCCTGCAGACACCCTCTGCAGGTCTGCAGGGTGCCCCCACCTCTCAGGAACACACTTGGGGAGAGGGAGCCTGGAGAAGGAGCCTCTGGAGGACCAGGAAGCCAAGGAGCTGCTGTGGATCCGTCCCGACGCCCCAAGCAGGTGTTCCTGGCAACTAGGCAGGCCGGTCGCCGACTCCCCACATTGCCACGCTGCCTTGTGAGTCCTGCTAATGATCATAAGATGGTCCATCTGTTACCCTGGGGGGGAGGGTCTGTTTCCTGGAAGCCAGATGGTCATGCGGACCTGGGGTATGATCCCCCGCCCCCGCCCCCCGATCCATCCTTCGTACTCCAGGTGGATGGTGAGTTGAGGTGGGAGGTATTTCATAGCTGAGTCCCCAAAGGCTCAGAGAGGCCAAGGCTTGTTTGTGCTGTAGCCCGGCACCTAGGTGGGGCTTCTCAGGTGATAAAGAATCCACTTGCAATGCTAAGGATGTCTCTGGGCTTCCCTGATGGTAAACAAAACAAAACAGAAACAAAACTGCCTGCCAATGCAGGAGACTCGGGTTCGACCCCTGGGTTAGGAAGATCCTCTGGAGGAGGAAATGGCAACCCACTCCACTATTCTTGCCTGGGAAATTCCATGAGCAGAGGAGCCTGGCAGGCTACAGTCCATGGGGTAGCAAAGAGTCGGACATGGC
>SJYT01032190.1:324038-537543 GCA_006410635.1 Cephalophus harveyi | reverse complement strand
GAAGGGGATGAGCCCAAGTCACATACTCTGAGTGCCAGGAGGGAGTGAGGTTTCTAATCCAGATCCACCTGACCGCACATTCCTGTAATTAGAACCATGTCTGCCTTCTCTACTTAACTCCAGGTCATGAAATATTTTTCTATAGTGGGGTTTTTGTGGTTGGACTGAGACTGTTGGGTGAACAAACCATGAGTTTAAGCACTCTCAGGCATTCACTGTCTGCAGTGATCTCGGTTTGAAGAACTGCGGTGGAAAATAAGAGTTCATTTAGTGCATGCGTCTTTATTAGGCACCTCCTATATCTGTGCCCTGTTCTAGGTGCAGGAGATAATCAGTGGGAAAGACAAAAAGGCAAAAATCCCTGACCTACCATGAAACTCAGATCAAGTCCACTACATCTTAGGATTATCTTTATTTCCCTGGTGTAACCTCCCAACAGCAGAACAAAAGTGTCTTAAGAATGTACCTTTCAGGTGCTTGATTCTTACTCCTTATACACTGCTATGCCCGTGCCGATGATTACTGATTTTAGATTCAGAACTGGGGATGTGCAAGGGGTATGCTCAAAAGTGGGGTCAATGGACAGAAATGACATTTACAAACCCAGAAACTCCCGATATTAAATAAGTCTCGATGCTGGGAGCTCAGGAGGCCAAGATGGCTACTGGCCTTACGTCACGAGCCCTCGCTGCCAAAGCAAACCAGGGCAGGGATGAAGGGCCCATGTGAGGCTGGGGTTGGGGAGGCCCGGATTCCTGACGGCTCCGTGAGCATCTCACCTGGGCCTGGACACCGTTGTACCCAGGCTGTAACCTGGCATCACACCTGCGCTCCACACAGTGGCCTGACCCTCCTCCAGCGCCCTGGCAGGGTTGCTGTCCCCTGCAAACCGCTTGACACAGCTCAGGTTCACTGTTTATAAGGAGCAAGGCTCACCTACTGTGGGGCTCTAGACCTGGGTCCCTGGAGGAGACAGCCTGGGGGTCCTGGCGGGGAGAGCATGGGGCTGATGAGACGGTGACGTGGCCACTGGGTGGTGTGGCTGGGCGACTCAGGGAGACTTCGGAGGTGGATGGGCAGGTACCTGGATGGCAGGAGATGCTAGCCATGTGGGTATCTCGGGAAGGGGATTCCAGATGGTTCCCAGGTGGGGTGGACTTAGAAAGAGGAACAGAGCGGGAGCGCCGGACCGGGGGGAAGAGCTGCAGAGGGAAAGGGGAAAGCAGGCCCTTCCCTGGTGAGGGGTTCAGGCTTGCTCCAGGGTGCCGTGGGCTCTCCCACAGGAAGAAGGGGAAGCAACTGAGATGAGGTGCTAAAAGTCTCCCCGCAGGCTCCTGCCCTGGTCACCTCAGGCCAGCTTTTCCTGTGATTTTCTGGCCCCCAAGACCTGGTACTGAGTCAGGAACCCTGAGTTCTCTGCTTGCCCATCAGCTGGGGGGGTGGGTTACAAGCAGGCCAGACCTCCCACTCCTTCTAGTCCATCAGCCTCTGCTGGGGGCGGGGGGGGAGGGTTATAGGCAGGCCAGGCCTCCCGCTCCTTCTAGTCCATCGGCCTCTGCTAGGGGCAGGAGGTCGGGGGTGGGTTACAGCAGGCCAGGCCTCCCGCTCCTTCTAGTCCATCACCTCTGCTGGGGGCGGGGGGGGGGAGGGTTATAGGCAGGCCAGGCCTCCCGCTCCTTCTAGTCCATCGGCCTCTGCTAGGGGCAGGAGGTCGGGGGTGGGTTACAGCAGGCCAGGCCTCCCGCTCCTTCTAGTCCATCACCTCTGCTGGGGGCGGGGGGGGGGAGGGTTATAGGCAGGCCAGGCCTCCCGCTCCTTCTAGTCCATCGGCCTCTGCTAGGGGCAGGAGGTCGGGGGTGGGTTACAGCAGGCCAGGCCTCCCGCTCCTTCTAGTCCATCACCTCTGCTGGGGGCGGGTGACTCAGCCCCGCCTCCTGCCCTCCCAGGTGTTTGGTTCTCCTGCCTTGGCTTTAACTAGTTAATGAGTCAACCCCAGAGTTGCCCCTAGGACTTGGTCTCCCTCCAAGGCTGGGGTCAGGAGCCCTTCGTCCCTGCCCAGGCTCTCTCCCCTCACCCCGATGCCCGCACCTCTATTGGCTGAGCCTGCTTCCGGGGCAGCCCAGGGCATCTGTTTTAGCTCCTCGCCACCTTGGAAGGTGCAGGGGTTCCAGCTGGGCTATGTCGCTGCCTGTCTGGGCTAGGGGCGGAAGGCAGCATTCCTGGGGAGCTGGCTCACCACCTTGGGGGTGGGCGAGGAATCCACATGGGTAACGGGTTCCTGCCGTGGGGGCCGGGGAGCCTTCAGCTGTGGGAGCCGTGGTGCAGGAGAGATCCAAGGCATAGGAAGCCTTTGTGTTTCTTGGAACTTGGCTCAGTTTTGCATATTCCGGCAAGAATATTTGGTGGCACCTCCTCGGCGTGGACGGGGCAAGAGTGTGGGACCTGAATCTGTCCTCGAGGGTGAAGGTGGAGGGTGCGTTGTGGGGGCCACTTGGGAGATGCAGATTCAAGGTGTGTACACAGCTGCTGGGCTGTCTCCCACACCCCCGTCAACTGTCACCAGCTTCTCAGCTGGAAGAACTGCCGCGGGGGGTGGTCACTCAGCTTGAAGGCGGACCGTTGACCCACGAGAAGCGAATCCGACTCTGAGCCTGGAGGCCCACCTGGGAGTCGTCTGACCCTGGCCCCAAGCACAGGGGTGACCAGCCTTTGTTCTTCGGCCTGCGAGTCGAGCTTCCCACCACGTGTGCCAGACACCTGAGTGACGCCTGGGTGGGCTCGGAAGCCACTGTCCCTGTCTGGCCAGACCCTCTGAGGGGTCCCTGCCCTCGGGTCCCCACCAGTTTTTTCATCAAAGAGAAGGAAAGGAGGTATTCCAGGAGGCAGGAGCCGTGAGAGGAGACAAATATCAAAAACCCCAAAAAGACTGGGGCTTCCCTGGTGGTCCAGCGTGAGACCCCACACTCCCAGTACAGGGGCACAGGTTCCAGCCCTGGTTGAGGAACTAAGATCCCACATGTGGTGCAGCCAGAAAAATGATCAAACGGAGCCCCGGAAAAGATAGACCAGGACATGCTGTTGTTTTGAAAAGTGAAGGTGTTCGTCACTCAGTCGTGTCACTCTCTGCAACCCTGTGGACTGTAGCCCGCCAGGCTCCTCTGTCCATAGAATTCTCCAGGCAAGGATACTGGAGTGGGTTGCCATTCCCTTCTCCAGGGGATCTTCCTGACCCAGTGATCCAACCTGGGTCTCCCGCTTGGCAGACAGATTCTTTACAATCTGAGCCGCTGTTGTTTGAAGCCAGTGTTTGTTAACTTTTTTATTTGGAAATAATTTAACACTCACAAGAAGTTGCAGAAATAGCACAGAGAGATCGTGGGGACGTTCACCCAGCTGCCCACTGATACCGTCTGTTACCACCATGCGTTTTCAAACCCTGGAGACACTGGTGCAGCTGTTACTAAATCACATTCGTTTTCATGGGTTTTGAGGTGCACTTGCCCGTGTGTGTGTGTGCCTTTTACCAAGTGTGGATTTGTATAATTGCCATCCTGATGCTTGTGAAAGCCAATTCTTTGATTTATTTAAAAGAATGTGCTGGGCTGCCAAAGCCAGTTTTGTTTTTTTCTGGGTAATCAAGGACTCTTCCTCTGTTTAAGGGTAAAATCTCCAAAAATCTTGCCGGATATCCTGAAGAAAATCGGGGATACCCCAATGGTGAGGATCAACAAGATCGGGAGGAACTTCGGCCTCAAGTGTGAGCTCTGTGAGTGCTGGCTTCCTCGCCCTGTGCGAGGCTTGTGGGCCGGGGTGGGGGGGTGGCGCGTGGGCCCCTCGGACCCTGGGCGGGCGTCCCTCCACATTGGGTAGGGTCAGAAGCATACACGACAGGGAGGGGTGCTGAGGGGTGACCGAGGCCGCTCCAGAGTCGTCAGTGTCAGCCGAGACCTGAGTGTGGAGAGCAGCATGTCCAGGCAGACGTCGGGGGTGGTACCCGAGCGGGGACTGCAGGTGATGTAACCCGGCAGCTGCAGGACAAGGAGGCCAGAGCCCGGAGCACAGGGGGACCCTTCTGTCCTGGACCGTCCCAGGGAGGAGCAGACATGCCGAGGCTTGGACGGGCTGACGGGACAGTGGGGGCGACTATCGTGAGGAGGGTCTCAGCCATCAGCCCGGCAGGAAGTGGCTCCCTTGGGGCTTAGACAGACATTTGTCATTCATGAGACGCAGTGGGAATTTGGGGACTGTGTTTGCCTGGGCCCCGTACACAAGGGGATCACCCTTGAGTCTCCTCCAAGTCCTGTGGGGAGGGGGAGTCTTTGCAGGAGGCTATCTCCAGGAACACTGGAGGGTGAGGGGCTTTCTTCACCTCCACTCTTCTGGGCATGGAGCCCAGGTAGATGTCAGCCTTGACCCAGAGGAAGTGGCAGGTGCAGAGGTCCTAGTTGGGGGGAAAGGGGACCAGGCCCAGTGTTGGAGCAGAGAGCCGGAGAGGGGAGAGTGGGGGATCTAGGGACTGAGGCTCTGTCGATTCACCCCAGAGGCATCATCATTAGAGCCTTCCTGCCCCCACCCCTCCCCGGGCAGTGAAGAGTTTTCTCCAGAGCGGTGCAGAACACACCACCGGGTCGGGGGAGGGATTTGCTGCTGAGGCTGTGCCATAGTGAGCTCCATGCTCTCACGTCAGATAATAGAAGCCATTGCTTAGTTCCCTGCAGGCATGGGCCTGCTGCTGCTGCTAAGTCACTTCAGTTGTGTCCGACTCTGTGCGACCCCATAGACGGCGGCCCACCAGTCTCCCCCGTCCCTGGGATTCTCCAGGCAAGAACTCTGGAGTGGGTTGCCATTTCCTTCTCCAATGCATGAAAGTGAAAAGTGAAAGTGAAGTTGCTCAGTCGTGTGCAACTCTTAGCGACCCCATAGACTGCAGCCTACCAGGCTTCTCTGTCCATGGGATTTTCTAGGCAAGAGTACTGGCCTGCTGCACCTCAGCTCAGCAAGAGCCCTTGAAACAGATTTTAGTGTGTCCATTTTACAAGTGGAAAAACTGAGGCTCAGATTGGTTACGTGGCTTACCCATGGCTGATCAGCTGGAATCCCTGCCTTCGTGCCAGCCTTTCCATGGGCTCGTTAGAATTTTCTAACTAATTCAAGTGTGTGGCCGGCAAGAGTCCAGGGTGCAGGCCTCCTCAGCAGTCAGACACTTGAGAGCCCCCCCTTTACTGTGCCAGCAGGGCCTCTCTGAGTCCCGGGGGAGAAAACCTGTCTCTGGTTGTGGGATTTCAGAAGACAGCACAAACTAGGACGGAGCGTGATCTATGGGCACTCCAGGCTGGCCAGGGCCCTACCAATCACATTTGGAGCCACATCGCCCCCTTTTACTGACATGGCGTAGTTTTAAGAGGTGGGAAGGAGTGCCCTGTGGAAAGACAAGCAGAGGCTTGGGCACAGCAAGGGCGGTCCTGTCTGTAGGATGGGGAGGATGGCCGAGAGCCCTGCTGGGCCAGGAGGCCCAGGGGATTGGGGTGAGGAGGGTCTGCCGACTGTGGTCTGGCCGTGTGATGGGGGTGCTGTTACTTCAGGACATGAGGTCATTTGGCAGGGCCACTGGGCCTGATTTAAGCCTGGGGCTCCGATCACCGCCCCCCCGCCGCGCACGCCCAGCATGTCTCTCTGGGCCTGTGCTGCCCCGTGGGGCTGGCTCTGCTCCGTCCATCCAGTGGGGGCCCCCTGGCTCCTCTGTCTCATTCGCCTGGAGTCACCGCCTGGTCCATGGCGAGTGGAATGGACAGGTGAGAGAAGCCACAATGGGCAAGCTCCTTCATCCAGGTCAGGTGTGGGAGGCTCAGTGGAAGGTGATGATTTTCAGAACCCCTGAAGCCTGCCTGCCGCTGCATCCTGGGCCTGTCGGGTGATGGGAAGGGGACGGCAGGCATCAGGGCTCAGGGCCGCTTCCTCTCGTGATGCATCTCTGGCTCCCAGTGGCTAAGTGCGAGTTCTTCAATGCGGGCGGGAGTGTGAAGGACCGTATCAGCCTGCGGATGATTGAGGATGCCGAGCGTGAGGGGACCCTAAAGCCTGGGGACACGATCATTGAGCCGACATCGGGGAACACAGGTGGGCACTGCCTCCTCCTCCGGGCCCGCGGTGGGGGTGGGAGCGGCTGTGCCCCCCTGGCTGCATTTAGGGTCACTCTCCCCTCCGGTGCAGCAGCCCCTGGGTCCACAGTGAGCCCCACAATGTCTGCTGCTGTTGGTTTTGGAAATATTTACGTGCTCATTTGGCTGTGCCGAGTCTTAATTGTGGCATGTGAATCTTACTTGCAGCATATGGGATCTAGTTTCCTGACCAGGAGTCAAAACCAGGCACCCTGCATTGGGAGCTTGGAGTCTTAGCCACTGTTATTATTACCTCCGTGGCTCCCAGTAAGAGCTGGAGGAACTGGGGTTCATGACGTGCACCCCATATTCTCCCCTCATTTGAGGGCAGGAGGGGGTGACGGAGGGCCTTTTTCCAGTGCCCTCTCCCCTGGGACTTTGAGGCTGGCGGTGGGGCCTGGAGGGAGTCATGGCCCCTCTCACCCCATGTCCTGTCCCCAGGGATCGGGCTGGCCCTGGCCGCCGCCGTGAAGGGCTATCGCTGCATCATCGTGATGCCGGAGAAGATGAGCACGGAGAAGGTAGGCAGGTGCGCGGGGCATGGGGCGGCTCCCGGGCCTCTGTCCCCGCGCTGCAGGCCTGGCAGGGAGATGAAGGCTGCCACGTGCCTCTGCAGGTGGATGTCCTGCGGGCCCTGGGGGCTGAGATCGTGAGGACGCCCACCAACGCCAGATTTGACTCCCCTGAGTCGCACGTAGGGGTGGCCTGGAGGCTAAGGAATGAGATCCCCAATTCTCACATCCTGGACCAGGTGAGGTCGGGGCCGAGGGGTGAGCATGCGCCCAGAGGTTTGGACCGAGTGGGGCCTTCCCAGGGGGATCTCTGTTGAGGGCTTGAGGGTGGTGTCGCCTCTGCAGGAGGAGGGGCGGGGTGTGGAGTGACTGACGTGCTGGCATGCAGTTGCTGCCCTCTCCCAGCCCAGTGTGTGGCCGATGGTGTCGGCAAGCCTTTGGCTCTGCTGCCCGTGTGCCCGCTTCAAGGGCTCAGCTCAGCACGCTGGGTTGGAATGCCCCTTGCAGAGGACCCTGGGAGCTCTCTAAGACATGAAATGCATGTAGACCTTTTAACTGGACGCTCTTCCTTGTCATTCATTCCACGTCTGGGTTAATTCAGAAGTCTCCTCTTCTGGAGAGCTGGTTTTGATGCTTGGTGTCTGTTGAGCCACAGGATCCCCCTTGGCTTGCACTGAGTCGTTTGCCTGGCACCCTGTGGCTGCTGCCAGCTCTGTGCGTTGACCTCATCATGGCTCCTTTGCTCTTTCCTGGCAGTACCGCAACGCCAGCAACCCCCTCGCTCACTATGACATCACGGCCGAGGAGATCCTGCAGCAGTGTGACGGTGGGTACCTTTAACTCTGCTGTCTGTCTTGACTGGGAGTGTACACTTACCCACTCCTTTTTAAACTCCTGTTCATCCTTCAAAACCCAGTTCAAATATCCCTTCTCTGTGAAATGCTGTCCTGAATATTTCCCAGGAGCAGTTTCCACCCTCCATTCTGCCCTCTTGGACTCTGCCCATGCCCCGCCTGCAACACCCAACTTATCATATCTGTTTACCTAGTAATCTTTTCCTCCAGACCTGTAGGCGCTCCTGAGTGCAGGGAACAAGCGTGTCCCGGGCTGATGCTGGGCTCACAGTGGGGGCTTCACATTGCTGAACGGCACTGACCCCAAACGCCGGTGTGGGCACTGAATTCAGCATTCAGGTTTTCTCGTGTGCAGACCTGGGGTGGTGGCTTGCAGCTTGGTTTCTTGGAAGCTCTCTGCACTTTTGGTGCCAAGCCCCATGGGGGTTGCAATGTTCTCTAAGGGCTGTTTCCTGAGAGAGTCCTGGGAGCGGCTGCCTTTGGCTTCCTGTTTGGAGCCTGGTGTTGGCTTAAGTGCCCTCATTCTGTGCCCAGGAGCCAGGCAGCATGGTCCAGGCATTTGGTCACCCAGGTTTTACACGTGAGAATCCTCTCATTTGGCAAAAACAGTGCATCTGCCTCAGCGCGGGTGCCTGCGCTGACTTGCCTGCTGGGTGCCTGAGCTGGCCACCAGGTACCGAGAGAGCCCAGACAGTGTCAGAGCTGAGCTGAGTGGTTAATTCTAGTTCCTTTGGTAACTCAGTTCACTTACCCACGTCATCTGAAACCAGACAGCCCCCTGTGCCCCACCTCCTGCAGGAAGGTTCCCTGTTCACGGATTCACAGCTCTCGTGGGGGTTTTGGTGACTGGCTGCCATTTAGATTACCCGGGGCTTCCTGGGTCCCCGTTACAGTGAATGCTTCTGCAAGGTGAAGGATGTGATGAAAGGTTTCAGCATGAGAGCAGCTCTGCTTTTGCCCTTTGGATGACCTGCCTTCGTCGTGTACAAGAGCGTTCTTGATTCCTGTGAAGAGTTGGGGGACACAGCCGCTCCTTCCTGGGGTTGTCCTCCCTGACACACTTCTCCACCCCCAGGGAGGCTGGACATGCTGGTGGCGTCGGCGGGCACGGGTGGGACCATCACAGGCGTGGCCAGGAAGCTGAAGGAGAAGTGCCCTGGGTGCAAGGTGAGGGACTGCGAGGGGTGTGGGCACCACCCCGCCTGGCCCTGCCCGGAGATGGGGGCCTGGATGCAGGTATGTTTCCCACCTGTGGCCTGAACTGCAGCCGGAGGCTTAGCCATCAGTCTGCTTGGCCTTGGGTGCCCAGAGTGGCCTCTGCTTTAGAGCTGAAAGTTCTGGCTCCCGACACTTCTGCCTCAGTAGTCTTGCATCTTGTAGGGTGTGTGTACCTGTCCCTGCCAGGTGATAAAGGACAGTAGTGCATGACCCGGGTGCCCAGATGGACTGGGGTGGGAGAGTCCAGTTGGGGGGCCTCCCAGGATCGTCCCAGAGCTATAAGCGCTCAGGCTCAGATCCTGGGCTCTGAGATCAGGGAGGGGCACTTGGGCCTGGGGAGGGGCTCAGAAAGACATCACTGGTGGTGCCCACGCATCCTCTCTCGCTGCCTGTTTCTCTGATGTCCAGGAGAAGTCATCCCAGCACCACCCCTCGCCCCAGGCTCCCACCATCCATTGGCATCTCTCCAGGGCTGTCCCAGGTGCCCTGCATGGGAGGAGCTTCCCAGAAATCCACTTCCCCCAGCCTCCCACTGCCTCCACCCCAAGTGCCCCAAGCTGGACATTTAACGTGTGATCTCCCAGCACCTGGGCCTGGGCTTCTGGGTTTTGAGTCTTGAGGCCTTGGAGCGGGGCTGCACCCTGATGCCAGCCGGGCACGTCCAGATGAGACTGGAGCCCTAAAGACGCCCACTCTGCAGATTGTTGGCGTGGATCCCGAAGGCTCCATCCTCGCAGAGCCTGAGGAGCTGAACCAGACGGAGCAGACAGTCTACGAGGTGGAAGGGATTGGCTATGACTTCATCCCCACAGTGCTGGACCGCACGGTAGGCGGGGCAGCAGTGACGGGGCCAGCCTCAGCCTTGTCCGGCTGGGCACGGGTGGCCAGCCCAGCAGGAGCAGAGAAATGAGTTCCACGCCGTGTAGATGGCGGTAGATGAGGTGCTGTCCCAGGACTCCTCACGTGGTGACTCGCGGTACTGTGATCAGTGAGCTCCTGCCACGGACACAGAGGCCACGGGTGGGGGTGTGGCGCGTCCTGTCTGTGCACAAACCTCCCTGCAGAGCAAGGGAGCTGAGCGGCTGGGGCAGGTGAGCAGGCCAAGGAGGGAGATGTGAGGAGCACAGGGGAGGCTGCTTTTAAGGACCGTAAAGGAAGCTTCAGGCAGAGAGCCCTAGGCTACAGTGGGGCTACGCCGCGGTGCTGGCAGGCGGTTTAGGCGCCATGGGCACATTGTGCTGGACCCTTGGGCAGGGGGAGGGGCAACGATCTAGGTCTGCAGAGTGAGTGTTGGATCCCAGACAGAGGCTGGGCTGCATCCCTGGAGGTCACGGCCACCTGGACCACCGTCATCTGTGACATTGCAAACTGGGCTGTGGGCCCCACGCCCACCCCCACCCCCTCACCTGACTTCCGCTGCCTGGGCTGACCGCTGCCCTTGGCTTCCCGCAGGTGGTGGACAAGTGGTTCAAGAGCAACGACGAGGAGGCCTTTGCCTTCGCCCGCATGCTGATCGCTCAGGAGGGGCTGCTGTGTGGTGAGTGGACGCCACGCTCTGCCCTGCCAAATTCCGTCCAGCGTGTGAGGGACACCCTCGCTCTGGCCGCCCGGCCACCTGCCCCCGGGGCTCTGAGTTCCGTGGGAGGCTTTGGTGGTGCAGTGCTGAGCAGATGGGAGACGGAGCAGGGTGTGGACAGACAGTGAAAAGCAGGGTCCCCCAGCACCCCACACCCAGCTCATCCACCAAGGATCTCTCCAGAGCAAGTGTGGGCACGCCCACACTTGGGTACACACTCAGCTGCCCCCGCCGCGTGTCTGACCCCTCCCGCCCTCTCGCAGGTGGCAGCTCTGGCAGTGCCATGTCCGTGGCTGTGAAGGCCGCCCGGGAGCTGCAGGAAGGCCAACGCTGTGTGGTGATCCTGCCGGACTCGGTGCGGAACTACATGTGAGGCCTCCGTCCTCCCCCGGCCTCCAGTGCCTGCGCTGTCTCTGCTCCCTGCCGTTCCCCCAGATCCTACGGCAGGGGCCAGGGGACCTGGGGTCTGTGGCCCCGCTCCGCGTCCCTGGAGTCCATGCGTCCTCGGCCGGCTTGTCCCCGGCTTGGGTCTCCCAGATGCCTTTGGAAGTTTGTGCATGTTCATCGTGCAGCACTTGGGGGCCTGGCGGGACTCCCCAGGGAAGGGACCCCGTGGGCCCCCTCACTCCTTCGAGCTCTCGGGGCCTCCTGTTCAGCCACGGAGGATGAGGACGAGGATGTGGCCTCCCTGAGAGCAGCTTCCCACCCCCGCCCACTGGATCCTTTGCTCACTCACAGTCTGGCCCTGACCTGGGGGGACCCAGGCTGGGGTCAGTGGCCCTCGAGGCTCCTTCGAGTCCAGTGGTTCTGAGTGTCTGTGCACCTGGAGCTCACCAGCTCCTCTGGGCTCATGGCCCTGCCTGGGGTCACTGGCCGAAAGAGCCAAGGTTGGAGTGTGGGCGGGAGGTCACAGGGGGCTGATGCCCTCCCCCATGGATGCATGTACCCTCTGGTGTCCTCCCTGACCCAAGAGCGATGGGTTATACACCTCGAGTGACCTCAGCTTCCCCCAGGGTGTGGCATTCCGTAACTGGGACTCCAGCTGGGGGTGAGTCACCTCTGGGTGTCCACTGCCAAGATGCCCTGAGCCTGGCTACCTACCCACACTACATAGTGCATGAGAAAGGCCATCTCCCCATGTGCTTGGCTGGCCTGCTGTGTGGGCATGCACGTGTGCCTATGTGTGCATGAGAGAGAGATGGCTGGAGTGAGTGAGTGATCGTGTCTTCAGACACGGACATCTGGGCTGGGGGTTAGGGGGTCTCTCTGCCCCGACTTTGTTGCCCCTCATCTGCCTTTTGGGGCAGGTCCCTGGCAGCCCCTGAAGCCTGGCCTGGTGTCCTCTGACCCCTGGTGGGACAGGCTCCCCCTGCCAGAAGCCCTGAGGGGCTGTGATGACATGAGACTCGGGACAGAACTGTTCCTGACCAGGGTCTTGGACCCTTTGATCAGTAGAAATGGATCCGAGGCCAGACAGGAAGTTCAGGCAGGGCTTTACCGGGACTTGTGCTACAGCAGTGGGAGCAAAAACAAATATTAATAACAGGTTCCCTGGCTTGCTCCCTGAGTGTGGGGGGTGGCAAGCCGGGTCCTTACATGGGGTGGGTCCAGGGGTTGGGCCAGAGGGTGGCCTGGGTGGCCTGCCCACCTCTGGGTGGTGGTGTGCGCAGGGGACGTGAGCAAGACCCTGCCTTTGCCCCTGACACCTCTGAAGTGGCAGTCGGGTTTTGGTTCTTTTAGCATCTTGTCCACAGTTTGTCCCATCTGGACATGCACATGATTACTTCCAGTCCCTTCTCGTTTCCTTGTATCTGCTGAGGAGATGTTTGTCCAGGAGCAGGCGTTGAAGCGAAGAGTCCCGGGTCCCAGGGTCCCAGCCCATCACAGAACCTTCTGCTGTGCTCCGGGCGTATTCAGTTCTGGTTGGCCAGATACCCACACCAACCACCGTTCCCTAGGAGGTCTTTCTGGCATCCCGCCCTCAGATCTCTTCGTGGAGCCTCCAGCCAGCCCCTTGGGGTGTCTGCTGGACTGTGGGGTCTGGGCTTTCTCTGAGGCCCTCTGCCCTCTTTGGGGGTGGGGGTGGTGTTGAGACCCTCCGCCCAGCCCTGTGGCTTCTGATGCTGTAGGTCCAAGTTCCTGAGCGACAAGTGGATGCTGCAGAAGGGCTTCATGAAGGAGGAGGAGATCTCGGTGAAGAAGCCATGGTGAGGACACCTCTGGGCAGAGACCACATGTGCGGGGCTCAGGACTCGAGTGCCTGGTCCCCAGCGGCACGTGTGCGGTCCCGCACCTGGCTGGACGCCCCCCACAGGCTCCCTGTTCTCACTCGCCTCTTGGTTCACGGACTCCCTGGCCTGCCCTCTTCCCTCAGGTGGTGGCACCTCCAGGTTCAGGAGCTAAGCCTCTCGGCCCCGCTGACCGTGCTGCCCACCGTCACCTGTGAGCACACCATCGAGATCCTCCGGGAGAAGGGCTTCGACCAGGCACCCGTGGTGGACGAGTCAGGGTCAGTCCCAGCCTCCGTCCAGCACTCTGCCCTGTGTGCCCCTCTGCTCCGTGCCTACACTGTTGGGCAGGGTGGCCCAGCCGGCCCCACAGCTGGCCGGCTGACCTCGGTCACTCTTCATCCAGATGCTCAGAGTGTTGGACAGCTGGTCCCTGAGACCTGGCCGGGCTGGGGGTTGGTCCTATTAACCCTTCCCACCCTCCTGCACCCAGTGTGTGCACAGGAGCACGTGCCTGCCTGGAAGACCATGGCAGACGTGCAGTGGTGACGGTCCCCCATCAGAACTGTCCCAGTTCTAGCACCCAAAGGCCCACATCCCAGGACTCTGGCCAGTTGGTGACCCTTGACACTTGTCATAATGGAGATGCCCAAAGGATTCACCCATTGGTTTGCTCTCTGCCCGCACCGGACAGTCAGCTCCAAGGGTGGGGCGCCGGGTCACTGCTGTGCCACACAGAGACCCCGGGCAGACAGTGTGTTGCTCACTCAGTCATGTCCAACTCTTTGCATCCCCATGCACTGCGGCCCACCAGGCTTCTCTGTCCGTGGGATTCTCCAGGCAAGAACACTGGAGTGGGTTGTCATTTCCTTCTCCAGGGGATCTTCCCGACCCAAGGATCAAACCCAGGTCTCCCACATTGCAGGCAGATTCTTTACCATCTGAGCCACCAGGGCAGATAGTGGTTGATTCCAAGAGGAGTCTGGGTTTGGCCCTGAGGGCGGCTGTGCTGATTTCTGCCATATGGTAGGGGAGGCGCCAGCGCTGACCGCTGCCCTGTGTCCACTTCCCCAGGGTGATCCTAGGGATGGTGACTGGCTTCTGATGCTGTAGGTCCAAGTTCCTGAGCGACAAGTGGATGCTGCAGAAGGGCTTCATGAAGGAGGAGGAGATCTCGGTGAAGAAGCCATGGTGAGGACACCTCTGGGCAGAGACCACATGTGCGGGGCTCAGGACTCGAGTGCCTGGTCCCCAGCGGCACGTGTGCGGTCCCGCACCTGGCTGGACGCCCCCCACAGGCTCCCTGTTCTCACTCGCCTCTTGGTTCACGGACTCCCTGGCCTGCCCTCTTCCCTCAGGTGGTGGCACCTCCAGGTTCAGGAGCTAAGCCTCTCGGCCCCGCTGACCGTGCTGCCCACCGTCACCTGTGAGCACACCATCGAGATCCTCCGGGAGAAGGGCTTCGACCAGGCACCCGTGGTGGACGAGTCAGGGTCAGTCCCAGCCTCCGTCCAGCACTCTGCCCTGTGTGCCCCTCTGCTCCGTGCCTACACTGTTGGGCAGGGTGGCCCAGCCGGCCCCACAGCTGGCCGGCTGACCTCGGTCACTCTTCATCCAGATGCTCAGAGTGTTGGACAGCTGGTCCCTGAGACCTGGCCGGGCTGGGGGTTGGTCCTATTAACCCTTCCCACCCTCCTGCACCCAGTGTGTGCACAGGAGCACGTGCCTGCCTGGAAGACCATGGCAGACGTGCAGTGGTGACGGTCCCCCATCAGAACTGTCCCAGTTCTAGCACCCAAAGGCCCACATCCCAGGACCCTGGCCAGTTGGTGACCCTTGACACTTGTCATAATGGAGATGCCCAAAGGATTCACCCATTGGTTTGCTCTCTGCCCGCACCGGACAGTCAGCTCCAAGGGTGGGGCGCCGGGTCACTGCTGTGCCACACAGAGACCCCGGGCAGACAGTGTGTTGCTCACTCAGTCATGTCCAACTCTTTGCATCCCCATGCACTGCGGCCCACCAGGCTTCTCTGTCCGTGGGATTCTCCAGGCAAGAACACTGGAGTGGGTTGTCATTTCCTTCTCCAGGGGATCTTCCCGACCCAAGGATCAAACCCAGGTCTCCCACATTGCAGGCAGATTCTTTACCATCTGAGCCACCAGGGCAGATAGTGGTTGATTCCAAGAGGAGTCTGGGTTTGGCCCTGAGGGCGGCTGTGCTGATTTCTGCCATATGGTAGGGGAGGCGCCAGCGCTGACCGCTGCCCTGTGTCCACTTCCCCAGGGTGATCCTAGGGATGGTGACCCTGGGGAACATGCTGTCGTCCCTGCTCGCAGGGAAGGTTCAGCCATCGGACCAGGTTTGCAAAGTCATCTATAAGCAGTTCAAACAGGTACGTGCCCCGCGTGACCCAAGCAGGCAGTGCTGAGACCAGCTCTGCTCTGGAAGGCGGGGCGGGGAGTCCCTCTCTCTAGGGTGCCGGGTCCCTGACGCTCAGCTCATCAGATCCATAAATCGGGGGCTTTGCCCTGGCTTTACAAAGTGAGAAGCCCCGCGTGGGGAGAGGCCAGCATTGGCGAGGTCTCACCCACGTCCACACTCGAAGGCTTCCTCGCCCCTCCCCTCCCGGCCCACTGGTGTGCACCCTGTCCCGCAGACGGTGCACGCTCCCCAGGCTCGTGTGTGCACACAGCCCCACTGTGTGTGCCCTCCCCGGCTCGTGTGCACACGCAGCCCCAGTGTGTGTGCCCTTGTCTGGCTGCTCTGACACAGTAGAGTGTTTCAAGGTCCTTCCGAGGTGTGTGTGCACACCGTCCACTCTTCCGTGTCTGAGTCATATTCCGTTGTGTTTCTGGCCTTTGCTGTTGATTCTTCGGTGTGTGTATGGCCCTCCCGTCCCTCGGGGAAGAGCCGAGCCTCTAAGTCCCCTCCCTTAGTGTCCCGGGCTGGCCTGCAGCCACACCCTTCCTCCAGCAGGTAGCTGAGTCCCGGTCCCTTGGGCTCAAGTGCCACCCAGATCCTCGGGGGTCTCAGTACCTTGCCACTGAGGTGCTGGGTGGGTGCAGGCAGACTCAGGAGGTCCTTCACTGTGGCCCCACGCATCCCCGGCCCTGTCCAGATAGTGTCCCAAGAAGAATGCAGCACTGTGGAAACCCGGGCGGGCCTCCTGGGCACACCTTCCCTGCCCAGGGCTGCCCCTTTCACCGCCACCACCTCGGCGGGCTGGCTGCCGTCACTGAGCCGCACGAAGAGGTCCCCGTGGAGGTCTGGCTCCCCTGATGACCCGGTCTTCCCAGAGGGGAGGAGGAATCCTGACCCCCATGGTCTGACTACGGCCAACATCTGACCTCACGAAGACAAGCATTGGGGAAGTTGCTCCTGCAGCCCAGCAGGGCTGCGTTGTGTACCCCTCAGCATGCACGTGCACCCACGGGCAGGTGGGCCCGACCCTCCTCACACAGCTGAAGGCACTGCTGATGTATTTCCTCCCGCCCTGCAGCTCGCATCTTCTCCCAGGGAACCTGCCCCCGTTACTGGAGTCGAACTAGAAAGCTCTGTTCTTTTATGAGTGTTGAGTCCCGTTCAGTCTCTTAGGTTAGCAGGAGGTACCCAGTGGGGTTTTCCGGGGGCTCACTGCTTTGGAGACCACCTTGGGGGTTGAAAAATGGACCCTAAGTGTGGCTCCTTCTTTCCCTTGGAAGCTCTCGCCATGTGTCTGTCGAGCAGATGGAACAGAGGGCCCCAGGCTCCCTTCCCCTCCCTGTGCAGGGGCCCCAGGCTCCCTTCCCCTCCCTGTGCCCTGTCTTGTCCTGATGTGGGATTCATTCCAATGGACGGTGAATACTGCGCTCTTTGTAACTGAAGCCCCTAGTTCACTGAGGGTCCAGTCGTTGAGTTCTGCAGTTATGCTGCTCAGTCACTTAGTCATGTCTGACTCTTTGCGACGCCGTGGACTGCAGCACGCCAGGCTTCCCTGCCCATCACCAACTCCCGGAGCTTGCTCCAACTTATGTCCATTGATGCCATCCAGCCATCTCATTCCTGTCGTCCCCTTCTCCTCCTGCCTTCAGTCTTTCACGGGAGTCTTTTCTGATGAGTCAGTTCTTTGCATCAGGTGGCCAAAGTATTAGAGCTTCAGTTTCAGCATCAGTCCCTCCAATGAAATTCAGGCTTGATTTTCTCTAGGATTGACTGGTTTGGTCGGGATTGATGGGTTTGATCTCCTTGTTGTCCAGGGGATTCTCAGGAGTATCCTCCAGCACCACAGTTCGAAAGCATCAATTCTTCCAGCTCATCCAGGTGTTCTTTTATGAGTGTTGAGTCCCGTTCAGTCTCTTAGGTTAGCAGGAGGCTCCAGAAGAAGCCCGTGGGGACGCCAGCCTCTCTGCTGCTCCTTTCCTTGGGCTCCAGCTGGCAAGCGTTGACCACGGCTTCTCTTCCAGATCCACCTGACGGACACGCTGGGCAAGCTCTCACACATCCTGGAGATGGACCACTTCGCCCTGGTGGTCCATGAGCAGATCCAGTGTAAGCTGGGTCCCCTGGGGCTGGGGGAGGCGGGCAGGAGCAGGAGCTCTGTGAGATGCTGGCTGCCAAGCCCCCGACCCCCGGTCTTTCCTGCCCTGAGCTCCAGGGCATCTGGGAGCCAGAGGTACTGACCCCCGGCCTTGGATGCAGATCCCAAAGGGACCCCACTGTGGGCCAGGCCTGGGTGCTGGCTACCAGTGAGCTAGGGTGCTTTATAACCCAGGCCTTGCTGCATCTCCAGAGGCTAGTAGTGTCCTTCAGGTTCTAGGCTACAACAAGGTTGTAGAAATCCCAAGAATTGGTGGTGGGCTCCAAGGCCCCCACCCACCTTCCCGCTGAGGGTTGGTCCAGGAGCCTGGGCGCCAGCTCTAACCCCTCTCCCGTCCTTGGCTCCACAGCGCGGGACCTGGCCTTGTCGGGAGAGGTGGGGGGGCCGGCAGGTATGTACGCCCCGCCCACCCCTGGAGCTCGGAAGTGGCGCTGTGGTCAGTATCGCAGCCTCCGAGTGCAGGGGAGGGCGTCCAGCCCCGGCCCTGAGCCCGGCTGGGAGGGTCCTCCTCCGTGCTGACCGTATTCTCACGTTCGAGCACCCGCACACCCTGACCGGGGATCCAGTTTCCGGGTCTGTGAGTAGTTTCCTACCTGGAAGCACTGCCAGAGATGCTTCTGTGCTGTTGGCAGAGCCGAGCGGTCGCAACAGACACCCAACAGCCCTTACAGGAAGTTGAAAGACCTGGGGTTGGACGGTGTCCCCAGGGGGCCTGCAGGCCTCTCCGACTGTCCTCCCCTGGGGGCTGAGTGCTCCTCCAGAGCTGCCCCTTTGCCTAAAGCCCCCGGTCTCTTCTGAGGTGCTCCAAGCCGGCACCTCCGTGCCTCCCCACCCCCACCCTGTCGACCTCTGCCCTCAAGGTTGTCAGGGACAGATGGAGGCGGGAGCTGGTGGAATGGGATGCACCCTGGTCATTTCCCACCCACTGCTCAGCTCTGCCCCACCCTCTGTGGGCTTCTCTGCAGCTGTCAGTCAGCATTCTCCCGAGAAAGAGAACCAGCAGGACATGTGCATATGGAGAGTCCCTGTAAGGATTCGGCTAACAGGCTGGCATGCCCCAGGAAGACCTGCAGGGCGAGTGGGCAGGCCCGAGACCCCAAATCCAAAGGCAGGACTCTTTCCTCTTGCTCACGGAGGGTCAGCTCTTCTGTTCAATATGGGGCCTTCAACTGATTGGACAAGGCCCACCCACACTGGGCAGGGCAATCTGCTTTACTAGGTCCGTCCAGTCAAGAGTTGTTCACATCCAAAGACACCCAGAATGACGTTCGACCCAGTGTAGGGGCACTCCATGGCCCATTTGGGTTGAAATGTCGAATTAACCATCTCAGCCACCCTTTCTACCCTTGGACTGCAGGGCAGGGGGCCCGAGTTCATTCTAAGCCAGAGAGAAAGGCGTGGGTTTGAGCACAGAATTGTAAGCCAGAGATGCAAGCTGGTGGTGGTGGTGGGTGTGAGTGGGACTGGGATTTCAGGCCAAGACTCAGACCTTGGGCACCAGTTGCTCCCAATGACTTTGACCCTCAGGCATCCCCCCATGGGTGTGGCTCAGAGGGGTCAGGCCCTGCTCTCTGCAGCCTCACCTGTGTGGATACCCTTGGGAGAAGAGGGCACTTGTGGTCAGACACACAGGTGCCATGGGCATGGGGCAGCCTCAGGGCTGGCCCGCCTGCCCGTGCCTGGGGATGGGGTCCGTGGCCTCAGCTCTGCTCTGGGCAGAGGCCCCTCTGAACCTTTGGCCTCGTCCCTCCTCAGACCGCTGCCACACGGAGTCCAGTAAGAGGCAGATGGTGTTCGGGGTCGTCACTGCCATCGACTTGCTGAACTTCGTGGCCGCCCGTGAGCGGAACCAGAGGGCAAAGCCAGAAAGTGCTTTGAAGCTCGGAGGCGCGGGGGCTGAGGCCCAGCTCTGACTCCTCAGCGCGAGCCTGCTTGGAGGTTCTCTTTTGCTTTTGTAAATACCAAGCAAACGGGTGATTTTTAGCCTCCTGGTGCTGGGTGTCACTGTCCAGACCAGTAGCAAGACTGCTTATAGCTTAGTCCATGGCCGGCAGAGACCTTGTAGTTTCCTCGTCTTTAACACTTGTCTCCCTAAATGAATCTATTTATGGTTTATTCCATTAGATGTGTTTTTAACTTTCTTTTAAAATGTTTCAGCAAGCAAATCTATCTAAATCTACCCAGCCAGGCAGACAGACCCCTGAATGCCCAGGGTAGGGAGGCTGAAGGCAGAGGTGAGAGGGCCTCACCAAGGGGTGCAGAGCAGGGAGCAGCAGAAGGGGGCCCAGGAGTGTGGGTCGGGGCAACAGTCCACTTGGAGCTGGGTCAGCTGGAGTGGCTGGAGTGCTTGGGGTTTTTTAATTGAGGTGAAATTCCCTTAACCTAAAATGATTGATTTTTAGATGTGTATTTCAGTAGTGTTTATCAGAGACTGTCCAGCCACCACCTCTGTCAAATTCCAAAATCTTTGATCCGCCTCTCAAACTGTCACTCCCGTCTCCCCGCTTCCCCTGGCAGTTACCACTCTGCCTTCTGTCCATGGATTTACCTGTTCTAGATATGTCATATAAAGAGAATCACACAGTCTGTGACCTCTCGTGTCTGGCTTATTTTATTTTACATTGTGTTTGGGGTTCATTCACACTGTAGCGTGAATCAGTACTTCATTCCTTTTTGTGCATCAGTCACTCAGTCCTGTCCGACTCTTTGTGACCCCATGGACTGTAACCCGCCAGCCTCTGTCCATGGGATTCTCCAGGCAAGAATACTGGGGTGGGTCGCCATTTCCTTCTCCAGAGGATCTTCCTGACCTGGGCATTGAATCTGGGTCTCCTGCATTGCAGGCAGACTCTTTACCATCTGAGCCACCAGGGAAGATTTCTTTTTTGTGGCTGAATGGTACTCCTTATATGGATAGACCACAGTTGGTAGGTATTTGAGTTGTGACTAGTAGTGCGATGAACATTCGTGGATAGGTTATTTGAACACCTCCTTTCAATTCTTTTGGTTATATGCCCAGGACTGGAATTGCTGGGCATGTGATCATTCTGTGTTTCAGGGTTTTTTTTGAGGGACCACCAGATTGTGTTCCACAGCCACACCATCTTACACCCCCACCAGCAGCCCAAAAAGGCTCCAGTTGCTCCATGTCTTTGCCAACACTTTTATTTTCTGGCTTTTATATATATTTATTTATTTATTTGGCTGCACTGGGCTTTTTAATATATTTATTTATTTGGCTGCACCGGGTCTCCCTTGTGGCATGCAGGATCTCCAGCCTGTGGGATCCAGTTCCCCAACCAGGGATCAAACCCATGCCCCTGTATGGGGAGCATGGAATTCCAGCCACAGGACCACCAGGGAAGTCCCTGGCTTTTGGTTTTTACAGCCACGGTAGTGGCTGTGATGTGTATGTCAGTCACTCAGTCGTGTCCAACTCTTTGCGACCCTATGGACTGTAGCCACAGTCTACAGAGGACTCTACAGGCTCCTCTGTCCGTGGGATTCTCCAGGCAAGAATCCTGGAGTGGGTTGCCATTCCCGGCTCGTGGTAGCTCACCCTGGTTTTGATTTGCATCTCCTTAATGACTAACAGATGTTGAGCATCTTTTCACGTGCTTTTTTGGTCATTTGTGTATCGTCTTCGGAGGAGTGTCTGTTCGAGTCCCTCGCCCACTTCCAAGTCGGGTTCTTCTGTTCGGTTGTAGAAGTTCTTCACCTGTTCTGCATACCAGGCCCTTCTCAGACCTGTGATTTGCAAACACTGTCTCCCATTCTCTGATGTATCTTTTCCCCTTTCTTGATAGTGACCTTTGGTGCACAACAGTATTTTGTTGTTCTGTTTGTTTTTGGTTTATTTGGCCTCCCCCTGCGGCATAAGGGATCTCAGTTCCCTGACCAGGGATCGAACCCATGACCCCTGCATTGGAAGCCTGGAGTCTTAACCACTGGACTCCCAGGGAAGTTCCAAGTGTTTTGTTGGTGATGAAGTCCCATTTATCTTTTTTGCTTTGGTATTATATCTAAGAAATATCTAAGAACCCGCTGCCAAATCCGAGGTCATACTTTCTTCTAAGAGTTTATCGCTGTAGCTTTTACCTTTAGTTTATGGGTCCACCTTGAATGAATTGTTGTGCCTCCAGGGAGTCCGGGGTCCAGCTTCCTTCTTCTGTGTGGCTCTTCTTTTGGTGAAGAAACACTCTTCCTCACTGAGGGCACGGCCTGGTGGGTGATGCCATTGTCCCTCGGGAGCTTTGTGGCAAGGGCTCACAGCTGCCCCCCACCCTGCCCCGTCCCAGCTGCCTCCCTCCCTCCCGCCATCTCCGGAGGTCTGCCTCTTGGAACATCGCGGTTTCTGGGAAAGGCTTCCTGTTGTGGACATGGCTTCGCTCCTCAGGGAGGATCCCGGGTACAGCGGGGTGTGCCTTGTGGGAACGGCTGGTCCGTTAGTCGTCAACTACTCGTTTCCAAGACTAGAGGACCAGGTGTCCTGCAGCCTGGGGTCCCCCGGAGCCACAAGAAGGTCACACCACCATTCCCCCCAAGTCTGTTCGGGCCCAGAGACAAGCCGGCAGGCAGAGGTTTTCCCAACCAAGCCCCAGGACCACACAGAGCTGGCAGGAGATGAACTCCGACCTTGGGGTGGCTCATGGATGATTTGACTGAGAACGGCAAAACGTTTTTAAAAAGTGTTTTTCAACAGAATGGATAGGACAAGTAATGTGCCCCAGAGATGCAAGGTTCCGATCCTGGAACCCAAGAATGTTCCCAGATGGAAGTGTTTGCAGATCCCCAGGTGGAAGCGTTTGCAAATCCCCAGCTGGAAGCATTTGCAAATCCCCAGGTGGAAGTGTTTGCAGATGTGAAGTGATTGAGGCTTGAGGTGCCCGGTAATCCCAGATCACCCAGACAGGCCTAAACGCCCTCACATACGGAGAAACAAGGGTCCAGCTACGGGAGAAGCAAGGGGAGGTCTGAGACATGGACGGGAGGAGGATGCGGCCACACGCCAAGGAATGCCACCAGGGACCTGGGAAGCCGGGAGAGGCAGGAGGCCCCAGCCCCAGTGTCTTTCCGGGGAGCACAGCCCTGTGACACCCTGACTGCTGGCTTCCTGGCTGCGGGGGGATGACGTCTGTTGCTTTATGTCCCCATCAGTGATCCTTCGTTTTGGCAGTCCCAAGACGAGTGCAGGTTCCTGTCAGTGGAATCATCAGATTATGCTCTTGTGTTTCACTTCTTTCACTCAACACAATATTCTGCTGATTTTTAAAATTTATTTATTTATTCAGCTGCGTTAAGTCTTAGTCGAGGCATGATCTACGTCCCATCATGCAGGGGTATTCACTGCTGCATTCAGACTCTCTAGTTGTGGCATGCAGGCTCGGGAGTTGTGGACTTAGCTGCTTAGTTGCTATTAAGTTGTGGACTTAGTAGCTCGGACTTAGTTGCTTATCAGCATTAGAGCTGTTAGCTCTCCCACCAGGGATCAAACCTGCGTCCCCTTCATTGCAAGGCAGATTCTTAACCACCAGACCCCCAGGAAGGTCCCTTTTTTAACAAATCAGTTCAGTTCAGTCGCTCAGTTGTATGTGACTCTTTGCAACCCCATGGACTGCAGCACGCCAGGCTTCTCTGTCCTTCACCAGCTCCCAGAGCTTACTCAAACTCATGTCCATCGAGTCAGTGATGCCATCCATCTCATCGTCTGTCGTCCCCTTCTCCCCCCGCCTTCAATCTTTCCCAGCATCAGGGTCTTTTCCAAGAAGTCAGTTCTTCGCATCAGGTGGCCAAAGTATTGGAGTTTCAGCTTCAGCATCAGTCCTTCCAATGAATATTCAGGACGGATTTCCTTTAGGATTGACTGGTTTGATATTCTTGCAGTCCAAGGGACTCTCAAGAGTCTTCTGCAGCACCACAGTTCAAAAGCATCAATTCTTCGGCACTCAGCTTTCTTTATAGTCCAACTCTCACATCCATACATGACCACTGGAAAAACCATAGCTTTAACTAGATGGGCCTTTGTTGGTAAAGTAATGTGTCTCCTTTTTAATATGCTGTCTAGGTTGGTGATAACTTTCCTTCCAAGGAGTAAGCATCTTTTAATTTCATGGCTATCGTTACCATCTACAGTGATTTTGCAGCCCCAAAAACGGTCTCTCACTGTTTCCATTGTTTCCCTATCTATTTGCCATGAAGTGATGGGACCAGATGCCATGATCTTCTTTTTCTGAATGTTGAGTTTTTTAACAAAGTTTAAAAAAAGTGGGGTTTTTTTGGCTGCACCGGGTCTTAGTCACCGCATGTGGGATCTAGTTTCCTGACCAGGGATTGAACCCAGGCCCCCTGCATTGGGAGCGGGGAATCTTAGCCACTGGACCGCCAGGAAGGTCCCCAATGTTCTGCTGATTTTAATAAAATATTTCAGACTTACAAAAAGATGGAAAGAATAACCACCCCACTGAAGAGAGAAACCCTCACCGAGGGAGCTGGAGCCTGCCTGTGTCCTCTCATGGCACACACGTGTGTGCCTAGACGGCGTGTGCAGCGTCACGTGTGTCGTGGCACAGCCGTCCTCCTCTGCTCAGCTCTGCACTTCCGTGATCGGCCGTAATGACAGGTGCTGCGCCGGCTCACCCGCATCCCGGGCGTTTTCCATCAGGCAGCCCTGCGCACCCGCACTGATGGACTTTTGTCTCCAGTACTTTGTTGCGACCCTTGGTGCTGCCACGAACTTCTTAAAAAACACTTTTATTGATTTTCGGCTGTGCCGGGTCTTCGTTGCTGTTAGGGCTTTTCTCTGGTTGTGGTGTGCAGGCCTCTCACTGTGCTGGCTTCTCCTGTTGTGGAGCATGGCCTCTAGGCCTCTAGGTTGCGGGCTTCAGTAGTTGTGGCTCCCGGGCTCTAGGGCTCAAGCTCAGTAGTTGGAACATGTGGGCTGAGTTGCTCCATGGCACGTTGGACCTTCCCGGATCAGGATCAAATTCATGTCTCCTGCGTTGGCAGGTGGATTCTTTACCACCTGAGCCTCCAGGGAAGCCCAGACACGAACATTTCTGAAAACAGAGGCTGATCCTTACAGATCACCATTGTGAAATGTTTTCGGCATTTCATCTGTATTCATTCAGTTTAGGTCTCGTGACTTAACCTCTGTGCTTATACGAGACAGAAAGAAACTCACCCCTCTGTTGTGTGAGCCGCTGATACTCTGGGTGTGGGCTGCTCAGAGGGATGCTTAGGCAGGAGGAGGGGGCTGCTCTGGAGGAAGGGGGCCAAGGCCGGGGTGTGAGCAGCAGGTTCCTTCTGGAGGCTGGGGGGAGGGTCTGTCCCAGGCTCTCCTAGCTTCTGGAGGTCTGCTGGCAATTCTTGAGGTTTCTTGGGTGTATAAGCATCACTTTGACCTCTGCTTCCAAATCACAGTGTCCTCTCTCAGTATGTGTCTCTTTCCATGTCATCGCCTTTTATAAGGAGCCAGGTCAGTGTCTTAGGGCTAATCTAATGACCTCATCTTAATTAACTGCATCGAGAACAGCCTTCAGAGAAGGCAATGGCACCCCGCTCCAGTACTCTTGCCTGGAAAATCCCATGGACGAAGGAGCCTGGTGGGCTGCAGTCCATGGGGTCGCTAAGAGTCGGGCTGACTGAGCAACTTCACTTTCAGTTTTCACTTTCATGCATTGGAGAAGGAAATGGCAACCCACTCCAGTGTTCTTGCCTGGAGAATCCCAGGGACAGGGGAGCCTGGTGGGCTGCCGTCTATGGGGTCGCAGAGTCAGACACGACTGAAGCGACTTAGCAGCAGCAGCAGAACAACCTTATTCCAGATAAAGTCACATTCCAAGGTGCTGGGTTAGGACTTCAGCATGGATTTGGAGGGGACTCAGTCAGCCCCCGACAGCCCCCGACACAGCTTCCTAGTGTTGGGACAGCTCCACCCTAACAAGCATTGGGTCCTACAGAAAGCAGAGGAGTCAAGACCCAGTTCAGGCTGGGTTGGAATCCTGACTGCAGGGTTCTTGGGCAGGTTGCCCTGATTTCCAGTCTATACGAAGGAGATAAGATCAACACTACAGGTAGGGAATCAAGTCAAACGCCATCAGGCCCACCCACGGTCCGGCAAGTCTCAGCATGGTAACAGCACCGCCCCTCTCCCTTGACCCTCTTCCCTGTCTCCCCCTCCTCTGGGCTCTGCCTCGTGGGACACGGCTCCGTGCTCACATGCACCCATTTCCCAGGACTTGCACACCCTTGAGGCTTACGTCAACCCATCAATGTGTGATGGGGCTGAATCCAGACTCTTCTGGGAGCAGTTCCAAAAGCTAGTTATTTGAGAACAGATTTTTAAAACTCAGTTGAGAGTTTTAAAATAGATAGTCATGAGACTATCTATTTCCCTCTTACACCCATTATTGAGAAATGGGACCCCAGAAACCCAGAAGGTCTCCAACCAATCAGCATGGATTAAGTTTTTTGGAAAGCATGCTTTGACATGATTACTAAGAGCAATCGTTTGTGTGGGGCTGTCACCTCCAACCACTGTTCCTCTGGATGAAGGGCCTCCTCGGGGTGAAGAGCTGGCTGATGAGAGAGCTCTGTGGCTGACTGTTTGCTAGCACTGGGGAAATAGTTAAGTTTCTTTCTGCTGGACTTCTCAGAGCCTTTAATATGCTAATGAGCATTGAGACTCCCTGTGAAAGTGAAAAAGTTAGTCACTCATTTATGTCCAACTCTTTGGGATCCCATGGACAGAGGAGCCTGGCAGGCTACAGTCCATGGGATTCTCCAGGCAAGAATACTAGAGTGGGTTGCATTCCCTTCTCCAGGGGATCTTCCCAACCCGGGGATCAAATCCAGGTCTCCCACATTGTAGGCAGATTCTTTACTGTCTGAGCCACAAGGAAGCTGGTTCAAGACATTCAGTTCTCCTGCAAGTGATAGAAACCCCAGATGACAATGGCTCCATTCAAGTTAGAGGAGTTTATTTCTCTCTCACTGAATCACAGTGCAGAGGCCAGCAGTTCCATCATCAGCAGAAACCTAACAACACCTTTCTAACTTGCTGCTCTTGCATTTACAACAAGCAACATGCAAGGCTTCTACCTCATGATCCCAGAGGGCTGCTGATGCACCAGCCATTATGTGTAGGTTCCATTGAGCAGGGTGAAGGGGATAAAGAAGGGTGCCCTCTTCCTTTTGTCACACTTCCACTTGGGGCCTATTGGTTGATCCATCTGCCAACACAACAGTGCAACTTCAGGGGAATTTGAAAAAGGCAGTTCCTCTGCCAGACAGAGTCCAAAGGACACAGCTTGACAAGGCCACAGTGCCTTTGTGCAAACTGGAAAAATGGTGAATTAGCCCATCACTATCCTTTCTTGAGGCAGACCTGGGACACAGCCCTGTGCTGGGGACCCTCTAGGTTAAGCAGAGGGTATGTTCTCTAGGCCCACCATCTCTGCTCCAAACTTTCACACTGGGCACAGCTGGCATTAGTCAGCATGGGAGGCTGCCCTGCCCCCTGACCTGAATATAGGAACACAGCCGATCTTAGCTGCAAGGGAGGCTGGGAAGTAGAATCCTTATTCAGTGGCCACAGGCTCAGCTTAAAATAGGGGTGTTGTTCCAAAGAAGTCCTAAGGAAGAAAAAAGTAGGGTGCTGGTTTGAGTCTGCCACACCCTCACCCCAGGAACCCTGTAAAATGAAACCCCAAATGAGAGACAGCTGGCTCAGGACACTGGGGTCCCAGAGGGCAAGCTGGTGGAGAACCTTGGGTCCAAACCCATGGTCGTTCCACACAGCTGATGGACCTTCCCTGCTGGGGCGGTGGACATGGGTCACGCTGGTGGTACCCAGCAGGAAGGGGTCTTCCTGGGCTGTGGTTGCCTCATCTCATGGCTCACATCCTGGGGGGAATCCAAGTCCACCTCCCAACCTCCAGACCAGAGCAGCAGTCACTCTCCCATCAACCCAGACAGCGAGGGTGCAGGCCCCAAGACACGTGGAGGAAGAGAGCAGGACCAGGGCCTGGGCCACCAGGAGGCAGGGGGATGTGGCACTTCTCCACAGGGTCTGGCTGGCACCAGGGATGGTGTGACCATCTGCGGGTGGGCGGCCCGTCTGAGCCTGCCTCCAGCTTCCTGTCTGCCAGTCAGGCCCTCCAGGTGGTTCTGCTTCTGAACAAGGCCCGGGCTGTGTGGGTCACGGCAGGAGCCCTGAGGTGGCGTGGNCTTCTCCACAGGGTCTGGCTGGCACCAGGGATGGTGTGACCATCTGCGGGTGGGCGGCCCGTCTGAGCCTGCCTCCAGCTTCCTGTCTGCCAGTCAGGCCCTCCAGGTGGTTCTGCTTCTGAACAAGGCCCGGGCTGTGTGGGTCACGGCAGGAGCCCTGAGGTGGCGCGGCCCCTCCACCACACTGCCAGGGATAGCTGGGTTTCCATCCTGCCCGCGTCCTCCGTCACAGCTGAGCGCAGGGTGAGTTCCAGGAGAACGCACACTTCCTGGAGCCAAGCCAGTCGGAGAAGGAAGCAGCTGTCCTCCATGTCAGTCTGGGAGGGGCTGGGAGGACTCCTGCCCCTATTAACACAGAAATACCATCTTCAGCAGAAATACCGTCCCAAATATTCACTGGAAGGACTGATGCTGAAGCTGAAGCGCCAATACTTGGGCCACCTGATGCAAAGAGCCAACCCACTGGAAGAGACCCTGATGGGAAAGATTGAAGGCAGGAAGAAAAGGGGATGACAGAGGATGAGATGGTTGGATGGCATCAATTCAGTGGACTCTGGGAGATAGTGATGGGCAAGGAAGCCTGGTGTGCTGCTGTCCATAGGGTCAAGGAGTCGGACACGACTGAGCAACTGTCTGCAATGCCTCATTCATGAGAATACTGGTGTGGCACACATGCCTCCACGTGGACGCAGAGGCATGCAGGCTAACATGATTTATCTACCAAATTGGTCAGTATCAAGAGAGAAGAAGTGGTGAGGGGTGCTGGGCATCCTTGCCCCCTTCCCAGGCAGTGGGCCTCTGCCAGCTCCAGATTGGGGGAAACCAAACTCGGACAATCCCTGGGGAATGTGGCCTGACAGCAAGGGCCTTAAATGCTCCCTGCCTCCTTCCCTCACCAGGTAGCACTGAGCTCCCACCGGGGATCAGGTCCTGGGGCTTCCTTGCTAGGGGGAGGAGGCATACAAGAAATAAAACACCTGGAGATGGCTAGAGACCCACAGAGGACAGATACAAAGTACAGTGTGTACACACGGACGAGAATTCAGGCGTGAGCCTCCTGACACACGGCTGAACCTGCAGGACGTGATGCCGAGGGAAGTAAGCTGGTCACAGAAGGATAAACACCGAATGGTCCCACTCACACAGGCCCCTGGGGGAGTCAGCTTCCCAGAGACAGGAAGTGAGAATAGTGGGGGTCAGGGGCAGAGTCGGGTTGATGGGAAATGAAATAAATTGTGCATTCATGGTAAATGTTATGATACGTGTACTTTACCACAATTTCACAAAGAAAAGAAAATCAAGGAAAGGGTTGAAGAGCCCCAGGGGGCAGAATGGCCACACATCCAAACAGACAGGCAGGACTGCCCAGTAGACGGCAAAGGAAGAGCCCAGCAGGCCGAAGGCACAGCCGGTGCAAAGGCCCTGGGGTGGGAGAAGCTCTCCAAGTCAGGGGAGGGGCTGGGGGACCAGGTTCAGAGCTGAGTCCGAGGGTGGTCCCTCCGTGGAGGCACCCAGCACAGGTGCCCTGCTCTGCACAGTACACCCAGCCTCCACCACCGTGCTGCCCGGATGGCTGGGGTGGAAGTCCCCTGCCTGTCTGCCGCCTCCGTCAGATCACCAGCATCTCAGGCAGGGCAGGGCCTCCTGCGGCCTCAGCGAAGGCAGTGTGTGGCTGGGTGTGCTCTTGACAGGTTGGGGGTGAGTTACCAAGTCAGGAAGGAGAGGGGGCGGGAGGCAGACCCGCCCTGTGACACGTCCCTCGTGGCCTAGTCAGGCTCAAGACGGCACCGCAGGGTCAAAGGTAAACTTAACTCCCTGGATGAGGCAGGCGTCTGCTGGAGGAGCGAGGCCCCTGGCAAGACGGGTCATGGGCACCCCAGCCCTTTCGGTGCTTTTCTGGGGCCCAGCACCAACATGGGGGAAGGCTAGTGGCTGGATCCAGAACCAGCATCAAGACTAACGTGACTCGCTCTTCTCCTGCGTCCATGGTGCCTGACATGGTGGAGGAGGCCCCGCACAGCACAGCGCAGCACAGGGGCAGAGGCCACTCAGGCGGGTATCCCCAGCGGCATCAGGCAATGGGGATGTCCCTCTGCTCACGCTTCCCATGTGCAGCAGCCACCCTGACTCAGGGCACAGCTCCCAGCGTCTGCAGCGTCACCTGCCCACGTGTGTTGGGAGGCGGATGCTGTGCCTGGAACCACTGCAGGTGGCCTCGGCTTCCTTACACATGGTGGCTGGGACCCAAGGGCGCGTGTCCTGAGAGGTAGATTTTCAGGAGGATGAAAGCCACATTTGTTCTGACCTCGGACCCCAGCGACACAACCGTTGCCTCCTGTCCTGACGTCAAGAGGGCAACAGACCTCACCCAGTTCCCAGAGAGGGCAACCTGCTTGGAGGACGAAATTCTAGAAGAGCATCAAGACCTGGAAATACCGTTGTGCCCACTGGGAAACTCACCTGCTAAGACCCCACAGCTGTAAAGAGTAACATCCCAGTGCAAAGAGCCAGGATCTAATGGCTTTAGGTCACTCGACAGTAAGGGGGAGATCATCAGACAGCCCCTTCAACACTGAATAAAAATGATTTCTAGCATAGATTTCCCCTTCTTGATTCTCACATTTAATTCCTGGCCTCTGGTGCGAAGAGCTCGCTGTGCATGCCGCCCACCACCCTCAACTTGGACAAGGCCCCACCTCATCTGAGATTGGCTGGTCCTCAGGACCCACTCACTCCTAACACCCTCCCTCCTGGGCATCCTTCCTGGGGTGTGTGCCTTTGGAAAGGCAAAATCCTTGAAAAATAGCGTTTTCTACATTTCTCATTTACCTAAACGGGATGGTGAAATGGGTCTGGTTCTACTTCCTTTTTCTCCACTCAAACTGATCTTAAGATCTTGTTTTCAGTACCTGTTTTGAAGCCACGAGAACACTACTCACAGCCTATCAACTAGGAAAAGGGGGGGATCTACAAGATCTTTAACTCTTCTTGAGCTCAGAGAGCTGAGGCTGCGAGGCGACCAGGTGACTGAATTCTGAAGAGGGACAAGCCCCTCCAAGTCAGGAGGGGGTGGGGCACAGACTCGGGAGGGGGCAGATACAAAGGAGGCAGCCCGGCCTTTGAGGACAACCCCCCACGTCATCTCACAGGCGTGCAGGACGGGACTGGAGAGACCCCTCAGCCCCCAGGGTGAGCGGGCATGAAATCCCACCCACCACCTCGACCCTTCCCTCCTTTGCAGCAAAAACCTTAATCTAATGGGGGAGGAAACTGGTCCCCCACCCCAGGCAACCTGGGTGAAGACTGCAGCTTCTGGGTAGGAGTGGGTAAACTTTCGGCCCCAGGCCCCGACCCTGATACACGGCAGAGGCAGGAGAGACCAGACCACTGGCCAGGCTGACCCTGGAGGCCCAGGACAGAGGACTTGCTCAAGATCAGAACATCTTCCTCCACCCAGGGTGGGGAGACGAGAGCAGAGACACTGCCCACCCCAGAGTGGGGACAGGTGCACAAGGCCCACTGAACGCTGGAGGCAGGGCAGGAACATGGAGGGAGACCTTCTGGCAGGAGGAATCTGAAGCCCATGAAAGCCACGCTGAAACTAAACCCCACACCCAGCTCGTCGGCTCAGCAGACGGACTCAGCCCCACGCTGCGGGCCCACTGGAGGGTGCGCCCACTTCCGGGGGCCAGGACTCTTGGCCTTGGTCTCTGTTGTTCTATAGAAAGCATCCGGCATTTGGTCAGGAGTCAGGAGATACAGCGAAGAGAAAACCACCCATCCTCAGAACCAGACCTGAGACTACCTGCCTGCCACCCATTCTCCATTAACTGCACGGCTGCTCCACTCGGCAGGGACCCCAGGGTGCTTCTGTGACTCTCGCCACCACAGATAGCACCCATGTGCATTGCTGTAGGTCCCATGTGACCCTGTAGGAGCCTTCTGGCGAAGCCTGTAGGACCAGAGACCAGCTTCATTTTCTTGGGGACCGCGAGGTTCCATGACAACCACCCCAGCAATGCCCCCACCAGCAGCAACCAGCAGTAGGGCCACCCGCTAACAGTAGGGCCAGATAAACTGCCATCTCACAGGTCTCCAAGTATGTGTCTCCGATGAGGCCTCGGCCCAGAACATCTTCATGCACTTGTTGGCCACGTGGCTTTTCTCTTCAGGGAACTATTAAGATCCTCTGCCATTTTCTCCTGATTTCCAACAATTCTCCCTTAACCCTAAATGTGAACTCCTTGCCAGCTTTAGCATTAAAAAAGAGAGACAGGGAGGCTTCCTCCCAGATGGTTGCCTGTTCAGAGTCCAGGCTCTCCTCCTCCTGATGTGGCTGCATCTCCCAGGGCCTCCCCCGATGGCTCACACGTGTCTCGTAGGTCTTCTTCACCCTGAGGCGCTATGATCAGCTCCCACTTTACCTTCTCCCGGCCTCACGCTCCCATCCCAGGACCCCTGCATCTGGCTTGGCCCTGGCCCCGCTACCGTGAGGCTGCTCTGATCAAAGCCGCCCTGGTTCCCATCCGGTGTCCTCCACACTCAGCTCCTCCTCTAACTCTCCCCTCTGGCTTCACTCCCTGCAACATTTCCTCCAGCTCTGTGGCTCTCCTCCTGCCAGCAGAACTCGCTGGCTGGAAAACTCAGGCCTACACTCAGAGAGCATACCCTACTGAGGGCTTCACCTCTTCTCTCTGACCCGGACTGACTGTGGTGTTAATATTGGAAGGAAACTGAGTTAACGTGAAACAAAATATGTTTAAAATATACCCGATTTTTTTCTACCAACCATTTTCTAAAGATGTATAAGCAACTAAAGCCACTAATTTCATTAAAATGTTCCTTTTCAGAGATACTGGAATCAAAGAATTCCTGCTTTATCTATGTATATTAAACCCATTGTTGGCTTTTACAGATTACATTTTTTTAAAAATGTATCTTTTCTCCTCCATTTAATTTCTTGGCTTCACCTGGTATGGCTTGTGCGATTTTAGTTCCCTGACCAGGGATGGAATCTGGACCCTGGGCAGTGAAAGCACTGAATCTTAACCACTGGACCCCCAGGGATTCCCCCCAGACCCGTTTTGGGTTGTTTCAACAGTGATATAAAAAGTAGGAGCACCTGTATGAGACAATGCCTCAATACCATTTGTATGTAAATTACTCACCAAATCATTTAGTTAAACACTAGTTATTTTTAGACCAATTAGAGATGAGACAGACTAGGACCCTGCTTAGCTGAGGCCGGACCTGGGCCTGGGGGTCAGTGTGATGAGCAGAGTGGTCACTGGAAGCTGGCCATAGGCTGAGATGCCTGCCCCCTAAGCCGGCATTCATTGTCATTAAGCAATAGCTCTACTGTTTAACGAATTTTAGTTTAAAAATGGTACGGAGATCTTAGGTCTTAGTGAAAATAAGAGGGTCTGTATATACAATGGCAAAAATAATTTGTGCTAAGAATTTCTTCTTAGAGGGTATAGAGCACAGCACGTGGGCTAAACATAATATACGTTATTTAGGACATCTGCATAATGCAACAGAATGCAAAACACTGAATATTTGGCCCCCATACAGTTATTTTCAGGGTTTGCCAGGTCCTTGCTTTTTGAACATTTCACTTTTGGCCGTGCTTGGTCTTTGCTGCTCTGCTCGGGCTTTCTCTATTAACAGCTGCGGTGCGCAGGTTTCTTGTTACAGTGGGTCCTGTTGCCGCATGGACCTGGGCACATGGGCTTAGCTGCCCCTCGCTATGAGCAATCTCCCTGAAGCAGGGATCCATCCCAGGTCCCCTGCATTGGCAGGCGGATCCTTAACCACTGGACCACTGGGGCAATCCCCGGATTTTTATGTACTCGTTTCTCTTTTGAGAGAATATTATTAGTCAAGTATTACTTTGAGCTACACTAAATCTTATAAACCAACTTCTTCCTGACATGAAGGAAGCACTTAGGGGCTGAAGGCTGGGCCAAGGTCTCACTGGGTGAAATTTCACGCCCACCCTCTCGCCTCTGACCTAAAGGAGTTGGAGACAGAACAGGGTGACTGTCTTCTGTCAAATCGATGAGAAGCGTGTCTTAAAACAACACACTTCACCGCTGTCATTCCTCACTCCAGCCAAGTCCATAATTTTACATGCACTTAAAAAAAATACTTTAGTTTGCAGACTTAAGCCTCTATGTACAAACCTTAGCCTCTGCGTATAAACAGTTTGGCAGTTACAACTCTCTAACAGTGGTTTAATGGACTCTTCAGTGCAACCGGGAATTTCTTGGCAGGAAATTTCACATTATGAACTACAAAAGGTAATACCTTACCAATGAATTGTTTTCTTCTCATTACTATCAGAATAATTAGATTTATGGTGAACTACTAAAAAACAAACTGAAGCTTTCCTTTTTTTTTTTCCTGGAAAACCAGTGACTACCTCAAGAAACTTAGAAAACATTCTTGAAGATGCAAATGGGCCTGAGTGCTCCAGGGTGGTGCAATCCTAGTTTTTTAGAATCTGTGGGGGTCATGACAAACCCCAAGTGTCACCAGCAAACATCTCAACATCTGAATGTTGTCCTTAAAATGGAAAAGCATCTGTGGTGACATGAGTTTTAGAAAATAAAACGTCCATGAAGCATGTTTCTGTTTTTAATTTTTTTGCTTTGATAAATCAGTTGCTTCACAAAAATCCCTTTCAAAGACAACAATCCAAGAAAACATTGTTACAGCATTCACATTTAAAGATTGTCAGTTCACAGACCAGACAGAACTAAATTAGGAGAGGGTGGCTGGTTTTTTTTATCTGTCCCTAACTGCCAGAGGTGGGCCGTTCTCGCCTTCCCGGGATGTCTGAGCTTATCTGAAAGAAAAGGTGCTCCCCCACCTTCTCGCCCTGGTAAGAGTCAGGTCAGATCATGGACAGGTGATGTGGAGAAGACTCTGGGACTCGGGCCACGGCGGCTCCAGCATCGGGGCTCCATGGTCTTTGAGCGAGCTGGGGCCGTGGCCCACCTTACGTTGCACGCTGGACAAACACTTACGCTGTTTTATTTCTGGAATCAGAACACGAAAGCTGCATTACTGCAGCAGCTGGAGCGTGGCTGGACATGCCCCAGCCATCTGCTACCCGCTCAAGAGCTGAACAGCAGGTAACACGACACGTTCAACCTGGGTTGCAAGACACAGTCAAAACCATCCTTCAGGGAAAAGAATTTAACAAGAGCAAATTCCTTTAAGATGAGAGCTCAGCAGGGTTGTGCTCTCACAGATGCTCTTAAAACCCCAGGGGCTTGAAAATGGGTCTTTATTAGGTGCCAGCTAACTACCAATGTCCCAGACAGTGGCTTATGAACCAAAATAGCCTGCCTGTTGGGTTAAGATCCCATTAGTTACTCATGGGAAGAGCGTGCAATGCTCCCTCTCGAATGATCTTTATCCGAGTTCTCTGAATGTAGCGGCCAGGACGCAGACTCCAGCTGCAGGGAGCAGGGACTGCGACCCCAGGCTCTGACTGCCGGACCCCAGCCTGGCCCTGGTGTGGCCCCACGCCCACGCTTCTGCAGCCTGTGCAGCCCGAGCCCTGCACCCGGCTCCAGGGAACAGGGTTTCTGCTTGGGGAAACTGACCTGGAGTGACCACAGGTCGTGGTCACCAACCTGAACCTGAGGTCAGAGGGAGGCGAGGGAGGGAAGAGGTGGCTGGCCAGCTTCCACAGGGTCTCGTCTTAAATCCTAACTTTGTTGGACTTAAAACAATCTTTCAAACTGGTGTAGTTTAAAAGATGTGACTTAAAATATATAAAATTGTTTAAAAGGAACACAATAGCTGCTTAAAAACGTTATTTTCTCCCCCAAAAGAGAGTCAAGTTTTTCTTTTAAATCTCCTGAAATATTTTAAAAGAAATTCCTCTGTATTTCTTGCTTCCTTCTAAGTTATCCAGGACGTATTCTCCTATGACTAACTTTAATTATTAACAATTTGGGAAGACAAAGTCAGTTCCAGAAAAAAAATCTGCACTTGCTCTAAACACCCCTGGGTAGCCTTGGTCCACAATCAATTACTGTCACTGCTTTCCAGGAACTGACGACCATTAGACTGTCCTTCACGGCTTCAGGTGTCCCCACTGATGGTGATGCAGAGACATCTTCTGTGAAACCAGGTCCCGTTTCCTCTCTGAAAAAAAGCCTCACTTGAAAGTAAACTGGCAGATGCAAATCCAAACCCAGGGAAACAAGCCCAGTCTGCTCTGTGATCCTTCTGGTCACCAGGAGCCGAAGTCCCACCGTTATCCAGATGTGACGTGATCAAGTCAGAGGAAGAGCCACCGACCGAGTGACGACGAGCCGCCGCCGCCGCCCCACCCCCAGGCCCTGCTGGTTCCGGTCCGTCCCGCAGTGGACGCGCACTAATCGTGCAACAAAGCCGAGGGTCTGCTCTCTGCCTGCTCTGAGCCGACAGGAGGGACGCTTGCTGGCAGTTTATGACACACGTTCTATGCATAACATACGTTGACCGAAAGCTCCCAAGACAATGCCCGGCTAACACGGCACACCGCCACTTAACCGTGGTCAGACTTAAATTAGGCGGAAACAGTCAGCAAAAGCTTTTAACTGACCACTGGCTACCACTTCTTAATTTACCTAAGCCCTACTTAGCACATACCTTGAGACGTACGTTTAGATAAAGTGTAAATTGCAATCTGAGCAACATATTGACTAAAATTTGAAGATATCAAAATTTCATTAAATAGATGTTTCTTTTATAGTAGAAAATGTGAATTACTACCCTGGAATAGGGTAGAGAACAGAGAACCAGAATACTAGCTAACTGGGGGCAGGTTCATCAAATTTGGCCAACTCAGAACATTCCAAATTGAGACAGTCAATAAGTATGTACTGTTTCTCCTCTAGAATTTACCCTTGACAGTCATAATCCAATTCATAAAGAATTTATAAAAATAGCTTTTTATCCAATAATTCCAGCAAGGTAAAAATAGGAGTTTCTTTTCATATATAGCAAATGACACAGGCTCACAGAACATGAGGACGGAACCACATCTGAGTCGCAAACATTCACCACAGGTCACACGCGGTTTATTGTGCTGTTATCCGCCTCGCATGGGCGGCCTCTAGGTGCAGAGGCTTCTTCCTAATCCTGGAGCTGACAAGTAAACCAGCCCCCCGAGACCTGCCTTAACCACAGAACGAAATTAAAACTGCATAATTGTTCAGAAAATGGCAGCACTAGTCCTTAATCTAATTAGGGGCTCATGGAGGGGGGGGAGGTGTTTGTCATTCATCACATTTTTAGCGTTAAACCTTTAAAGAATCTCCTTAAAAACACACGCACACACGCACACACACACGTGCACACACACACACACACACACACACACACCTTGAAAGAAGAAGTCGCTGCACCGGCAAAGACGGCCTGGAAGCTTACTATGAAATACAAAAGTGCACTCTTCTATGCCTACATATAAAACATATTAGAAATAAAACTGTGTAAAATGTTTGCTGTGCAAACTATAAAAGGGGGTGCCGGGCGGCCGGGCCTACTGCAGGGAGTCGCTGTTCTCCAGGACCAGCCCGCCCAGGTGGCCGGGCGCCAGCGCCGCCCCGCCGTCCCCCGTGCTGTCCACTGAGTCGTCCTCGCTCTGCTCGGCCATCATCACCTGCTGCACCGCCAGCGTGGCCCCGTCCGACGACAGGGACTGCAGGCTGTCCACGTTCATGCTCACCGGCGCGGTGATGGTCACGACGGCCCCTGCGGCACAGAGAGGCGTCACCGTACCATCGGGGCTCAGCCCGCAGGGCTGTGCAGCCTGGTTCCCCCGGCTGTGTCTGGGACCATCCACAGGGACTTAAGGAATGTTTCTAGGATCGTCCCAGACCCTGCAAAGCTAAGCTCTCTGTCTAGAGAGGGTCTGAGGGTCAGGATGGTAAAGGGGACAGACGCCTGGGGTGGAAAGCAAGCGTCACACAGAGGACAAGGGACCCAGGACACAGGGGAGAGGCCACAGGCAGGGGTGGGGGGCACAGAGGTCAGAGGACGGCAAGCCAGTCTGCGAGGGAAAGAGAACTCCTGAGACACACGCTCCTGTGCTCCAGCCCCAACAGCGGGGAGTGGGAATGCCAGGTACCCGCAAGCGGGACGTGGACTAGAGACGCTGGGCCGTGAAGGCTCTGCGCCAGGAGACCGCACAGCTGGATGAAGCCTGAGGGGACACAAAGGGTGAAATCGCAGGCGGTGGGCGCATGACACACACACACCCTGCACTGGCGCGGGAGGGGCAGAAAGAGACGGGGGCGGCCTCGGGCATCTAGCCGCGCACTCCACTCTCCTGGGCACGCCTGCACTGCCGATGGGCATCTGGACCAGCACTGTCCCCACGGGAGACGCAGCAGACTGCTGCCTGCCCTTGGACTGCCACCTCGCCCACACCTGCAGGACGGGCTCGCCCAGCCCGGTGCCCACCTTCAGACACAGTCAGCTCACTGGCAGCTGGCTGTGCTGCTCCCGAGGCGATGGAGTCGGGCCAAAACCTCTGGACGGGTCTGTTCTGAGCAGTTTTTTTCTTTGTTTTTGGAGTTTCTGAGCAACTAGAATCCAACATCGGCTGTAGGATTCGTCTTCTTGCGTTGATGAACCTGCGTGAAGGAAATACTCATGTCAAAATGGCCTTTCCAAGGCCCCTGTGGCCTCAACGACAGGCCAGGTGCTTCACGGACCACATGAATGGGACCACGTATTCCCTGCTGTAAGAAGTGCTTAAGAGTAATGCCAAGCATCTCACCTAAACTTCCAGAGAGTAGGGCTGTTTTTAGAGTAATTCACTTGAATAAAGACAGACTGTCCCACAATGTCTTTTCTCCACACTGATTTATCCACGTCTGTGAATTGGATATTCACGATGACACAGATGATGCTGTTCAAACTGTGGATGTGATATGCCCTTCTCTAAGGAAGCGGCAGGTTAGAGCAGCAGAACCAGGCGCTCTGCAGCCTCCGGCGCCCGAGGCCCGCAGGCGGTGCGTCTCTGAGAGCCCACCCAGTCAGGCCCTGAGTGTGGATAGATGTCCAGCTCTAAGGCTGCCTAATTGTGAAATACTAAGATTCAAAAAATCAATTGCCTGAGGACACATTCTAATAATAGATGTGAACAGGCTGACACCACAGAGCTTCATTCAGAGGCCGTCACTGGTCCCTGCGGCTGAGCGTGAGCCGGACTGAAGGGTCACAACAGCCCCTCGGCACACCACAGACCCCAGCATGACCTGGGAGGGAAGCCCGCTGCCATCTCTACGTCTATCTGTCCTTCTCCATCAAAGCTTCTACGAGGCACAGGCATGAGCTAATGATGGGTGTGTCCAAATTCACTCCAAAATACAATTTTTGCAAATATAAAAAGAAAGCAAGTCATAAAAGGTAAAAATAGCCACTAGAAGACTTTAGAAATTTTAGAATTTATGACATGTATTAAATTGCTATTAATTTTAAAAGGAAAAGCTGAGGTCAAAACTTCTAGAAAAGACAATTCTGTTAATAGCAGAGAGGAGCAAGTTAGGAGCAGCAGGGGCCCACAGGTGAAGCGGCTGACAAGCCAGCAACCGCCAGCACAGCCAGAGGCGGCGCTCTGCCCTCCGTCCCTCGCCCGTCCGTCCGTCACCGAGCCAAAACACAGTTTCTAAATGGGAGGCCGTAAATGGAAGACACTGGCGACTGTGACAGAGCAAGACCCGACAAAACTCACAGCAACAAAACCCTCAGAGCCTTTCGACTCTCGTTAACACTCTGTTTAAAAGATCCAACAGGAAATAATCCAGCGCCATGGCTTATAATTGGCACTTAAGTCAAAAACAATAGCTCAAAGGCAAGATAGTAGAAATACTTAATGCAGTGCCAAAGCATACCTCCTGCGTGTATAACTGCACAAAATGGAAAATTTTCATTGCTTACATTGGAATCTACCTGACCTTCAAATTTAAATTTTAACAGCTAAAATGAAAATACAACAATGTTTACAAGTGGTAGAAACTGTATCTTCTTTTACGCGTGCCAATGTTATTAAGCTGAAATCAATTCCTACGTCTGAATGACAAGTAAAATAGTAAGTAAAAAATGAGGCCGACGAGTAAAAGCGTGATGCAAGTGCACACTTAGACCCCAGCGCCCCTTAGTGACATCAGCGCCTCTAATTTAAGGGGAAACACGCGGTCAGGGCCCCAGTGTCCACAGTGAGACGTGACATCAGAGCCACAACACGGTGCTTCCTTCTCAGGACCCCTTAGGCTTGCTGTGGGGCAGGGCCACGGTGGCCGGCCAGCTGGGGGGCTGCCTCCCCACATCACTGTTGAACAAAGGATACAGGGTCTCAAAAGGGGTGAGGGGGCCACCAGTGATCAGGTGAACTCACCTTGGCTGTCCATGGCCCAGGGAAACTCATCCACAAAACATGATGGTTTAAGTGGGGGTGGGGGGAGGCCCTGGAGAAATGCATTTCTGATTGAGCGAGTACATCATAGTGAACAGTCCTTGTGCATTGGTCACAAAACTTAGGTGAAAGTGTGTGCGATTTATGCTTAAGTGTCCTGCCGCCAATTCCAGACTCTGGTAACAGAGGCGTGCTTGCGTAATCCCCCCACGCAGCACTATCCGCTGGCACCAGGATTTCCAGGTGTGCTGTTGACAGCAGTTTCTGAAAGTGGGCGCGTCTTACCAGTTGTTGACTTGGAGTAGTGTCAAGTTTGTCTGAGCAGCAATCTGTTTTTTCTCATCTTCTGTCGGGTACGGATGCTGAAAATAAAAGGAGTGTCACCGTGAACTTTAGTTTTTAAAAAGGAATTCAAGACCATCCTGGTAAAACAGAAGCACACAAATAATTGTTAGTGAAAACTGGTGTGAACAGTGCTTTTAGCTAAAACTTAACTTTAGCCTTATATTTTTTCCAGAAATGCCTAAAACAGAATGAAGCCTTTCTCCCAGCTGCCCAAGAACACCGGTGTTGCAGCAGCTGGTGGAAGCCCAGGCAGAGGCATCGTCCAGACGGGAGTCTGCCTCAAAGGCCACGGGGAAGGTAAGAGATGAAGGCAAGGGCACTGGAAGTGGAGGGACTCCGGAGCTCTGCCAGGTGCTGGTCTAAGCACCCGATACAACTTTTGGTTTTTCTATCAGCTTCACAGGTGTCATTTCAGAACCATAAACTGTATCCATTTAAAGCAGATAAATGGCTGCGTTTTGACCCGCAGCACAACAGATAATGTGATCACCTGTGTACATCCTACACAGGAATCCACTGACTCTGCACACTCGCAGACGAGGAACCCAAGCAGGGCAGGGTACACCCTCCCCATCCTGGGCTGGTGGACAGGAGGCGGCAGGAAGCGGCCCGGACAGGCTGCCCCAGGCCATCATGTCCAGGTGACATGTTCTGTCATGGGAACTGTGAGCATGAAGTGGACGGGGATGCACTGCGGTCACCTAACAGCGTCTGCTAGGCTAACGAGTGCTGTCAGCAGAGAGCTCAGCTGGGGGCTGGGGAAGGGGTGTCTGGTATTTCCTCTTTCTTTCATGGATGACTGAGATATGTCACTTAGAAAAAATGGAATTAAACCAGAAGTAAATACAGACACACCTAGGAAATACTGCGGGTTCGGTTCCACCCTACCCCATTAAATCGAACATTGCAATAAATGGGCCAGAAATTGTTCTGCTTCCAAAAATGTATATAAGTTGTGTTTACACTATACTGTAGTCCAGTAAGTGTGTAATAAGCATTTTTGTCCAAAAAAAAGTACGCACCTTAATTAACTTTATTGCTAAAAATCACTAACCATCACCTGAGTCATCAGCAAGTCATGATCTTTTCACAAAAGTCACATCAAAAATGACTGAGCACAGATCATCATAACAAATATAATAATGACGAAAGTGTTTGAAACAGATTTTGCGAGAATTACTACAACATCACCCAGAGACAGAGTGGCCACATGCTGTCAGGAACAGCACCAAGAGATCTGACTCACGCTGAGCTGCCACAAGCCTTCAACCCGCAGAGATCGCGCCATCTGAGAAGCGCGAGTGATACGCTGGTATCAAAATTCACAGAAGCACCAAAGGAAGGCGATTGCTATCCATAGGACTAACGCGTCCAGAGGCGCCTACAGTCTGCATGGGGGACCAGAGAGACACCTACTCTCAAACCTACATGCACTCAAGTCCCTCATTTTGCACCGACCAGGACCTCAGAGAGTGGGCAGTGCCCACAAAGAAGGAGATGGGAGTGTGTTTCAGTTCGTAAGTGAGCATCCTGTGTTGGAAAAATCACTGTGTATGTTGGGGACAATGGAACAGCGGCAGATTCATCTCAGCAGCGCTCCAATGCCTCATCCTGACTGACAGGAACTCACGCTCATTCCACAGGAGCACACATGGAGCCAACTGAGAGCTTCTGGGAACAGAAATATCGTTCCTGTCCTCTAAAAAGCTCGTGAAATAAAAAGGTGACAGGAAGCAAGTACACAAACCAGGAAAAAAAGTAACAACTTCTGCCTAGAGTATGAGGAAGACCACAAAGGGAGGATAATATTTACAGGAAACGAGGGCAAGAAGACAGAGAAAATGTTTACACGGGAAAAAAATTGGCATTTAAAAATGAACCTCTGAGCAAGGTCTATTTTAGAAATGATTAATACATTAAAGGAAACAATAGGAAAAAAATCCAATTCCGTTATGTGTGTAATAGTCCAATCACTACATTACAGACGTACTCACTAGCTGTAATAATCCCAGTATACTTAGGAACACGTACGATCTGCTTTCTCACCAGGTACCTTAGCTTCCTAGTGCTTTGGGCCCCCATTCACCGTGTTAACTAGCTGCACAGCCTTCCATCAAATCCATGGGTCCTGATTCATACAACACCTCATTCCCCATTATTATAATGAACATCACTGCGACATTCTAGCCATGAAATCTCCATTTCCTTCTGACTCTTTCTAAGACCAACTTCCCCATGAGGCTGCGCTGCGGCAAACAACAGTGTTCTCCTTCCACGTGTGCGTGAGCTGCGCCCTCCCGCCAGGCCCGGCACGCAGAGCCTGACGCCAGGCAGAGGAGAGAGGCTTAGCAGTGACTAGGGCCAAGCTCCAGGGGGCCACGAGGCGACAATCGGGCATGGGCCTTCGGGCTCCCAGTCGAGGGAGGACAAACATGCCAAGGAACAACCTTGGCCTTGGCCCAGGCGGCGGGCACCTCTGGGGGGAAAGGGGGACTGTGGAGACCTGAGGGCACCACGGTGCACGGGGCAGAGGCAAGGAGGTGGGGGCAGTGAGGATGCAGCTGCAGGGGGTGATGACGGTCGTGATGCCAAGGGGCAGGTCTGGGCCCACCGGCTCAGCTCAGGAGCAGCCCCGGGCAGGACCATGGAAGGAAAACCTCGTGGATGGAAATGTCTGGTGGAGAGGAGCTTCCTGTCGGCCTTCCTGGCCTCCCGCCCCTCTGGATGCCAGAGGCAGCCTCTGCATCTGCCCACAAGCCCCCCTGCCCCCCTCTTCCACCTGGACAGGCTGTACCTCAGTGGGTGAGCACTTTCCTACCTCCACCCCCTTCCACCTCCCCCTACCCCTCAAAGGTCAGCCTGTCCTTCCTGACCCAGCAGCTATACCACTGTCACCCCTGAAAACTACTCGGGGTCACCCCCTCTCCTGAGTCAGGGGCATGAAGACTGCAGCTTGGATGGGTCATGAGCGAGTCTTCCCGTGGAATCAACAGACCAAGCTCCGCTTCACAGTCAATAGCCCATCTGCCAACCACTCTGCCCACAAGCTCAACTCCTCACCTCCCTTTCAAATCCAACATACATAAAGTGTTGAAAGTGTTAGTTGCTCAGTCGTGTCTGACTCTTTATGACCCCATGGAATTCTCCAGGCAGGAATACTGGAGTGGGTTGCCATTTTCTTCTCCAGGGGATCTTCCCAACCCAGGGATCGAACCTGGGTCTCCCACATTGCAGGCAGATTCTTTACAGTCTGAGCTACCAGGGAAGCCCATAACATATATAAAACATAACTATTTTGCAAGGTTTTGCCTGAAAGCACCATTTCTCTGCCCGCTTCTCTAATCAGCCTCACCTCCCCTCAGGTACATTCCACAGGCAGCTTCTCTCAGGCTCAGGCACTGTTACTGTTGGCTGAACTCAGGGATTCCCTCTCACTAGTGGTATCCCTGATTTCAGTTTCCTGAAGCCTTTCTTCCAATTCTGGGTAGTCCTCCCTCCTGTCTCATGGTCTATGCACTATGGACAGTCAACAAAACCGATTCTTAAAACCTGGCCTACCAGCCCATGTAAGTCAATGTTTCCTAGACAGAAAGAAAGAAATCTCGAAGCAGAAAGAAAGCATCTTGAAGCCGTGCTAACGGGGCAGTCACATCTGTTCTCACCCCGATGTGCTGAAAGAGCCAGGACCGCATCACGTTGGTGGCGTGCTTCGGCAGGACCCCCCTCTTGTTCTTAGATGAGCCGTCATCTTGATGCAAGATGCTGAGATCTTGGTTTAACTGTAACTGAAGCTTTTAAACAATTGAAAATAACGTTAGACAGCATAGAACGTAATGGCAAATCCAACTGGCTTATGACTGTAGGTGGCGAGAACAGCCAAGGCTCTTCTGGGTAAACAACTTATTTATAGTATAGGCACAAACACTTGGACTCCATACGGGTTAACTTTCTGAGGATTTGGTCCCCGCATTGTGACTATTTACACTCATGTCTCAGCTATACCGAGTGAGGCAGGTGGGATGGGCACTGAGAAGTCAACCGAGTCACCCACTCTGAAAAGTCTCCCCCTCTGCAGACAGGTGCGCCCCTTCTTGTGCACACCTGTCCTCATCTCACTGCCTCTAGTAACAGACATGACAACAGCCCATTCCCAGCCTAAAAGCGACCAATGAGAAAAGACAGGGAAGCCAGAAGTGCCACTAATTAGACGAGCCAGGCCAGGAGAACAGGAAGGAAGTGTGGACAGAGGGGCTGGAGGGCCCGGCGACCTCGGCCCAGACGGCTCCACAGCCATCTGAGACATGGCCTCCCTTACCCTGAGCAGAGTACGAGATGCCTGTTCATTCCATCTTGGAAGGAAAAGGATGCATGTGTAACACCCCTCAGATGGGGGTCTTGCCACATAAACACAGGGAGAGAGCTTGGGGCCCAGCGCCCGCCCCAGGCGGCACCTCACTCCCAGCTGCTGCAGAGACACAGGGCCATGGTGTTCACCACCCAGACCAGGGACAAAACCATGGCCCACGTGGCGGCCTCCACACTGGCACAGCAGGGCCTTGCCGCTGGGATCTGTGCTTTAACTTAGAACTTACGGACGAGGCAAACTTTATACATACAAAATATGCAATAGCTTCTGCAGGTCAGTTTCAGTATCATATAGTCATCAACACAGTTTATAGGATTTGGAAGTTCATTTTGGAGTTCAGTTCAGTTCAGTTCAGTCGCTCAGTCGTGTCCGACTCTTTGCGACCCCATGAAGATATAAGCACCTGAATGCAGAGTTCCAAAGAATAGCAAGAAGAGATAAGAAAGCCTTCTTCAGCGATCAATGCAAAGAAATAGAGGAAAACAACAGAATGGGAAAGACTAGAGATCTCTTCAAGAAAAATCAGAGATACCAAGGGAACATTTCATGCAAGGATGGGCTCAATAAAGGACAGAAATGGTCTGGACCTAACAGAAGCAGAAGATATTAAGAAGAGGTGGCAAGAATACACGGAAGAACTGTACAAAAAAGATCTTCATGACCCAGATAATCATGATGATGTGATCACTGATTGAACTATGGAATGAGGTTCGTGACATTGTACGAGAGACAGGGATCAAGACCATCCCCATGGAAAAGAAATGCAAAAAAGCAAAATGGCTGTCTGGGGAGGCCTTACAAATAGCTGTGAAAAGAAGAGAGGCGAAAAGCAAAGGAGAAAAGGAAAGATATAAGCACCTGAATGCAGAGTTCCAAAGAATAGCAAGAAGAGATAAGAAAGCCTTCTTCAGCGATCAATGCAAAGAAATAGAGGAAAACAACAGAATGGGAAAGACTAGAGATCTCTTCAAGAAAATCAGAGATACCAAGGGAACATTTCATGCAAGGATGGGCTCAATAAAGGACAGAAATGGTCTGGACCTAACAGAAGCAGAAGATATTAAGAAGAGGTGGCAAGAATACACGGAAGAACTGTACAAAAAAGATCTTCATGACCCAGATAATCATGATGATGTGATCACTGATCTAGAGCCAGACATCTTGGAATGTGAAGTCAAGTTGGCCTTAGAAAGCATCACTACGAACAAAGCTAGTGGAGGTGATGGAATCCCAGTTGAGCTGTTTCAAATCCTGAAAGATGATGCTGTGAAAGTGCTGCACTCAATATGCCAGCAAATTTGGAAAACTCGGCAGTGGCCACAGGACTGGAAAAGGTCAGTTTTCATTCCAATCCCAAAGAAAGGCAATGCAAAAGAATGCTCCAAATACCAAGAGTGAAATATATTTTCACTATATTACTTGTACTTCCTCCGGATTTATATCATTTTGGATAAATGAACACCAACATTTAAACAGAATTTATGACTTAAAGGAGAAATTACAACCATTAGCTGTATCTAATGGAGAAGGAAATGGCAACCCACTCCAGTGTTCTTGCCTGGAGAATCCCAGGGATGGCAGACCCCAATGGGCTGCCATCTGTGGGGTCGCACAGAGTCGGACACGACTGAAGCGACTTAGCAGCAGCAGCAGCAGCAGCAGCAGCAGCTGTATCTAAAATTTCTGAAAACTCAAGATTACTACTGTGAGCATGACTATTTTCTGGGATGCACGTGTGTTTTTACTGAAGGACTGGGTAGTATGAAGCATTGCCTGTACACTCATGTGTGTGCGCACGTGGAAAACGGACTTTTAAAACTAGTTCCACTGGGGCTGGAATGGAGCCTGAGATGTGCCTGCCTCATTTACGGCCTTCTTCATGAAATCTGACACGGGGCTCCACTTCGGTGTCGCTTTTCTTGTGCAGGATGAAAGCACATGTGGCTTCATGAACAGGGAACGTGACAGCTGGCTGTGTCTCGACTTCACGGACACCACCAAGAGGGTTTGGGGAGGCAATTGGGCTGAGGGCCTGCGAGGGGACCAGCACGCCCAGCCCGCTGCCCTTCAGCACTGCCTGGGCCTGCACGTGGCAGGGAGATTTATAAGCCTAGGAACCTGGGTGAAAACTTAAGCAGGAGTGAGACCCCCACCACCCCATCAGTCTCAGCGGATGACCAGTCGGCCCCAGCCCTGCAGGGACTCGGGGCATCTCCCCAAAGAAACAGAGCAGAGGTTGCGGCCTGAGCACAGCTGGAGGGCAGGAGGAGGGGGGCAAGGCTAGAAAGCGGGTGAGGAAGGTTTGCCCAGAAGTGCGAGATCCCCGCCCACTCCTGCCCCTCCCCCAAGCAAGAAATCTAGGTCTGCTCCAGCAAAACTGCAGGAGGAGGAGGGCAGAATTTGGAGGTCAGGCCACAGAAGAGCCAGCTGCCACGGCCCACAACCTGAAAAGCAGCAGACAGCATTCATGTTTATGCTGAAAAGAACAGTCAGCTCTCCCCAGACACCCAAAAGCCTCTATCACAAACCACAAACACCAACGCAATGAACCAGGTGTGATGCAGAGGAAATGGATAGGGGACCTTCACGGATGTGATTTCAAAAAAAAATAACAACCCACAGAGGGCTAAGAAAAGTCTTAGAAATTAAAACTACACTTAGTATTTTAAACTTAATAGATGGGTCAGAAAATAAAAGGAAATTTCTCAGAATGAAGACAAAAAGTGGACACTGGGAACACAAAGACAATAATACAGAAAAATCAGTAGACTCAGCTTAGCAGGTTGCATGTCCAGTTAGTAAGGGCTCTGGAAGGAGAGGATGTGCATGGGGTGGAGGTGTCACAGAGAGTTCAGGGAAATGTCCCAGACTGAAGGATGCAAGGCCCTGGCAGTGCCCGGCACAGAGCAGCCCAGATAGCTCTGGTAGAACCATACCTGCAAATCTACAGGTTTTATTACTCCCAGCACACCCCACGAGGGCCCCCGTCAAATCTATTTACTCTTCTGTGAAAAACCCCACGGGGCTTGTTTCTCTGCTCCCAGCCCTGCTGCCCGGGAAGTCACAGACACCCGGGACATGGCAGGGAGGGGACAAGGGCGGGGGAGGGCCTGTGGGGCTGGCCAGGACCAGGGCAGATGGGGCTCGCTCGTCAGCCATGCTGCATATTAGAAGGGACTCCACTGACCCAACCCACACTCTGCACTTTTGCTCTGTAAACTAGAGGAAAATTCATATTCTCCCTTAGTGACTGCACAAATGAACCTCTACAAAACAAATAAGCATGTGATTTAAGAGTGCTCTTCCTCTAATTCTTCGCTATGATGCTAGGAAATGCTCTGCAAGCCAGCTCTATGTTCAGAGCCGTGGTAAATGGAAAACTTCAGGGAAAGCAGGCTCGTGGCGGGGCGGTGGACGAAGGGTGCTAGGGGGCCTAGCCCCACTCTCCCCGCTGCTGGGCCTGGGCAGCCACCTCGTGTCATGGGCCCGTGGGCCCAGCATGCCCCTTGCCCAGGCCTTCTCATACCTGCTTCTGAGTTAGGAAAATATGGACATGCCTAGGGCTCGGCCTCAAAGTGGCCAATAAGGATGTAGAAGACATCTGTGCAGGCCAAAGAGAACTAATGTAAACAATGGTCTGAAATAAGTACTGATAACAGAAACACTGCTTCTGATGTAAACCCAGCGAAGTGGGGAAAAAAACAACAACAACTGCGTGTGTGTCTAGAATAGAAAGGAAACTGGCCTTATTTCATCACAAAGGCACAGAGAGGGAAGAAGGACTTCAAGGTGGGGCACACCACAGCATTTATAGCCCCGTCACTACTGTGAGCCCAACCCCACACCCTTAGCTAGAGGCCTGCAGTCTGCCGTGAAACTCCAGGGGTCTGGGAAGGATGCATCTACACAGCCTCCAATCTCCAGCAGTGGAGACAGCTGCATAGCCCAACGTGGTGGGGAGGGGTCCTAAGAGACATTTTGCTCCTTCCTTAAGCTTCTCTGAAGGCTTGATTTTATTTTTCATTAATTTTTATTTATTTAAATGTTTTTGGTCATGTAGCATGTGGGATCTCAGTTCCCCAACCAGGGATCAAACCCAGCCCCCCTGCATCAGAAGGCAGAGTCTTAACCACTGGGCCACCAAGGAAGTCCCTCCTTAGGCTTCTCTGAACCTGGCAACAATAAGACAGACTAAAAGTGAAAAAGACAGGCAATACGGACATTCAGATTAACTGGGAAGTACCTGAGGAAGCAGGCCTGGGACAATGACCTTCACGCAGAGGGGAGAGCTTCACCTGTGCCCCACGCTGGGAACACGCGCCCCACCCTTCCCCTGCACTGTGAACATGCGCTCACCCCCACCCCGCCCAGCCCACTTCCACACACCTGGGAGTTCTGGATCCGGATGGTACCAGGCGACAACGCCTGTGTCACCACTTGGCCTTGGGGAGTGACAACTGTGACAGGCTGATAGACTGTACCCCCTGGAAAGGACAAGAAAAGGTAAATCACCCCAAGCCTCGACAGTGAACACCATGCCTCAACGTAGTCATGGAAGAATAAAGTCGTAGCTTACGGGCCTTGAAAATCATTTCAGACAGTCACCAGCACCTTGCTAGTTGACCTGTCACTTCCAGGGTGGGGCGGAGGGCAGCCAGGGCTCCTCATGAGACAGTGTGGGGGGTGGCTGGGGGAGGTGGGCAGTCCGTGAGCCCCTTCCTTGGCTCGCCTCTATTTCCTGGTGCGTCTTAAAGGGCTCAGGCAAAGGTATGAGGTAACAGTTCTTTTTACTCTAGTTGTTTCTTTCATCCAATGTGCTTTCATCTTCCTGGGGAGGTTTCCTTCTGTGCGATTATGTGGGGGTTTCAGCATCAATTTCACTCCCTCCTTCAGTGCCCTTGCCCTTTTCATGATGGTTCTGACGTGCAACGTCTACTAAAAACCATCACAGGAAGGAGGACAGAGTCTACAGTTCCCCGGTGCATCAAGAACAGGTAATCCCAACATTAAGACTGCATTTTCATTCCTTGTCATCAATTAATAATACAACTTACGGAATTCCAGCTGAGATATTTCAAATCCTAAAAGATGATGCCATGAAAGTGTTGCACTCAATATGCCAGCAAATTTGGAAAACTCAACAACAACTTAAGATTTTCCAGGTGCTGCTAGGAGGACAATTAAAAACTGTGCTATTTAAAAATTTCAGGTGGTTTTTGCTATCTATTTTCAACTTCTAATAAAACCTTTCCTTCCCATATTTTTTGACAGGGAAACACAATTTGCATACTATATTTGTTACTGAGAATTAACAAGAACCAGACATTCAAAGAAATCTAGATGCTGGTGGTCCTGTACTGGGAACTGGCATTAATTAGAAACCTTGGTTATGTGCTGCTTCATTCTAATGTGAAGGACTTTTTCCTGCAAAAGCTCAAGGAAAGTGTCTCTTTCTCTGTCATCGTACCTGCCACTGTTGCCATGGTGACATTCCCCTGCTGCAAAGCGGATGCTGGCACCACGATTCCTTGGGGGCTAAGAGTGCCTGTGATGGCACTTTGAATCTGCTGCAAGTCAGAAACACACAGCGGAGAGGTTATCAGAAAACAGAAAACCCATGGCTAACACTTCACAGCAAGTGGCATAGAGGCATCATTAATAAAGGAAAGATGCTCGAGCAAAGAGCATCATCAGAAGACAAGTCTTCACAAGGCATGTGCTACATCCGTATCTGGAAACCAAGAGAAGCAAAACTGACTGTTAAATATGATGATCAGTACTGAGATAGGACTTTCAGTTTAGCTTCCAAAGATTATCTTTCACCTCATCAGCATACTAAACACATCCTACAGCCCTGGAGGTATAATTAGGAAGACAAAAATTACCTGATCTCATGACACACCTATTCCATTGAACTCAGCTCAGAGTTTTCCAAGAACCAAAGCCTCCTGGACAAGATGAACTATTCAGAAGATGATGCCACAGGCTGGGGCTTGAGGTGGGAGGTGGGCGGGGGCGCACCCTGGGGCAGCAGAGTCTGTACCTGCCCTTCCCACTGCGCTGAGCACATCAGAGCCCCCAGGGTTCGGGTGTGTGGGGTGCTGGGTCTCCACCTGGCTGACTGCAAGAGCCATGCCAACGTCTGTAACACCACACTGGAGGGTCTACTCATCTGAAGTCAGACCCAAATGGGCTCATTTATCCATTTTCTGTGATGGCTGCCCTGGGAGTTGACAAAGGACAGGCTCTCAGCACCTGGCTTCCAGCACTGATTTGACACAGAGCAGGCACCCAGACATTTGAAGGGTTAAACAGCCTATGTGGATATCCTTCAGAGATAATTCCTCTGTGCGCCATCACATCAATTTGAACATAAAAACTCCGGTCAGTCTATATCAAGTTTGCTGCATAAATATAAAGCCGTCTAAGTCAGTCATCTAAGCTCCCACATCAGGAACATAGAAAAAGAGGAGCAAAATGAGACCAAGGCAGCAGAAGGAAAGAAATAATAAAGATGAAAATAGAAATAATGAAACTGAAAATAGCAAAACAGACAAAGCAGAGACAAGAGCTAGTTCTTTGCAAAGATCGATACACTGACAAATCCCTAGTAAGACTGACAGAAAAGAAAAAAAGAGAAAAAAACAAATTACCAATATTGGGAATGAAACAGGGCCTAAAAAGACCCTAAAGACATCAAAAGATGAAAGAGGAACACTACTGTCAACAACTCAACACACATAAATTTGACATCTGCAAAGTGCAAAATGCAGCATGAAACAGATGATCTGGACAGCCCTATAACTAATAAGGAAACTGAATCAGTGAACTCCCAAAAAAGGAATCTCCAGGTCTAGGTAGTGTCACTGGAGAATTCTGTCAACCTTTAAAGAAGAATTAACACCAGTTCTCCATGTCTCTTCTAGAAAACAGAAGAGGAGGGAATACACTCCAATTCATTTGATACCAAAGTTAGCCAAAGGCTGTACCAAAAAAGATAACTAAGATTATGGCTTCCTGTCCCATCACTTAATGGCAAACAGAAGGGGGAAAAATGGAAGCAGTGACAGACTTTTCCTGGGCCCCAAAATCACTGCAGATGGTGACCGCAGCCACAAAATTAAAAGACACTTGCCCTGTCTAGTCAAAGCTATGGTTTTTCCAGTAGTCATGTATGTATGTGAGAGTTGGACCATAATGAAACCTGAGCACTGAAGAACTGATGCTTTTGAACTGTGGTGCTGGAGAAGACTCTTCAGAGTCCCTTGGAGGGCAAGGAGATCAACCCAGTCAATCTTAAAGGAAATCAACCCTGAATATTCACTGGAAAGTCTGACACTAAAGCTGAAGTTCCAACACTTGGGCCACCTGATGGCAAGAGTCAACTAACCAGAAAAGACCCTGATGTTGGGAAATACTGAGGGTAGGAGAAGGGGGCAACAGAGGCTGAGGTGGGTGGATGGCATCATCGATTCAGTGGACATGAATTTGAGCAAACCCCAGGAGACAGTGAAGAACAGGGAAGCCTGGAATACTGCAGTCCACAGGGTCAGAAAGAGTCAGACATGACTTAGCAACTGAATAACAACAATTGTAAAATTTAGAAGGAAAGGCAAAGGAACTAGAATACCAAAAATAATTCTGAGAAAGAATAAACTAGGAGAAATCGACCTGCCCAGTTTTGAGACACATATAGCAGCAGGAATTAAGACTAGACAGTCTAGATACACATAACAGAGAACACAGAAATGGGCCCTACCAATATACCCGACTAATTTTTGACAATAGTGCACAGTAATTCCATGGAGTAAGTACAGCCTTTTCAACAAATGGCGCTGGAGTGAATGGACAAACATCGGCATAAAAACAAACCTCAAAATGGGTTACAGGTTTAAATGTAAACTATAAAATTTTTAGAAAAAAAAAAGTAAGAGAAAAAAATCTTTGGAATCTAGGGTTAGACAAAGAGTTTTTAGACTTGGCACTGTAAGTGTGACTCATAAAAGGAGATTTGATAAATAGGACTTTATCAAAATTTAAATGGTTTGCTCTGCAAAAAACCCTATTAAAAGGATGCAAGATAAGCTACAGACTTGGAGAAAATATTGGCAAACAATATATCTAATGAAGGACTTAGATTTAGAATGTTCAAAGGTCAACAATTTTTTAAAAATCCAGTTGGAAAATAGGCAAAAGACATGAGTAGACATTCTACCAAAGGGGATTCACAGATGGAAATCAGCACATGAAAAGATGGCTGTCATTTCCCTGATGGCTCATGCGAAAGACAACCACAATGAAATGCTAGCCCCCACTTTCAGTGGCTAAATACAACAGTGCCTCAACGTGGATGAACTTGACGTCATGCTAAGTAAAGTAGACATGGGGCTTCAGGCTGGGAGGGGAGGGCGAGGGGTCAGTTTCACAGGGACGGGGCTTCAGGCTAGGAGGGGAGGGCGAGGGGTCAGTTTCACAGGGACGGGGCTTCAGGCTGGGAGGGGAGGGCGAGGGGTCAGTTTCACAGGGACGGGGCTTCAGGCTAGGAGGGGAGGGCGAGGGGTCAGTTTCACAGGGACGGGGCTTCAGGCTGGGAGGGGAGGGCGAGGGGTCAGTTTCACAGGGACGGGGCTTCAGGCTAGGAGGGGAGGGCGAGGGGTCAGTTTCACAGGGACGGGGCTTCAGGCTGGGAGGGGAGGGCGAGGGGTCAGTTTCACAGGGACGGGGCTTCAGGCTAGGAGGGGAGGGCGAGGGGTCAGTTTCACAGGGACGGGGCTTCAGGCTGGGAGGGGAGGGCGAGGGGTCAGTTTCACAGGGATGGGGCTTCAGGCTGGGAAGATGGCACGTTCTGGAGATGATGGTGAGGATGGCTGCAGAACCCTGTGAGGCCGCTTAACACCCGAGCTGTGCACTCTAAAATGGTCAAGGTGGTCAATTCTGTGTTGTGTGCTTTACCACAATTTAATACATTCATTTACAAAAAGAGAAACAAAGAAATGACTGGTGCTCCGCCATGGGCTCCGGGGTAGGACGCAGTCAGGCCCTTGGTTCACGGCGTGGAGCCCAGGCGGGCCGTCTCTCTGGCCTGAGGGGCCATGTGTGTTCCCAGCACAGGCCATGTTCAGAGACCTGGGGGCTCCTCAGAGCAGGACGGCTGAGTACAGCCCCCACCCCCCCGATTTTAACAGGGCTAGTGGCCTTAGACGTCCACACGCTTCACCCTTGCCAACACCGCGGTGACCCAACAGGCGTGCAGCCCTGACGTAAATACCTGGGACTGGACGGGGGAGTATGGGCTGCCAGGTTCCCCACTCAGGAGAGTCTCGCTGTTCATCTTCGTTTTTAGACAAGCAATATAGCGACTGCAGAAATCTTTGCAGAGTTCGTTAACCTTTTCCAGCTCAAGAAGATGAATACGCAGAACCTGGATGGCTTTTACCATCTAGAAGCAAGAAAACCGAAACTTTCAGACAAGAACCAGGGAGCACGAGGGTAAGCGGCCATCATCACCACCCAAGTCTCCTGCACAGACACAGCCGCCTGAGCTGCCAAGACCAGGAGGAGGAAGACGTCAGAGTCTGCAGGACCACCAAGCACTGCAGCCGCGCTGCCCTGCGGCTGGGTGTAGGGCTCAGCTGGTGAGTAGGTGGGGAGGCCCGCCTCCCAGGCGGCAGGCACAGTCTGGGAGCTGCCGGGCTCACCCCCGGCCCCCTTGGTGACTCACCCCCACTCTGCTCCTGTTCCTTCATCTGTAAACGAGGATGAACCTGTGCCCACCTCCCAGGTGCTTCTTAATTTTGAAGTTCAACTTACCAACTCTGCTTGCAAGGATTCTGCTTTTGGTGTCAAGTCTAAGAACTCTCTGCCTGGCCCTAGATTAGCCCCAGATCCTAAAGATTTTCTCTTACAGTTTTCCTAAAAAGTTCTTCAGTTTTACACAAAGGCACTAAATTGGGAGTAATTTGCCTCCCAGTAGTACATAACGTGGACACCAGTGATGAACCAGCACCACAAACACCACTTCCTGTGAACCCACAACCTAAAACTCAGCTCGGTCCCCGTGACCTTGGTGGCAGCGGTCCAGGCATCTCCGTGGAGGGAGCCAGCCAGCCAGCGGAGGCCAAGAATGACCACGCACCAGCCCCGCTGTCTGTGTGGGGCGTCCGGCAGGAGGGCCCCGGTCCCTGCCAGCCTGGCCCACACTGGCACTCCTGCTCCCTCCTCACTGATGGCAGCACGTGGAGGGCCAGAGGCAGGGAGCGCACATGGCCTTCATCCCCAGAGGGCGGGTGCTGTTGGTTCCATTTCCAAGATGAGGACTCAGACTCAAAGTCAGACACCTCACCTGGAAAATCTATCTAGCTGTAAGGGTGAATACATACCGAGAAATTAAAAACAGCACCTAAGACCAGGGCAGTTTATCCAGGGAAGTTTTCCAAAAACCATTCCCTGCTAATGAGGGGCCTCAGGCTGTGGTCTGAGAGCTGGCCAACTCCAGTGGGGGTCTGGTGGAGGAACGCGTCCCAGACACAGGCTGCCAGTGCTGCCAGTGCTGGAGGGCACCGCTCCCCTGGGGCACTGCAAAGACGTCATCCCAAGGAACTCTCCACAGCCTTCAGAAACCACAGAGAACCCAGAGCTTGGGAGCACTGCACCTGGGAGGAAGATGCCCTCGTGGGCCAGGCTGGCTCGGACAGAAAGGCCAGGGAGGCCGCGAGGGGCGCCAGAGGCTCTGTTAAGCTGGCCCCAGTTCTGTGCTCATGCCCACTCTGCCCCAGGTCTTCACACAGTCTGTCACCCACCAGCAGTGCTGGCCTCCAGAGCAAGCCAGGGTCCACAATCAGGGCAGAGCTGAGAGCTGACGCTGGGCTCAGACACACTGCCTGGGAAGCAAGGCAGGGGGCACGGCGATCCCAGAGGGCCTTCCCAAACCCACGGGAGGGGCTGAACTCCTGGCCCACTCAGCTCCCAGGCTCAAGCCATCTGGCTGGATTCCTACAGGAAGGGGTCACCAGAGAGTGCTGGAGACCCGGCTGATCTCAAGAAATGGAAAACTCCCCTCTTCACCAAAACCAAAAACAATCCAAAGTCCTAATTAGAAATGTACAATTTACTGAACAGGTTAAATTTAGAAGAAATGAAAATGAAGACCACGAATTTTACTTACTAAATTGTCAGTTTCTGGATCTTCACAGAAGAAGGGCTTTCCCTCCTTCTCCTGCTTCCTCACGAAGTTCTCAATGTCCACATCGAAACTGGCAGAAGTCGTGCCTTCTGAGCCCTGTGTAGACTGTTCACATTTTTCAAACAACAAAGCTAATAAAGGAAATAGTGGATGCCTGGGGGAAAAATGTTAAAATGTGTTAAAATGTTAAAATATACATACATTTTAGTAAGTATATACGCACTGTTTTATATAAGAGTTTTGCTGAGATATAATTCACGTGCCACACAATTCACCTGCTTACAGTTTATAATTCAGTGGATTTTAGTATATTCACAGAGTTGTACAACCACCACCATTGTCAATTTTATAATATGTTCACCCCCCAAGGAAACCCTGTAGCTCTTCGTAGTCACTCTCCCTTCTCCACCAAACTCCAGCCCCAGGTCAGCACTAATCTGCTGTCTTACAGATTTGCCAGTTCTAGACATTTTATACAAATGGAGTCATATATTATGTGACCTTCAGTGTCTGACTTCTTTCACTTAGCATGATGTCCTCAAGGCTTGTCACTGTTGGAACATGTATCAGTCAGTACCTCGTTCTTTTTTCTGGCCACACAATATTCCATTGTATGGTTAACAGCAGTTGGCTAACTCCAGAGTTTGCATTAGGGCCATATCCCACTTTGAGTGCTTTTTGCGTTGGATGTGAGCTTAGGGCATGGGTCTTCTCTCTGCTCGGCGGCGTCCAGCTGCTCCGGCGCCATTTGTTGGAGAGCCTACCTCTCCTCCGCTGAGAAAATCAAGTAGACAAAGTCTTCCAACTCCATTCTTCTTCCTCAAAATTGTTTCAGCAGCTCTAATTCTTTGACTTCCATATAAAACTTACGATCAACTTGTCTATCTGTATAAATACATCCTGCTAAGATTTTCATTGGAACTGCTGCAGAGCTAAAGATCAATTTTAGGACATCTTTACGATGTTGAATCTTCCAATCCATGAACACGGCATGCCCTTTTATTACGGATTTCTTTGATTGCCTGCATGGGCATTTTACAGTTTTCAGCATAAAGTTTCTGCATGTGTTTTGTCAGATTTACACCAAAAATTTTTTGGAGCTCTTGTAATGGTATTATCTATCTTTTTAACTTCAGTTTTCAATTGTACACTATTAGTATAAAAATAGGACTGGTTTCTGTGTGTTGCTGTTGCAACCTGTGACCTTATTAAACGCAATTGTTTCATTCTGGAAGTTCTTTGGTAAACTTTGGGATTTTCTATACATAGACAATCACGTCATTTGTGCATAAAGCCAATTTAATTTCTGCCTTTCTAACTGGATATGTCTTTTCCTTGTCTTGCCTCACTGATCTGGCTAAACTTCTGTCACAGAGATGAACAGGAGGAGCCAGGGTGGATGCCTCTGCCTTGTCCCCAGACTTAGGGAAAACATTCCATCTTCCACCATTAAGTATGATGTGAGCTATAGGTTTTTTTGTAGTTTCCCTCCATCAGGTTAAGAGAGCTCCCCTCTGTGACCGCTGCACTGGCGGTGTCTAGTTATAACTGGCTGTTGACTTCTGTCAAGTGCTTCTTGGCATCACTTGATACGATCATGTCATATGGCTCACTGGCTGATCTCTGAATGATGAACCAGTCTCGCTTCCTGGGATAAACTCCACCTGGTAAGTAATATTCTTCTCTTTCCACGCTGCTCAATTTTGTTAATATTTTACTAATGATTGTTATGCTCAAGTTCATGAAGCATACTGACTGGTCTTCACGTTTCTTTTTCTGTATTGTCTTTGTCTGGCTTTGGTGGCAGAGTTGATTCTCCATTCATAAGGTGAGCTCAGAAGCACCCCGTCTTCTGTTTACTGGGAGAAACTGGGTGGGCTTGCTGTTTTTCCTTCTTTGTGGTAGAAATCTCTTGTATAATCAGCTGGGCTTAAAGCCTGCTTGTTGTAAGGTTGATTAAATGTAGACTTATATTCCAAAACTGTTTTAAAAAAAGATATTAGCAATAATATGGTAATCTGAGAAAACTTTCACCCCAGCATTATCACATTCCAGCCCACTACTCTGCCCAGCCAACAGCTCACTGTCGGTTTAACCAGGCCTCCATCCTCATCACTCCTCTGAACGAATACCCACACACTTCACATCTCACCACTACCTATAAATGGCCTGCTTATCTGCATCCATCGGTGTCTGGGACCCCACCGGGGGAGGGCTCACTCCTTCCACATCTGGTTCAGAGCAGTTGGGGTCTTGCTCCGTTTTTAACTCTGTGACTACCTGCATCTGTGAGAGAAGGAAGAGTATTTTTGCTACTAAAAACAAAGTAAGTTGCTGCTAAGTATTCTATTCTCAAAGCAGTGGAATGGCAAACTGCCAGGTAGTTAATAACTGGCAATAGTACGTAAGGAATACTACCAACAAAGCTCCTTTGAATGTACTAATAATATGCTTTTAAATGGCAAAAAAAAAAATAAAAGGTCAGATTTCCAAACCATTTAAAAATTGAGAGGACTGATGTGTGAAACACTTATTATTTTCAAAACCTCTGAAGGGAACCGGTGCACATGAGATCTGACCCGTCCGCCTCTCCTTGCTGTAACATCCTCACAGTGGGTAATGCTGTGGTTGGAGAAGGATAAACAAACAGTCCACGCTCTCTTAGCTTGTCACAAAAACAACTCAAGCCCCAGACACTTCATATGTGTGATGGGGCTGGATTTCTCCCTTACCAGTCCTTAAACTCAGGAATACACAAGGTATAAAACTTTAAGGAAAGTCACTGCATCTAGAAAGCAAAGACCAGCTGTGTTTAAAGAACAGTTTTAAACATAAGAGGAAGTCTTAAAGCTATTATCATTGAAATTGCTTTGGCTGGCTGTGCTATTTGGAACTTAGGGGAAGAATATTTAAATCCCTAAACATAAAAGAAATCAATTTACAAATAAAGTACTCTTGCCTGGAAAATCCCATGGATGGAGGAGCCTCGTAGGCTGCAGTCCAAGGGGTCGCTAACAGTTGGACACGACTGAGCGACTTCACTTTCACTTTTTACTTTCATGCATTGGAGAAGGAAATGGCAACCCACTCCAGTGTTCTCGCCTGGAGAATCCCAGGGACGGGGGAGCCTGGTGGGCTGCCATCTATGGGGTCGCACAGAGTCGGACACGACTGAAGCGACTTAGTAGTAGTAACTTCTCTTATCCCTGAGCAGATCAGTGCCCTGGCTTCTTCAGGGCTGGGGTGTCTGGGATCTACCTGCCCCGCCCCCAGCTGCTACCCCTTTCCCCTCAAGGAGGTAGACTCTTGGGGGAGCCTGGGTGGGGGGCTCATCCTCAGTCGACAGAAGAACCTGCGTCCTGCCAGGAGGGCAGCCTGGCGCTCGGGGCCGCAGCCCTGCAGGCTGGCTCGGGCTTTGTTCTCATCTCTCCAACAGAACAGAGCCAGCAGGTCACCCCATGATGCTTCTGGATGAAACAGCATACTTGGGAATAGTTTCTCTCTTAAAAAATAAACCAAAACCGAAAGCAACTGACTAAAAAAACCCAATCAAACAGTATTTCTGGAGAGAAGTCTGACAGTATCATTTTTAAAAAAGCTTAAGATTTATTTCAGTATTTTTAAAAATGATTGTGAAAAAAGAGCAATCTAACTGTTCGCCCTCAGAGGGCTGTCTAAGTAGATGTGGTTGATCTGTATTGTAGAAAATCAAATGCTTACTGCAAGGAACACTCACAACGATTTTCCACATCCTGGGAGGTGCGGAGCTATTACAAGCACTGGCCCAGCCCTCCACGGACTCAGTGCCTCAGGGTGGGGGTCAGTTGCAGGGGCAGCGGAGGTGAGAGCATGTGAGGGTCCAGGGTCCCCAGGGCACAGAGCTCCCAAGAAGCCGCCACAGGGACGCCTTTAGATGTGCCTCTGAGAAACAAAATCACTTAGAAATAGCAGAGGACTTCTGGTGAAGAGAGCAGCCTGAAACAGAATTACCTATCCCTGAGAAGTAAAAACACTTAATTTGAAAAGTCAACAAAAACAAAATTGCTGCAATGGGAAACATCCCAAGAATGGCACAAAACTGTCCATCAAGAAAAGACCTAACTTGGAAAAGGAGGGGCACAGCCTCCAAATCTCACCAAGTGGGGAGTGACAGGTGGGTGAGGTGCCCCAGGCTTGGGCGCTCCCTACACCCTCAAGCAGGGAGCTGGGTATCGTGACCGCCTCCTGCAGGGATAGGAAAAGTACAGACAGAACCCCACGTGTCATCAGACGAGTCCCCTCCACCGCCCACATCTGGGGACAGAAACAACAGAGCAGATGGTCTGGCTCCACTCAGACCAGCAAGCGGGCAACACGGGAATCTGCGATCATCACCACAACCAGCTTTTCTGTAAAACTGACATTTACTAACACTAACATTAAAAAGGTAAATTCCCAAGAAACTCTGATTTAGGGGACTCAAAATTACTGAATCTTGGTGTTATTTAGGAAACGACTTGAACAATTCTACAGCTAATCCTTCAGAGCACCAAGATGCAATAAATGCATCGAGCGTTTAACACTGAACCTGCATCCGCAGGGAGGCGTGTGTGAACGCACAGGCGCTGCTGGTGCCCCAGCGCCAGGTGGGTGGGCTGCTCAGGGTGTGGGGCAGGGTGCAGCGCTCACTTGTTGCCCATCTGGATAGCTGTCTATGCTCAGTGTCTGTGTCGCCATCATGGTGAATGAATTCCTTATAAAACATCAGATCGTCTTGAGTCAAACACAAATGGTGTCTGGGAAAACAAAAGCAGAGAAGCATCAGTCACTAAGAGCATTGCTGTCCGCTTACTGCATAGCGCACACATACCTTTTAAAATACGTTATTTCCACACGGAAAGTAAAAAGCACCCTTCACTACAGTCTAAGACATACTACGCAGCGCTCCGCACCTGCCTGGTAATCTCACATCAGTGCCTGCCTGGCCGGGTGTGTCGGCTCGTTTGCAGGCATTTGGGTCTTTTCCTCACTCACTGAGCAACACCTAGTAAAGTCCACATGTGCAGGACACTGTCCTGGGCCCTGGGGCTTTCCCAGGAGCACAAACAGGAGGGACACCAGGCAGCACACGGGAGACGTGGGCAGGGGAACACGACAGAGGGCGAGCGTGCAGCTGGCGGACCCTAGGGCCATGTGACACGGAGCCTGCCAGGCCAGTCTTAGGCAGGAAGGACACGAGAGGGCTTGGAGGGGTGGCGCCAGGCATCGGCTCACAGCCACATGCAGCGCAGAGGTGGACACTGCCATCCACCTGTCAGTGCGCACTCAGGTACGTGAGATGAGGGAACTAGGTGGGGAGAGAGGATGACGGGGGCAGCTGCCCGCCACCCACAGGCAGTAGGACAGTGGTGCTGTGTGCAGAGGGACGGCAGGGTGGGGGCGCCATGGGTGCACAGAGCAGGCCACACCTGCTCATGGTCCAGGTGAACACGGTGGTCTTCCTGGGGGGCAGGAAGTCCTGGGAAGGTGTGAGCAGGAGAGCAGAGGCTTCAGCTCAGGACAGGCCCTCTGATGGTGTGCAGGGCGGACTGAATGACTGGCGCCAAGGAGGGTGGGGGCGTGTGGGCAAGAGCCTCAGGAGCACAGGCTGTGCAGAGGGTCTGGCTGCACGTGGGAAGGGTCGGGAGAGTTGACGGTTCTCACCTGAGCAACCGGCCGAGCAGAGCCGCATGTCCCGAGGTGGAGCCGACAGTGGGGAGCAGGTTCTATGACCTGGGGGGAGAGAGCAAGACAGGGCATTGCAAGCTTGAGACGCTTCTCAACATCCACAAGGGAACCTGAACAAGCGAGGCTGGGCCACAAGGACAAGCCCGGGAGCCATCATGGCGTGGCCAGCACGTGCAGAGGCCCGACGTGTCCTCTAGGAGGGCCCAGGTCCTAGCCCGGGCCTGCACACGGGGCCTTACTTAGACACAGGGTCTCCACAGATGTCATCATGTTAGGGATCTCGAGAGCGTGTCCTGAAAAGGCGGGAGTGGAGAGGCTCTAAGGGGCAGCCAGGTGAACCCCTGTGAATTGGAGGCAGAGACTGGAGTGACACTGCGACAAGCCAAGGACTCCTGGAGCCAGCCGGTCCTGAGGGGACCGAGCCGGGAGGGGCCGGAGCCGCTCACTGACGGGTGTCCCCCTGACAGCAGCTTCCAGGCAGGTCTGCCACCGTTCCTACAGCAGACCCGGCCGAAACACAGCAGAGGCCCTAGAGAGTTCCAGGCAGACGACCAAGGCCACAGCCCCGTCGGTCTTGGCTGGAAGCCACTTCTCCAAGGTCTCTTTCGAGGACCCACCAGCGGGGTGGAACACACTGCAGCCAAGCCCACTGCTGCCCGACCCAGGTCGTGGGGGTCACGCTCCCACCCTTCCAACTTCGGGGGCTTTCAGAATGCCCGCAGTGTGAATACCGAGGACAAGCCAAAATTTTATCAACAGAATATATAGACGTGTAGTCCTTCTCACTACCAAATCTGGTTAAACCTTCAATATAGGACCTAACTGGGTACAACTGTTCTACAAGAGAATTTTGAAATTTGCGTCCAAAGGTTTGGAAATACGTGCACTGTCTACAGTGGAAGAAACTGGAAGAAGTGGGGGGGAGATGTGTATAAGAGACAGGGGCTCATCCTCAGTCGACAGAAGAACCTGCGTCCTGCCAGGAGGGCAGCCTGGCGCTCGGGGCCGCAGCCCTGCAGGCTGGCTCGGGCTTTGTTCTCATCTCTCCAACAGAACAGAGCCAGCAGGTCACCCCATGATGCTTCTGGATGAAACAGCATACTTGGGAATAGTTTCTCTCTTAAAAAATAAACCAAAACCGAAAGCAACTGACTAAAAAAACCCAATCAAACAGTATTTCTGGAGAGAAGTCTGACAGTATTAAAAAAAAAAAAAAGAGGGGGAAAGAGTGCCAAGGTGACCGACACTGCCGCAGGACACCCAGGAAGCCAGGAAGAGCAGCCAGCAGATGGCGCTGTCCGCAGGAAAGGGCGGTCCAGGTCCAGGCCAGCCCCTGTGGCAGCAGCAGCGGAACGATCCTCCACCGGGGCAGTAACACTGACTGGCACCTGCGGGTGGGCAGCGGAATTCACGGGGTTCACCCCAGCAGAGCTGCTTGGGCATGGGAGGAAGGGTCTCCTCTGGTCAAGGCCTCTGCCAAGCTGCTCAGCTACAGGCCCTCCCAGATCACAGATAGGCCCTCCCCTATTGCACAGAAAAGTAAGTTTCTATTATGTTCAAACCCAACAACAGTGTCTTCACTTCTTTTTGGAAAAGATTATACTCCATTTATAGTTACTTAAAAATAATTGGCTATATTCTCTGTGCTGTGAAATATATCCTTGAATCTTAATTTTTTAAAAAATATTTATCTATTGCTTATTTGGCTGTGCCAGGCCTCAGTTGCAGGATTCGGGATCTTTAGTAGTGGCACACAAACTCTTAGTTGCAGCTTATGGGATCTTTGTTCCCAGGCCAGGGATCAAACTTGGGCTCCCTGCATTGGGAGTGCAGAGTCTTAGCGAAGATAGGGAAGTCTCTATCTTATCCATTTTACACCTAGTAGTTTGTGTCTCTTAATCCCCTACCTCGATTTGCCTTTCCCCTCTCCCTGCTGGTAACCACTAGTTTGATCTCTGTATCTGTGAGTCTGCTTCTCTTTTGTTATATTCACTAGTTTATTTCTTAGATCCCACATATAAGGGAACCATGCAGTATTTGCCTCTTATTTCACTAAGCATAATATCCCCCATGTCCACCCATATTGTCTCAAAAGGCAAGTATTCATTTCTTATGGCTGAGTCATATTCCATTGTATACATGGACCACTTCTTCTTTACCTACTCATCTGCTGCTGGACGCTTAGACTGCTTCCACATCTTCCCTACTGTAAACAGTGCTGCTATGAACATCTGAATCAGTGTTTCCGTTTTCTTCAGATAGACGCCCAGGAGTGGGAACGTGGGACCACACGGGAGCTCTATTTTCAGTTTTCTAAGGACCCTCCATACTGTTCTCCACTGTGGCTGCACCAGTGTATATTCCTACCAACAGTGCACACAGGTCCCCTTTCTTCCGAGTGTCCTCACTACTTACTGTCATGTGAGGCTCCAACTCATTTGAAAAGACCCTGATGCTGGGAAAGATTGAGGGCAGGAGAAGGGGATGACAGAGGATGAGATGGTTGGATGGCATCACTAACTCAATGGACATGAGTTTGGGTGCACTCCGGGAGTTGGTGATGGACAGGGAGGCCTGGCATGCTGCGGTTCATGGGGTCGCAAAGAGTCGGACATGACTGAGCAACTGAACTGAGGCTCCAACATACAAGTTGGAGAACCACCAGCCCAACAGACATATAACACTCTGGTGTTCAAGGGCAATACGACATGGGCTTTGTTTATTTTATTCTACAAGTTGCATCCAGTTAAAAAAGGACACATTAATGGAAACTGCCACTTTGATACCCTTTCAAGAGCCCAACCAGACTAATACAAATGAAGAGAACACAACTTTCCAAACTTCAGGTACAGAAATCTTAAAACCAAAAGTAATTTAAAAAGTACAAAATTTAAAACAATATATCCTTTTTCAGCTGGCAATTATTAAATCTAAAAGAGGGGCGGGCTACTTTGCTAGCAAAGATGAAGTGAAACCTGCCACTCTGAAGGAGTCCCAGGTCCCACAAATCATGACAGCAATTTGTCAGAAAGCAATTTGACCATATGTATTTGAAGGGCATGCTCAATCACTATTTCATGACCGACTCTTTGTGATCCCATGGACTATAGCCCACTAGGCTCTTCTGTCCATGAGATTTCCCAGTAAGAATACTGGATGGGCTGGATGGGCTGGATGGGTTGCCATTTCCTTCTCCAGGGGATCTTCCTGAACCAGGGACTGAACCAGGCAGATTCTTTACCACTGAGCCACCAGAGAAGCCCCAACCATATGTATGTATACTAAATCACTTTAGTCATGTCCAACTCTTTGCAACACTATAGACTGTAGCTGCTATGGTCACATATCAAAAAAAAGTTACAATCTTCTCAAAGTTGGCTAAGAAGACAACATTAGTGTTGTGACCTTGAAGGCAGACAAAAATATGAAATGTGAGCCAAATCTAACATGCATTTTAACATTTCTGAGCATTCTAGTCCAGGACAACTGACAAATCAGGGAAGAACCAGAGGCAGACAGACTGGCCGAGTCCCACCAGGTGGACAGACCTTCTTGCTCAGAGCAGATGGGAAGGTCTGAGCTGGCTCAGTCCACAGGGACCCGAAGAGGAGGTGCAGCATGTGGGCCAAAGGAGGCCCGGCTTGGCAGCACCCCCGCTCCCCACATCCCAGCCCACGCAATACCCCCCAGATGTCAACCTCGACACGCCTGAGATGACTTCCCTATGGCCTCAGTGGTGCCTCTAAGCCCTCAGGGAGATTTAGATTTTGATATTATTGTGTTTAGCTTCACAGAATAATCTGTGTATTTGGCACTTAAGTTGTTTGCAGTATTTAAGAAAACCTGGCAACTTAATCTTAGACATCAGCTTTGATTCCAATTTGAAAGGTGTAACTGAGTTACTGAGTTTACACATTTATTTTTTAGGGAAAAGGTATGAGAAGTTTACTAAGATTGCAAACATTTCTTCCCTTATGCAAGTTTACTGACTGCCAGGGACTATTCTAGGTCCCAAGGGTACAGCAGTAAGCAAAATGAAGTTCCTCATCCCACGGAAGCCACTTCCTGGCAGAAGGCTTGGGAAGTGTGGTAACTTGAGACTTGCCACACGTGTGATTTTGAGTGACTACATCTACTTAGGAAACTTTGATTTAGTCAGATAGTTAAGATGCTTAAAATGAAAAAGATCTCTACTAAAATCTAGGTTTTCAAGCTGCATAAGATTAAAGTTGTATATGGGTGCATGGTACATGTGAAAACGGTATATGCAGTCTGATCATCTTGAATTGATCAAAGGCTGTCTGGGTGAAAGATCAAAACTGACGAAACTTATAAAGAGAATAAAAATTGTACATAAAAGCATAGAGGAAAAAAACAGGCCTGTAGCCTCAATAAACACTGATTTTATTTTTTTATTTTTAAAAATAATTTTCTTTGTTTGCTGGCTGTGACGTGTCTCCGTTCTGTGCAGGCTTCTCTCTAGCTGGAGCGGGCGGGGGCTACTCTCCAGCTGTGGTGTGCAGGCTGCGTGCTGCGGGGGCTCCTCTTGTTGCGGAGCACGGGCTCTGTGGTGCTTGGGCTTCGGTAGCGGCCATTCTAGAGCACGGGCCCAGCAGTTGCGGCACATGGCTTAGGTGCTCCGAGGTATGTGGGTATCTTCCTGGATCAGGGAGTGAATCTGTGTCTCCTGCATTGGCAAGTGGATTCTTTACTACTGAGCCACCGGGGAAGTCCATAAATGTTGATTTTAAAATACCATCAAATAAACTCTTCTATGCTCTAAACTTCATTTCAAAGGGCATTAAAAACTCATGGAAATGTATCCCATTGTTCATTGCAGCACTATTTACAATAGCTAGAACATGGAAGCAACCTAGATATCCATTGACAGATGAATGGATAAAGAAGTTGTGGTACAAATACACAATGGAATATTAATTACTCAGCCATAAAAAGGAACACAAATGTCAGTTCTAATGAGGTGGATGAACCTAGAGCCTATTTTACAGAGTGAAGTAAGTCAGAAAGAGAAAGATAAATACTGTATTCTAACACAGGCATATGGAATCTAGAAAAATGGTACTGAAGAATTTACTTCCAGGGCAGCAGTGGAGAAACAGACACAGAGAATAGACTTATGGACATGGGGAGAGGGGAGGAGAGGGTGAGATGAATGGAGAGAGTAACATGGAAACTTAATTACCATATGCAAAATAGACAGTCAATGGGAATTTGCTGTATGGCTCAGGAAACTCAAACAGGGGCTCTGTATCAATCTAGAGGGGAGGGAGATGGAAGAGAGGTTAAAGAGGAAGGGATCATATGTATACCTATGGCTCTTCATGTTGAGGTTTGACAGGAAACAACAAAATTCTGTAAAAGCAATTATCCTTCAATTAAAAAAAAAAAAAAAAAACTCATGGCAAGAAAGCCAGATGGAAATGATGTGTTTTATCCACATTAATAAAAAATGGAAACAGAACCTACACACAAGCCACAGGGCAAGGGTAGAATCCACAGTGGTCCCGACCATCAATCATGGACACGAAGGTTAATCATGGCAATAGGCTCATGGTGCTCTCAGGAGGAAAGGCAGGGCACAGAGTCTGCTGGGCACACGGCTGGGCCTGATGCAGCCCACAGACACCTACTGAAAGTCTTCCCTGAGCCAAGCTCTGTTCTCAATGCTGGGGATGGGGCAGCAAACCAGACACGGTCCCTGCTGTCAAGAGACAACCTCACAACCATGTTGAAAAAGTGTCCAGAATTAATTTGGGAAGAAGAGACATCTGTGAGCACCCTGAGCATGTGGTTCTCTCCTACATCCTTTATTAACTGATATTTTTCTCTGTGGAGGTCTTCTGTACTCCTGGTTAATCAATCCTGAAACATTTTACCGTTTTTCTTGCTACTATCAAAAGTATCTTGTTGTCACTATACTTTCCAGTGGACTGCTGGGTAAGAAATACCCCCAGTCTGCAGGCTAACCTCATACCTACCAACATTTCTAATGGTTTACGAAAAGTCTACTGGTTTTTCTCAGCACATGCAGATAAAATCCCAATCAACATTCCTGTTTTTTTTTCTTCTTTTGAGAAACTAAAAAAATGTCAAGCTATCATGCAAGGCCACAGTAACAACAAAGAAGTGGTAATGGCACAAGAACAGGTAAACAAGCCAGTGGAACAGCAGGAAGGAGACCTCAGACCTGCCAGCGCTGGAAGGAACAGTACCAAAGATGCAAAAAGCTTTGGAATCTTGATGTGCTTACGAAAACCTCTCTGAACTCAATCAATGCCTGCAAAGTGCGAGTGAACCCGGGGTTCTGGCGCTGCTCCCCACAGGCACTGTGGTGGTCAGCCACGTGCTCCCACTCAGCCTCGGGCAGGTGGACTCTAGGGCACCTGGGATGGCAGCGCAGAAGCCCCACAAGGTCAGAGCTCCGTGTCGCCCTCCTGTTTGTGTAACCCACACAACGCAGAGACACACTGAGCCCTGGTCCCAGGAGGGAGCGTCTTCACTGTTCCGCCAGCGCCACAATGGGGCTCGGTGAGGGTGGGAGGGAAGACAAGGCAGGCAGCACCTACCCAGGGTCCACCTGTGTCCAGACCCACACAAGCACTTTAGAACACATCCCCAACTGTGACATGCCTTCCTCCCTAGAAGAGGGTCTTTGTCCCCGCCTCTTAAACCCGACCCTAGTGACTCACCGGGAACCCCGCATGAGACAGCATCCAAAGCGAGGCTGCGTGAGCCCAGGCCTGGGCAGCTGCCACCACTCTCACTGGGCCACTCGATCCTAGAGCCCCGGGCATCCCCCCAACCCCCGCCAAGTAAGAATCTGACTGACCCGAACCCCACCTCCCCCTCCATGAGGAAGCGCAGGCCCCAGGCAATGTCTACGCAGAGGTCCACAGCCCGGCTCACAGCCCTACTGACAGCCAGCACCAAATTTCTGATTTGAGAAAATCCCTCCCCAAGACCCCAGCCCTCAGACACCAATCCACTCCCGGGCCTCCTGGTCCTCCCAGCTGAGGACCCCAACCTGTAGGGCAGAGACAGGTCACTCCCACCACACCCTTTCCAAACTCCTGGCCACAGACCCAGGAGCAGAATGAAGGGGTCATCCTGTGCCCGCACCAGTAGGAACCAGGACACTGCCAGTCTCCGCAGCTCTGCCTGGCCTCCTCCTGCTCATGGGGCTGAGTGCCTCTGAAAGAGCCTGGCTGCCAGGCCCGGCCTTTCCCTCTACATGCTATTTCTGAGAGCACAATAGACTTTGTTTTGTGAAAATTAGTAAACAGAAACCTCAATGAAACAGAGTCAGGAGGCCAGCAGTAGTACTCGCATAACCTGACAGGAGGGACAGCCAGACAAGAGATGGACAGACTCTCTCCCCACTTCCCAGAGTTCAGCCAATGGGGCAGTGTCCCAACCCAGCAATGCGAAGCCACTAGATGAACCCTGGATTCCTCCAGTGGACTCTGTTAACTCCCGCTCTCCCAACCTCCTCTTCTCCTTTTAAAGAGTTCTCCTCTCCTGGCCAGCCAGGGACTTGCCCGGGCTCCATGTGGTTGCAAACCTGAAATTGCAATTCTTAGTTGATCCTGAATAAACCCAGTTTTGCTGGCAAGATAACTGGCAGTCTATCTATGTTAGAGCAACTGTTTCTAAGATAACTATAGAACTCCCAAGGCAATCAAGAGAGTATTTGACAATCTGACAACTTTGATGCCTACAAATATTAATTTCATCAATTCAATCTATGAATTACTGTGTTATTCAAAATGGGAAACGCTAAGAGAATGGATGAAGAAGGTACACAGCACGACCTTCAATCATATGATGTTCAATGCTGCACAAATGTAACTCTGCACACACTAGTGAGTCTAAAGAAAGTGCCAACCTGGTTCCAAGTGGCATCTCCCAGCAGCAGTCAAGGTGTGCAGTCATACATTTCCAGAATATCCCACCACACATTCCTGAAGAGGAAAGGGACTCTTCCTCCCTGCTCATCAACACCTATAGGAAATACATACTGGAGCCAAAGTATGTTAACAGCACATGAAGGACTCTTGACACTACCTGTGAGCATCTAAGTTAAAACACTGGGCCACAAAGACCCTGGGGCTTCCCAGATGGCTCCTAGGCAGTAAAGAATTTGCTTGCCCATGCCAGAGATGTGGGTTTCGATCCCTGAGTTGGGAGGACCCCCTGGAGGAGGAAATGGCAACTCACTCCAGTATTCTTGCTTGGGAAATCCCATGGACAGAGGAGCCTCGTGGGCTATAGTCCAGGGGATCACAAAGAGCCAGACACAACTGAGTGACTAAACAACAGCATGCCCCACCGCCATCACAATGTCTGGTACACAGCAGGTGCACAATAACTATTTAGTGAATGGTTGCTTCATTTAACACAGGAATTATGTTCCATGAAAGTTTGCTGTAATTCACCCCAGTGCTTCTTTTAAAAAAAACCTTATTTAAATTTTACTGGCGCCCTGGCTGGCTCTTTGTTGCCATGTGTGCACTTCCTCTGGTCAGGGCGAGCAGCGGCTACTTTCCCGTTGTGGTGTGCAGGCTTCTTCCTGAGGTGGCGTCTCTTGTGGCAGAGCACAGGCTCGAGGGTGCAGACTCAGCAGCTACGGCGCACGGGCTCAGTTGTTTTGCCACATGTGGGACCTTCCCAGACCAGGGACGATCCTGAGTCCCCTGCATGGGCAGGGAGATTCTTAACCACTGGACCACCAGAGAAGTCCCAAAAGATAAATCTTGACTGCCTCCTCCATCTCATCTAAAGTTGCTGGTCTGGGCAAGTTTTCTACCTCCAAGGTCAATTCTGGTCCTTTATGCCTTCTTTATAAACCACTCACATCAGCTCCTTGGTCTTTTGATCATCTGCTCTGGAGAAGGAAATGGCAACCCACTCCAGTACTCTTGCCTGGAAAATCTCATGGACAGAGGAACCTGGTAGGCTATAGTCCATGGGGTCGCAGTAGGACACAACTGAGCAACTTCACTTCAAATTTACCACCATCAAATTGTAATGCATGTTATTATTTGCAAAATTTTCAGCCACATCCCTTTTAAAATACTGTGCTCTCATTTCCCCATAATCAGATTCGCAAAAAGCAAAAATAGATTTGCCTTCACTCTGTTTTCCTGGTTTCTTGAGTTGAAAGCTGAACTCATTTATTTTCCTTGTTCTCTAGTACATGGTTAGGTCTACGCCCTGTGTTCCTCCTGAGAGCTGGTTCGCCTCATCCCATGAGTAGCATTCCGTAGTCTCCTGTCTTTCATTTACAGAATGAACACTGATCTCCTCTTTAACCAGCATTATAAAAAAGGGGGTCCTAGCATTTTCAGGTGGATATTTTTAGCTGTCCTTTCACTCTTAGGTTCTGTCTAGGTTGCACTGTGGTCTGAGAATCTGGTCTATAGAATTAACTTTTTGAAACTTGGAATTTTTCTTCGTGGCCTAATATGTGGCCGGGGTTTGTTCAATGTTCTGTGTAACTGAGAATCTATACTTTAGGTTTGTTGGGCACAAGTTTCTGTACGTTATCAGTTCTAGCCTTTAAATCCTATCAGCGGTTCTCTACTGGGGGAGATTCTTGCCCCCAGACGTTTGGCAACTTCAGTTAACATTCTGCCTATCACAGTAGGTAGAGGCTGGGGACGCTGCTCATCCCGCTACAGTGCCCAGGACAGCGCCCACAGAGAACCACGTGGCACCGGTGCCAGTGGCCCTGAGTCAAGAAGCCCCTCCACACCTTCTCTTCTCTCTGCTCTAACCTGGTTTGTGGCTTGCTGAGGGCCTCTCTGTCAACTTCTCCCCCTTGGATCAACCTTCTGATTTTTCTACATTTTGATACATTGTTGATACATTGCTACCTTACTGATATATTAGCTTAGGATAGAAAGAACTGCTCTTCTCATGCTTTTGCCTTGAGTTCAGTCGACAGTGGTATTGCTAAACCTTTCTTTCTGTTGGACTGACAACAGTTTTCTATCCCTTGTTTCCCACCTTCTTGTTTTAGCTTTAGATAAAACAAGGTCGCTTGTTTAGGTTGCTTACATACCGCATCAGCTAGATTTCATTTTTCAACTAAATCTGGAGTTTTTGTCACTTGGGAGAGCTAACTCTTTTACATTATTCCGTGTCTCTGGGCTTGTTCATGCCATCTTACATCGTTTGCTTTTTAACACACCAAGCAAACCTCCTCATTCTCCTCTTTTTTCTGAATTCCTTTTTGTTGAGATGACGAAACTCTTCCTTGCTCCACTCTCCCCTTGGGTACCTGGGAGTCACATATTCTGCCTTCAGTCTCCTACTGGTTACCTCACACCACCTCAACACTAACACCTGCATCCCAATCTGCTTCCAGAACAAAGCTCGCTCCTTCGACGAAATGTCAACCTGCGTTATCATTCCACACTTGAATCTGTGCTCCTTCGCAGCAGGGACTCAGCGCTGGCAGTGAGCACACAGCAATCTGGGAAGGCAAATGTGTCTAGGACCATTTCAGGATATTTTTTTAAACCTTTAAAATGAATTTCAGGGTATTTAAAGGTTACACTTATAATCTGGGGTTTACCTGACTATAATGCTTCATTCTCATGAATGACATGCATGTAACCTGTCATTTATACCCATGCACATGTATATTTGATATTCTATTTGTTCAGCAACACAGAGCTAACATCATTGCCTCCTTCTAATGGGGGACCAAGTCAAACTTGGCGAAGCATCTTACAGTAACTAGTTTTGAACAGTGGGTTATTCTGACTTGTCTAGACAAGGATTCAGATTACTTTAATGACATTCTAGCTAAAAGGAGAAAATATTTAAATGTTTTGTCTGCACTATAATCATCACCTTCAATATTATTTATTTTATGAGAAAATTACATTAGAAAAGCATTCCTTTAAGTTTTGATGGCAGAAATACTGGGAATATTCCATAAAATGTTATTTCACTCCATGTATCAAATTCAACAGTTGAATTCTCCACTTGGAATTCACATAGAAAAATCTTAAAAAAAAAAAAAAAAAAGGAAAAATAACATAAAGATGGAGAGATTTTTAAAGTTTAAAATAGTTACAGGTTATAGTCTTGAGATATACTGGAAAGTGAAAGTGTTAGTCACTCAGCTATGTCTGACTCTTTGCAACCCCATGGACTGTAGCCTAGCAGACTCGTCTGTACACAGAATTCTCCAAGCAAGAATAATGGAATTCCCTTCTCCAGGGATATTCCCAACCCAGGGATCCAACCTGGGGCTCCTGCACTGCAGGCAGATTCTTTACCATCTGAGCAACCAAGAAAGTCCCAGAATATACTGGACTAACATCAAAATTGAAACTGAGAAATAGGGACTTCCCAGGTGGTCCAGTGGTTAAGAAAGAATCTGCCTTGCAATGCAGGGGATGCAGGTCCAATCACTGGTCAGAGAACTAATAACCCACATGCCCTGCAGCAACTTAAGCCCTGTTCCTCAACTAGAGAGTCCATGCAACAAAGATCCCCCATGCTACAACTAAGACCCAATGCAACCAAATAAATAAGGTTAAAAAAATAAATGAGAAATAAACATCTAAATAAACCATAGGTAAAGCATGTCCTCAGGCAAGTTAACTAAACACTAGGTCCCCCGCCAGGGGACCTCCCTGGCAGTCCAGTGGTTAAGACTCCGAACTTCCACTGCAGGGGCTTGAGGTTTGATCTCTGGTCTGGGAACTAAGATCCCACATGCCACGCAGCATGGCCAAAAAATAAAAAAATAAACATTATCAAGTCAAGAGGGTCCTTAAGAAAGCAAATCTCAGAAAAGTACTCAAAAAGAGTTGAGAATTACTCCATCTCCTGTTTTCATTCCTTTCACATAAGAATCACTCAAAGAGATATGAAGATCGGGGGGTGGGGGAGTAGGGGAAGATTTTAGAAAGAAAAAAAGAGGCCGTGAATGAGGCTCTGGTCCTTTCCCCAGCCTGGGATCCAGGCACTCAGGAGCTTGGCTGGCCTGCTCTCCAGCCAGGAGCTCCGGAGCTGGCAATGTAGAGCCCTCTGGCATCTGGGCAAGGCAGGGGCACCCATTAGAGAGAATCTGACACTCTACACTGACTCTATCAGAGAGCAGGGATTTTTGGTGCTCTAATGACAGAGAAAAATCAAAGAGCAAGGAGGCATTGGGAACTACCCACTGGAACAGAGGTTTCTAGATTTAGGCTCCCAGCATTTATTCCCATGGATCCCTTTAGGTTCTAATCAAGAGTTAAGGGCTATTTACATAGGCTCTGTGTTGACACCCACCACACTACATACTGGTCATCACAAGGTTAAGAGTCCAGTGAGTCCAGTGAGAGAAAATACCCTCCCTTTCCCCTTTTATTATTTCCCCAACAGTTATATTGTTTGATCCATCTAGATCCAGACATACTGGTTTCAGGGGAGCACTGAGTCAGCCAGCACTCTTCCTGAAGAGGGCCCGCTGGTAACTGTGTATGGCTTTGTGGGCCACACACAGCCTCTACCACATCTTCTTTTCCCTTTGCAGTATACCATGGATGGTTCCAGGACTGTACAAAATGGGCCACAGTGGGACACAGCACACAGGCCTGTCGCTTACCAACCCCTGGCCTAGAGTTTAGCTGTCCCAAGAGACACATTATACTATAACCCCAGCTACAACGTGCTCTAACTCAGCCTCAGTGATGCAGTCTCTTGCATTTTTCATTTAATCCACACACATGCTGAGGTGTCCGGCAGCTCCCTCCCTTCCCGGTTGCCAGGCCCACCCAGCAGAGCCTCAGGTTTCCCAGCAGGGAGGGTCCTCAGCCACTCTCAGAAGCTGCTCTATGAGCAGGATCAATTCCATCCACACAGAAATGCAGGAAATTCTGGGGTAATTTCAGTTTTACTGGCTGTGAGAGCTGGTAATGAAGCCAGAAGAGGATGGAGAGACAGTACAAACTACACCTTTAGACCGAGGGTGGGTGGTGCGGAATTGATGATCCTTCTCTAAACCAAACCAGTGCATTCATAAAGCTGAGAGAGCTGTTAAAGACCCCAAGAAAACTGTCAAAATTCTATATTCAAAATAAGAGACCTTTTCCAACACCCTTGGAGGATAGTAGCTGTATGTCACTACAGTGCCATCAGTCTTCATTCCTGTATGGAAAGGGCTGTGACTGGCTAGAGAACCAGCCGCCTGCCCCCCACCTCCCCAACCCTGAGCCGGCCGGGCACCCCCTCCTCCCTCCCCTTCCAACCGCCTTCACATCCCTCTCCAGCGAGATGGTCACTCAAGAACTCATTCTGAGGAGAAATGTTTGTTAAGAAATCACTTTATTTTTCAAGCAAGGTTTTGAGAGGCACCACTTGAAGTTTAATATAATATTCAAATAAAATCACAGATGTTAAATCCTGTCAAAACAAAATCGAGCCCAAAAAAGCCAATCACATACATTCACGAGACACAGTAAAATTCCAACAACAAAGGTGTTTAATGGTTTCAGAACCCCTTTCAGTAAATTCTGAGCTGAAAGGCCTATTACAGCTGGTAGAATTTAAACTCACATCACAGCTTTGTTTTTAAAACCATGACTACCACTCTCATCATTAAAAACGGACATTTGAAACTTTCATGATATACTTGCTATTAATGGTCAATGAGTATCTTTTAGGTTCAATAGGAACCCCAACCCTTCAAGGCAAGGGTTATGTCATGGTACCATCTTTCTCCCGAGGGCACTGTCTGAGCTCAGGGAAAGAGCACTGTGGACATGGGCCTGGCAGCCTCGTCCCTGCCCTGATCCGGCTGGCGCTCAGCTTGGCAGACCAGAGGATGATCAAATAAATACAGGAAACAAGACCCACATGCTTGAAAGGCTCCATCTATACCAGCAGGGACAGCCACACACACACACGAAACCAGAATCACAGAACCATAGTAAGACTGTAGATAAACACTGAAAATGAGAACATGTCAATTACATAAATACATGAAAATACACATAACATTGACTAAAAATACAACTCAAAATAGCTGCACTGATGAATATGTAAAAGCTTACGCCTGTCCCATTAAAGTCGGGTTCCACACAAGGTGGTTTGGAGGATGCTGTTCCAGGGCATTACTTCTCAACCAGGGGGAATTTTTGTCCCCCAGCAAATGCTTGGCACTATCTGAAGACATTTTTGGTTGTTACACTTGTTGGTGGGGGTCCTGCTGGCATCTGCTAAAATCCTACAATGCATAGGACAAGAAGTACCCAGCCCCGAAAGTCAACAGGGGCCCAGCTTTGAACCCCTGCCCCAGAGGATGACAGGGGTGTTTCATTTATGCAGCAATAAACTGTGGTCTTATTTTTAAAAAGATACTTTGCATCAACACATAACTGAATTTATAATAATGCAAAATTAAATTCCTGATTTTTTAAAGCAAAAAAAAAAAATTTAAAAACCTTGATAAAATGTCTCAGCTATAGTATGGCATATACTAAGGGCTTGCCAAGCTCTCATGAAGGTACTTTCTGCAAATCCAACGAGACTGTTGAGGAAACTGCAATCACCATTCCTACCACCTACAGTCCCTTCCAAGTGACCCGCCCCACTGCAGGCCCTGTGGAAAGGGAGTGGCTGTGAGCTGGCAAAAGCCCACTCCTCCTTGGGGCACCTGGGGGACATGGTGGAGGGCGAGACAATTGTCACCCTGTCTCTGGGGTGGGCAGGGTGTGTGAGGAGAGCAGAAGAGGATAAGATGGGCAGAACTGAGCAGAGAGCGTGCAGGAGCAGCAGACGGTTGAGGTCAACAAGGGAAGAGCAAGCCTGGAAGGTCAAGGCTGGGGTGGCAGCCAGATCCCGCCATTCCCCAAGCTGCAACTCCATCCACCCCCAGGCCCAGCACTACCTGGGTCGTTGGACTCCACTAGGTTCCTTTCTCCCTTATTCCTGTGTGACCTGCCGGTGAAGTCAGCCTGCTGCCTGCCACCCCGGGGCCTGAGTACGGCAGCCAGGCATTAAAGACATGAACACCAGAGGCATTTCCCACCACGTGCCCTGCGGCCTCTCCCTGACAAGGCGGGAGGCTGTGCCAAATGACAGACACCTGTGGGGTGGCAGGGTCACCCTGAGTAAAATAATCCCCAGACAAGAGTGCATGACCCCACACTGGGCAGGCAGTGTGCCTGCCTGAAGGGAAGGGAGGGCTGGGGGGCTGCTGGCTGGACCTGTCCGGACAAGTGCATCCTAACACTGAAGAGAAGGCTAAAGACAATGGGAACTAACAACGTTCACCAATGCACAGGACCTTGATCCGAAAACCTGACTGATCAGAGCTTTTCAAGATTCTAGAAGAGCTGGAGGACTTTCGCCCAAGGAAGCTGAGATGGAATGAAGCAGCTACTCTGTCCCCTCTGCAGGTCCCCAGAAGTGACCTCAGACCCATAGAGCTTCCACATCCAGAGTCTGAAACCACCTCGTCAGACAAAAAGTTGGCTGGGCCAGCAACTGGCACAGTCTGCAAACCTCCCAGAAACAGTGAGTAGACCAGTGAGGCTGATACACTAAGACGAGGACAGCTGACAGCTGAGGACACCCAGCAGCCAGGTACCCTGACCATTCGCTGGCCAGGTAGGCAATACAGCCAGAGGGGCCTTATTTGACAGTCTCTACAGCCAGGTCTTTCCAACCAAATGCCTCTGCCTTCCAGTCCCTGAATGTTGATTCCAACAATTTCTCAACTGAACCCTTTCAACACTATACTCCACTTTCCTAAACAACTTGTACAAGACAGAACTGTAACCCATTCCACGTGTGAGTCATCACTACTGGTGTCAGACAGTTACTCCAATGACTCACCCTGCTATGACCCCAGACAGTTCAGCTCTGGGTTCCCTGAGCTGTGCTGTTTCTACTTCCTCATCACCCTTGCCCTCATCACCAGCATTATGAGGAAAAAGGTGGGGCACATACACATTCCTAGTAAGGGATGCGCTGAGAGCAAATCGACTGCTAGTGCAGAGGCTCTTAACTTGGTCTCTGTGAACCTGAATGAGAAAAAAATCACATCTTTATAAGCTAAGTCACTTCAGTCGTGTCCGACTCTGTGCGACCCCATAGACGGCAGCCCACCAGGCTCCCCCGTTCCTGGGATTCGCCAGGCAAGAACACTGGCGTGGGTTGCCATTTCCTTCTCCATGAAAATATTCCATAAATGAATTTCAGTACCTCTTAAACATTCCACAAAATTTCCTAAGAACCTGTGAGAGTATAATACCTGGCAACCCTCTCTAAAACAGAAATTCATCTATCTGCTATATTACTGCTGATGATCTGAAATGTACATGGATCTCTAAAAAATAACAGTACTGAATAAAACTGAAAGGATCATCCAACTTCCTACATAATACCAAAGTATTTATCCAGAATTACTGAATAAATCATAGCAATTTGGTATCCTTTTCAGAAAAAAAAAAGAATCTCAGAACTTACAAGCATGTGGCATTTCACACTGTACCAACAGAATAACAGTAAATGAAGGTACAACCACTGCAACTTCTTCACCAACTTCTGTGTCCTGAGATATGATGTCTGCCCCCGGCAGCTACCATTCCAATTCCACAGGGTATTTTCCAGTCAGACAAGCTGTACAATGCTCATTCTTTTCAAAACATTCCAGACCATTCTCATTTTCTTGAATCATATCTTCCTTTGTACAATGACCACTGTTTTCAAAACATTCTAGACCATTCCCATTTTCTTTATAACATCTTTATAACGTCTGGCTGAAATTTAGCACTCATTCAATTCCACAGGTAGTCGCAAAACCCTGGAATTTGCACGGCACCTGTGACTTCTTCACTAACCACAAACAACATTAGCACTGTACAAAATCTCTACAGCCAGGTCTTTCCAACCAAATGCCTCTGCCTTCCAGTCCCTGAATGTTGATTCCAACAATTTCTCAACTGAACCCTTTCAACACTATACTCCACTTTCCTAAACAACTTGTACAAGACAGAACTGTAACCCATTCCACGTGTGAGTCATCACTACTGGTGTCAGACAGTTACTCCAATGACTCACCCTGCTATGACCCCAGACAGTTCAGCTCTGGGTTCCCTGAGCTGTGCTGTTTCTACTTCCTCATCACCCTTGCCCTCATCACCAGCATTATGAGGAAAAAGGTGGGGCACATACACATTCCTAGTAAGGGATGCGCTGAGAGCAAATCGACTGCTAGTGCAGAGGCTCTTAACTTGGTCTCTGTGAACCTGAATGAGAAAAAAATCACATCTTTATAAGCTAAGTCACTTCAGTCGTGTCCGACTCTGTGCGACCCCATAGACGGCAGCCCACCAGGCTCCCCCGTTCCTGGGATTCGCCAGGCAAGAACACTGGCGTGGGTTGCCATTTCCTTCTCCATGAAAATATTCCATAAATGAATTTCAGTACCTCTTAAACATTCCACAAAATTTCCTAAGAACCTGTGAGAGTATAATACCTGGCAACCCTCTCTAAAACAGAAATTCATCTATCTGCTATATTACTGCTGATGATCTGAAATGTACATGGATCTCTAAAAAATAACAGTACTGAATAAAACTGAAAGGATCATCCAACTTCCTACATAATACCAAAGTATTTATCCAGAATTACTGAATAAATCATAGCAATTTGGTATCCTTTTCAGAAAAAAAAAAGAATCTCAGAACTTACAAGCATGTGGCATTTCACACTGTACCAACAGAGTAACAGTAAATGAAGGTACAACCACTGCAACTTCTTCACCAACTTCTGTGTCCTGAGATATGATGTCTGCCCCCGGCAGCTACCATTCCAATTCCACAGGGTATTTTCCAGTCAGACAAGCTGTACAATGCTCATTCTTTTCAAAACATTCCAGACCATTCTCATTTTCTTGAATCATATCTTCCTTTGTACAATGACCACTGTTTTCAAAACATTCTAGACCATTCCCATTTTCTTTATAACATCTTTATAACGTCTGGCTGAAATTTAGCACTCATTCAATTCCACAGGTAGTCGCAAAATCCTGGAATTTGCACGGCACCTGTGACTTCTTCACTAACCACAAACAACATTAGCACTGTACAAAAATCTCAAACTGTCACTTATACTCATCAATACTCAAAAAGAATTAGATCTGGTGTTCCATCTGTTACTACGTGAGCTAATAAAAGCAGGTAAGGAAATTCATCACAAGTTTAGTTCAATATTTTTGATAACTGTTGCTGCTGCTAAGTCACTTCAGTCGTGTCCAACCCTGTGCGACCCCATAGACGGCAGCCCACCAGGGTTCCCCCGTCCCTGGGATTCTCCAGGCAAGAGTACTGGAGTGGGTTGCAATTTCCTTCTCCAATGCATGAAAGTGAAAAGTGAAAGTGAAGTCGCTCAGTCGTATCCGTATCTGACTCTTGGCGACCCCATCATGGACTGCAGCCTACAAGGCTCCTCCATCCATGGGATTTTCCAGGCAAGAGTACTGCAGTGGGGTGCCATTGCCTTCTCCGATAACTGTATTTCAGGATAATAGGTTATTATTATTATCAAACTGTTTGTATCTGACTCTTGGCGACCCCATCATGGACTGCAGCCTACAAGGCTCCTCCATCCATGGGATTTTCCAGGCAAGAGTACTGCAGTGGGGTGCCATTGCCTTCTCCGATAACTGTATTTCAGGATAATAGGTTATTATTATTATCAAACTGTTATTTGATAACTGTATTTCAGTATAATAGGTTCTCTTCCTGATCCTATTTTATTTTTTAAAAAACGCTTGTGCCACGAGGAGACCAGAGGTCTGGGGAGGGCAGGAAAGGCCCCCTGGGGCGCATGATTTGCATCACTCTAGAGGTTTCAAAGTGTTCTTCTGAACAGTTTCAATCAGTTCGCAACAAAAGAGAAAGAGTTACGCTAGAATGTTACTAATCGCCCAGTACCTTTCACTGATCCTAAGTGGTACTTTCCTAAAGTTACAACACACTGAAACCGACAGGTAAATATCTGTGCCCTAGAGGACAGCATTAACACCCAGTGTCATTAGTGTCTGCGCTTAGATCGTCAGCATAGGATGTTCACCTTTGCAGTCCTGCCTCATACGATATTTCACCAACTCTAATCCCCACTTGTAAATCTCTGAAGTAGGAAGGGTCCTTCGGAAATCCCTGTGTGCTACAACTCTGTTCCACAACCGTGCTGAAGGAAACGCACGACTCTCTCCACGCTGGGAAAGTGAAGGAAAAAACCGATAAAGGCAAATTGGAGTCAGTGGGCCACCTTCCAAATCCACGTACACCTAGATTTGAGAGCATCACCAGCAACTGTACTGGCAGAATTTTCACATTTCACTTCGACTTTTCCACACAGTATTCAGAAAACACTGCGTAAAACATTATGCAAGTACAAAAGCCCTTTCTTAATACGTCAGGAGAAATCATACAAGTATATCCAACGAAAGCTGAGGGTTTCACTTGGCATAAAGCGGGAAGTATCCCTACCAGTAGCTTCTACTGAAAACTAAGTCTTAGGGTCAAAATTGTTAATCACAACCTCCTTACAAACGGCAAATCTACCCAGGATGGTGCAGGTCTGCGATCAAAGTTGCCGAATGCACATTCGCGTCAGTACAGGTATTCTCCTCCCGCTCCCCAGCATCCGCCTTCCGCCCTCACCCCGGGACTCCGACCCGGGCAGCACGCACTAAGACGGATTCAGGAGTCATGCATCACAAAGGAAAGCCTAACGGGCCCAGCCTCTGAACCACTAACGACGCCGCGTCCCAGCAGCCTCCGCGCTGAAATAAAGCAGACTCCTCTTTCCCTGCCTCTCCTGAGGTGACTCACGCCCTCTCCCTCAAGCAATGTGGGAGCCAGCGGGCGGCCGGGCCGGGCCCCACGCCGCCGTCCTCTAGTTCTAGTCGGCCGTTTACCACCCGCGACGCCTGTGTCACTCGTTCCAGACACCGCGCACCCCGGGCTCCCTAACAACCCGGGACCCGCCGGCCACCGCCTGGCCTCTGGAACCCCGGAAGCCCGAGGAGCGCGACGCCCCAGCCTCTCGGCGTGCCGGGCGGCGGCGGCCCGCGGAGACCCGGCTGGTGGCGGCGGGGCGGCGGCAGCGGCGCCGGCGGGCCGGCGTGATTGATAGGGACGGGGCGGCGGAGCGGCGGCGGCGGCGGAGCGGTTGAGTGACAGCTTACCTGGGTGCCAATCTTCATCACACTGACAAGCGGCTGCAGCAATCGGGACCCGCAGTGCCGCGCCCGCGTCCAACCGTCACGCCGACGCTGGGCCACGCGACACAGCCTCGCTCAATGGGAGGAGGGCGACGCCGACGCGCGCCGCATCAATATTCACAGTGAGGGCGGGGCCTGAGGGTCCCGGGCCCCGCCCCGTCCCTGCGCCGCGGCGGCTGGAGGCGGGGCCTGGGCGCCGGGGGCGGAGAGTGAGCCGGGGGCGGGCGGCGGCCGGCCCCGCCCCCGCCTCGCAGTCGGGACCCGCCCCCAGCCGCTGCGCCGCGGCGCGAAGAGCGGCCCGCCCCGCAGGCCGCGAGCCCCGCCTCACTAGCATGGAGCTGGAGGCGTGGCCTGCTAGCGTCACGCCCCCTCCGCTCTTTCCTCAGAGACCGGGGGAAGTGTGTGGAGCGGGCTTGGGTGGGCGAAACCATCCGCGATGGTCAGGCGGGGAGGGCGGGCCGTACCATCCGCGGGAGGAGCCCTGAATGCGCGCCCTGGCGATGCAGGGCAGGCCAGTCCCGGGCTGTCCTCGGAGGCCGGGCCGTGCGGGCATCTGGCGCCCAGGCCCCTAGTCTGCGCGGCGCCCCCTTGGTGTGCAGGTCCGAGGCAGTCCCCTGCTTTCTTCCCGGAGGTTGCACACGTGCGCCCCGAGAGCGGCGGCAGTGCCCAGCCGCCAGTCTGACCCCGGGCGCCCTCAGCCGCGGTCTGGCTCCAGCCACCGCTGCAGGCTCGCCTCAGGTACCGCGCTCTGCCGTCAGGCACCTGTCCCCCGGTGGCCCACGCAGGCCCCATCTGCCAGTGAAGTGGTACCCCTTAGGACGACGCGGAAACTATCGTGTATCTCAAGGTGGACTTTCGAACACGGTGCTGCAGCGGGCCCGCGGGTCCCTCTGGCGGCCTTGCCCTCCAGGACGTTAAGGAAAAGGCAAGGCCTTTCCTACCGCAGAGGCGTGGGGCCCAAACGGCTGTCCATTTCTACAGAAACATTCCTCCTTGGTGGGATCTCTGTCTGGAGAAGGGCTCGCACGCTGCCCCGGGACCCAGGACTGGAACTCGTGGAGGATGCCTGGTGATTCAGGAGGGAGTCAGTGGGGAGCCGCCGGGAAGGACCTCCCTCCTAAGTCTTCAGGACTCCACCAGCACCACGAAGCTGCAGGCAGTCTGCGTGGTCCTGCGGAAATGCTCCGTTTTCCAGAGAGAAGGCTGTGATAAGCAGCGCCTGGGCTGGGGTGCAGTGAGCCACTGACCAGTGGAGAGTTGGAGGGAAGGGACCCACACAATTCAGTGGTGCAGACCAGCTACCTGTGTTTGCAGGGCCCAGTGCAAAGTCAGAATGAACGGTCCCTTGTTCAAGAGTCACTAAGAATTTTAAGGCAGGGACAGAAGATTATTATACCCGGCTGGGGCCCCAACTGATGGCACTGTGAACAGGCACCCTGAAGCAGCCCTGGCCTGGCTGGCCTCACCCTCTCCCCACCTGGGACTGAAGCTTTCACCTGGTTCCCATCAAGTGTGTGAGGCGGCAGAGGTCTCTGTCCAGGAGAACCTGGGGATGTGCTGTCCCCTGATGGCCCAAAACAAGTCCCAAGGCAGTTGAGACCCAGGCCCTGCACCCCTGTCTGGCCTCTGTGCCTAGCCTCCTCTACCCGGGCCCCCCATGATCTGCCTGCCCTTCCTCTCCTTCTCTTCACAGGGCCAGCTCCAGAGGAAAAAGGGCTGGAAGCGTCGTCAGTGACACTGGCCCAGAGGCTCACACATCTGGAGGCCTTCTTTAGGAAAAGTAAATGAAAATGAGGTAGAAATGGGGCCTTTGCTTTCCTCTGCCTCCACCCATGGCCTCCCCACAGTGGTGGCACCCAGGGCGGTTTATGAATAATAAAGAAAGTTTTATGCACAACGGGCGTGTCTGCCTACTTTCTTCCCAATTTCTTTGTTAAAGACTTACTGCTATTTCCCCAAGGACCACTTTTAGGTGTATGAAGTAAAAAGCCATGTATGATTGTTCATAGAACTACCTGGATGACAGCAGGTGCTGTGGAGCCAGGAGGGGAGGAGGGAAGGTGGGAGCAGGCAGGCAGGTGAAGGAGCTTTGCAGGACCCGTGGGGAAAGGTAGAAAGAACTCTGCTCAGGTGCCAGTGGGACAGACAGAGCCCCGCTCTGTGCAGCCCTGTCTCAAGCTAGAGAAGGTGGGGGAGAATGTAGGGGAAAGGTGAGCCTTGAACCCTGCCTGGCAGAGCATGTGAGACAGTGCACAAAGCCTGTGGCAGCCAGGATGGGGTGCAAGGTGCTGTCCTCGCAGGGGAGATTACAAGGTAAAAGCTGGAGGAGGTGCGGGGAGGCAGGATTGGGGTCATCTTTAGAGGATGGCTGGGATCTGGGACTTTGGTAAAAAAAAAAAATGAGTAGGGAAAAAAACCCTACAAATAAGGGTGAATCTCTTGGCTTATCAAGGCAGCCAGCTTCCTCCTCCTATGGTACTTCTGTAGATACATGTAGCTTGCAATGTAGTTGTATAACCATGTAACTTATTTACAGGTAACATATGATACAACTGTGTAACCATGTAGCTTACTTACATGTAAGGTACAATGTAACTTATTTACATGTAAGGTATGATATAACTGTATAACCATGTAGCTTATTTACATGTAATGTACAATGCAACCACATAACCATGTAACTTTTACTGTGTCTATCCTCCAATACCCCTGCCCTCTGTACACACACATAAATAATAGAATCTAAGCTCCAGAAGACCAAGAATTTTACTCTGTTTTGTTCACTGATGTATGCCAAGCACCCGTGCTAGTACCTGGCAAATAAATATTTGTTGAATGCATGAACCAGTGCTTCTAATAAATGGTGTATTGGCTATCTATTGCTTTGTAACAAATTATCCCAAACTTAGTGTCTGAAAACAATATACATTATCTCACAGTCTCTGTGGGTCGGGAATCTGGGCATAACTTGACTGAGTCCTCTGCCTCAGGGTGGGTCATGAGTGGCCTCCAGGGCTGTGGTCTCACTTGATTGCTTGACTAGGGAAGGATCCATTTCCAACCTCACATGTTTGTGGGGAGATGGACTGAGGGCCTCAGGTCCTTGCTGGTTCTTGGCTGGAGGCCTATTCAGTTTCTTTGCCACATGGACCTCTCCAGAGAGGAGATGCAGAGAAGAGCCAGTAGGTTGCTTCATCAAAGCCAGCAAGGAACAGAGTCAGTGTGGAAGACAGAAGTTGCAGTGCTGTATAAAGTAATCCCAGAAGCATCTTCCAATTAGTCACCCTTGTCTCTTCTGTTGGTTAGAAGCATGTCTCAGGTCCTGCTCAAATACAAGGGGAGGGGGAACCAGGAAGACACAAACAGCAGGGAGAGAATCCCCCAGGACCATCTTAGAGCCTGCCCACGTGGCATTTCTTTTTCTGTGTAAAAGAGACACTGTGATGTAGTCAGGAGAGCCCTGGGCTTGCAGTCTACAGTGCTGGGTGTGGACAAGTGGCTTTACCACTTGTCACGTGAATGTGGATGAGACCACGTCACCTCCCTGAGATCCAGTTCCCTGCTTTCCATGGGAATGGTCATGAATCTCTCAGGGAATTCTGCAGAGGAGGCAGAGAGCTGTGTAGGAAGGCCTCCAGCATACATGCGGATGTCCATGGTTCTTCAGGCTTGAGCCCCCATTTTCTCTAGAGGACAGTTCAACAATGAAGTCCCTAAAAGATGAGGGCAGGAGACACTACCCTCACCTGTGACACAGCCTCCTTGAGGACCCCAGCCCAATGCAGCAGGGAAATGGCAGCCATGGCAGGGTTAAAGCATGATGCTGGCCCAAGACAGAATCATGACTCTCAGGCAGACATGCAATCAACGGGGGGCAAACAGCTTCCTGAGCTCATTGATTGATTGAGGGAACAGTAAGATGTCACAGCCTGTTCAAAGGAAACTGTGAAGAACAAACACTTATATCGGCTGGAATATTGGCGTGAACTCACAATTTGTGCAAAACTGGCTTTGAGTGGAAGGATTTGACAGCCATAGGGTGAGGGTTGTCCCTTTATCGCATAGTCGACAACGGAGGGACATCTGCATCGTCACCCATTCCTGACAACTTAGACTGTAGAATAGCTCAAAGACAATGAAAAACTGGAATCAGAAAACCCAGAAGGTTCAGCTCTAAAGAGAGCAGTTTCCCACTGGAGATGCCCAGCAAACGTTTCGCTTGTTCCAGGTCTCCATATATTAGTAATACACTAGTGTATTACTTTGCTGGGGCCGCTGTAACAAAGTGCCACAGACTGCGTGTGAGTGCCTGTGCTTAAATAATTTCATATATGTTTGTGCTTATTGGCTATGCTGGGTCTCTGTCGCTGCTTGGGCTTTTCTCTGGTTGGGCTGAGCAGGGAATACTCTCTAGTTGTGGTGCATGGGCTTCTCATTGGAGAGGCTTCTCTTGTTGCTGAGCACGGGTGCCTGGGCTTCAGTAGTTGCAACACATGGGCTTAGTTGCCCCGCAGCACATGGAATCTTCCCAGACCAGATCGAACCGGCGTTTCCTGAGTTGGCAGGTGGTTTCTTTACCACTCAGCCACCAGGGAAGCTCCAGACTGCATGGTTAAGCAACAGTTATTCTCTCAAGTCTGGAGGCCAGGAGTCCAAGATCAAGGTGCGGACAGAGCTGGTTCCTTCTGAGGCTGGAAGAACAGCCTGCAGTCACTGTCCACAGTGATTTTGGAGCCCAAGAAAATAAGATCTGTCATATATATATATACACATATATATCAGCTGCTACTACAAAAAGCCAGCTTTCTCCCAGTTTTATCCTGATCTTTTATTAACCAAGTTTTTAAATTAAGTCTTCTTTATATAAATAAGTTCCCTGATACAAACTCATGTTTTTAGTCTGAGAAACTAATTTTCTTCTTATCACTTTCAGGCACCCAGAGTCTTAACTGTAATACCGGATCTTCACCTAGATTTTTGCTATGTAAACAGTATTGTTCAGTTAAACAGAAAGAAAAAAAGATCACGAAGCACCACCTGAGGATGGCAGTAGCAGTTCTCGGCTTTTTCCTGTGTGCACAGCCTTTGACAACTTTGCCAGTGAAAGAGCTTTGTCCCGGCCATGCCCCAGAACAGCTGTGCCCATGGCACAAAGCCTTGCCTGCGGCTCCTATTTCACAGCAATCATCTCTCCCTGGCCTCGTCGCGGTCACACCACAACGATTGCCCACCCCTCAGACCAACCACGAGTTCGGGAAATCGGCTGCTATTGATGAAAGCTGGGTGGTGACCCCTTTACAGCAGGACCCCATCAGACCTCCTTGGGCCGCTTGGCTGCCAGTGACACAGTGACCTGGCTGCCTGCTGGCAACCAGCAACTTTCCAAACCCAGCTGCTCCCTCAGCTTCCTTTGTGATCTGGCCAGTTTCTAAATTAGGTTCACAGTCAAGAGGCATGGTCTGTGATGTCATGCATGTGAAAATCTGTTTCTCCTTGAAGTACAAAAGTTAATACCAACAAAAGCTTTTGCAGGGCTGAGCTCACTTTGTTCTAGTCTTGGCCACCAGTGTCGGGGGTCCAGAGAGGTGGATGGACAAAACCCACCTCTGCCCAAAGCATCCAGCCAGGCTGTGCACCCACTTCCTGGTCTGAGAAATGGAACCAATAAGCAAAATTCAACTTCTCTTTGTTGTTTGCTATGAAGAGTGATCCCATTTAAACATTACTCGAAGGTCCCTGGCTTATTTCACTGAGCTCAGTATCTTCAGCATTCCTCCACGTGGCAGCTCATGACAGGAGTTCCTTCTTTAAGGTGGACTAATGTTTCATAGTCAGAACAGAGCACCTTGTTTATCCATTCACACGTCAATGACACTTGGCCTGTGTCCACCCTGCGGCTACTGTGAACAGTGCTGGTGTGAACACAGTGTACAGATCCTTGTTTCACAAGTGGAATTGCTGGGATCATATAGTAGTTTTATTTTTAATTGCTTGAGGTATCGCCGTACCATTTTCTACAGTGGCCACGTAATTTGACATTCCCATCAGCAAGGCCCAAGGACTGCAATTTCTCCACATCTGTGCCAAAAGTTATTATTTTCTGGTTTTTGATAGTGGCCATTCTCATGGGTGTGAGGTGCTAGCAGTGATTTTTAAAACTCCTTTGCTTTCAAATTTCTTTGGCTGTCTTTCCCTCCCCTCCTACCTTCTGAAATACTTAAGAGATTATATATATATATATATAATAAAAAGAAATTCCTAAAATGAGGAATTGGGACGTTTAAAGTTAAATTTCCCAGAGGGGTTGGAATGAATGACTTTATACCACCCTGAACTCCCCCGGCCAGAGCCTGCCCTGTCATACTTTACAGCTGGATTTGAGGTTCATGAAACCATACAGTATTATAAATTAAACTACTTTAAACTCATTTTATTAATTTATTTAAACTTACAATAAGAAACTGATTCCCTGTTTCTCAATGATAAATAGCATTCTATGAAAAATCATTATTTAAAAAAATGATTAGTGAGAACAGTGGCATGCTTCATATTTCTGCAAATCTTTTTAACGTCTAGCTTAATAGAAAACAGCTGGATTCTCATGTCTGCTTCTGTGTTCAGACTGTTGTAATGTGTTGCTTCAGTTGATGTCTGTGAAGAAAGTCTGGCCTTGAGATGTGTAGCAGGATAACGGAGGACAGTTTACACAGACTCTCCACCTGGCATGAGGACATTTCTCTCAGGTTCGTTGCCACGTGGACTCCAGCACCATAGCAATGAACCTTTCCTAGTGTTAGACCAGACCCCACTGGTCTCTCTGGCTGGTTGGATGGATCTGTTTCTCACACATGATTTTGTAACATGGCCGTTTAGTCATTTGGAAAATATTAATTCCCTGAGTTATGCACTTATTCCAAATGTTGGCCCATCTCAGCGTGTCTGTGCTCAGTCACTCAGTTGTGTCTGACTCTTTGCAGCCCCATGGACTGTAGCCTGCCAGGCTTCTCTGTCCATGGAATTTTCCAGGCAAGAATACTGGAGTGGGTTGCCATTTCCACCTGCAGGGGATCTTCCCTACCCAGGGATCAAACCTGCGACTCTTGAGGCTCCTGCATTAGCAGGCAGATTCTTTACCACTGAGCCACCTGGGAAGCCCGACCCATTTCACTAGACAATATAAAAATCAGAGCTGTAGGGAATGTAAATTGATGCAGACACTATGGATAACAGAAAAGAGATTCCTCGAAAAATAAAAACAGAACTACCATATGATCCAGCTATTCCATTTCTGGTTTCCAGGCAAGAGTACTGGAGTGGGTTGCCATTTCCTTCTCCAGGGGATCTTTCCAACTCAGGGATCGAGCCCTGGTCTCCCACATTGCAGGCAGACACTTTAACCTCTGAGCTACCAGGGAAGTCCCTTCCAAAGACTATAAAAACACTAATTTAAAAGATATATGCATTCAGTGTTCACAGCAGTATTATTTACAATAGCCAAGACATGCAAACAACCTAGGTGTCCATCAGCAGATGAATGGATAAAGAAGGTGATTTATATAAGGGACATTCTTAGTGACACTGTCCTTCCTTTACGGTGAGAGTGTGGCAATGAGCTGCCCGGGGACAAACAAGCAGGGGCTGCTGCCAGGTCTTCACTGCGGGCTCAGAAAAATGCAAGGAACGTCTTAGTATTATCAGATAAGTACTTTTTTGTATCATTTATTTTTCAACTGAAGTATAGTTTATTTACAATGTTGTGTTAGTTGCAAGTGTACAGAAAAGTGATTCAGTTATAAATATGTTTTTTTCAGATTTTTTCCCATTATTGGTTACTTATATTTCCCTGTGCTATACAGTAGGTCCTTGTTGCTTACCTCTTTTATGTATAGTAGTGAAGTGAAGTGAAGTGAAGTGATGTCGCTCAGTCGTGTCCGACTCTTTGCGACCCCATGGATTGTAGCCTACCCGGCTTCCCCGTCCATGGGATTCTCCAGGCAAGCATACTGGAGTGGGTTACCATTTCCTTCTCCAGGGGATCTTCCCGACCCAAGGATTGAACCCAGGGATCGAACCCGGGTCTCCCGCATTGGAGGCAGACGCTTTAACCTCTGAGCCACCAGGGAAGCTGTATCTGTTAATCCCAGACTGCTAATTTTTAAAAGGAGTATTGACGATGCTGATCCCTGAATGGGTCTGGACACCCTCGCTTTGAGAAAAGCTGGTTAGGTGTGCGTGTCCCACGGGAGAATGCTGTCCTTGGAATGGTTTCTAGTTAGTTACCTGCCAGATCTCTCCAATATTGTCTTCTCCTTTCCATCTTTCCCCTGCTTATTGTCCTGTAGCTGGGAGCCAGCACGGTGCGAGGTCCCAAGCAGGTGTTCAGTGATCCGTGTGACCCTTCCTCTTTTTCTCTGGAGCAGAACCCTCATTTCACACACTCCCCCCGGCCTTCTCACTCCACAGGAACCATGCAAATATCATCTGTGCCAATCATTACAAATTGCTCGGTTCTGTAATCCCGTAAGAGATCCTTTGTGAGGAGGTCGCCAAGCAGTGGACACGGGACAACAGCAGCAGGAGGGAGCAGCCAGCACGTGTGCCCGGGTGTCCAGGAATTTAACAGGATTCAAGTCATACAAAGCACATTCTTACACCGTAGTGGAACTTACCACGAATCAGCAACAGAGGTGACAGGAACCTTCCCACCACCACCCCAGTATTTGGACCCTGTATCACATGCCCTTGGGGCAGAGTACACAGAACCCAAGGTTTGCCCTTCTGACTATCTGCAGGCATCCAGGTCATGGTCTTGAGTGCAAGTAGCCCCACCATCCCCTTCCATCCGCAGGGCTGCATATCTTGCAGAGCTGAGGCGCTGGGCCTTGGAACGGCAGCTCCCCACCCCTGGGGGAGGGCGGCGAGGGGGTCACAGTTCTGCCTTCTGTCTCTGCCTCATTGGAGGGGAATTGGGCAATGTTTGTCTTTCAGTGATTGGTTTATGGCACTGGGCACGGTGTCCTCAGGGGTTCATCCACGTGGTGGTGTGGGGCCGAATTTCCTTCCCTTATAAGGCTGAATGATAATCGTGGTATATTCTGAAAGAGAGAAAAAGAGAGAGGATTTCTTGACTAGGTCAATGAACAGTCAAAACATGATAATCAGCCAGAGGGTGGAGTGAGGCAGCAGTGGAGGGGAACAGACCACACAGCAGGAAGGAGAAGGCTCGGGGTTCTGGGCGCACAGGGGACGGGAACGGAGCCAGCACCCGGGTCCTGTTTTAAGGGAGGTGCCCACTCTTGACAGGCTGGAGGAGACACGAGGCCAGAGCTGTGAGGTGACCCAGGGTGTGCGGCTGTCACTCGGCCTGGTCTCAGCCACCTTGGGTCTGGACGCAATTCACGGGCCTTTGGGATGGTTAGTTTCATGTGTCTGCGGGGCTGGGCTGGGGTCCCAACTGTGTGGTCAAACATCAGTCTAGATGATGATGTTTGAGTCAGACTTTGAGTACAGCAGGTCACCCTCTGCAATGCAGGTGGGCCTCACCCAACAGGTTGAAGGACTTAAGAGGAAAGATTGACTTTCCCTGGGGAAGAAGGAGTTTTCCTAGCAGACTGCTTACCTGAACTTCCAGCCTGCTAATCCGCTTGCACACTTGAGGCTTGCCAGCACCGACACGGCACGAGCCGGTTCCTTAAAAACAGTCTCTGTCTCTGTGTCTATGTGTGTGCCGTGGTCACATCAGTCCCTCGGTCGTTTCTGACTCTTTGTGAACACCCTAAACTGTAGTCCGCCAGGCTCCTCTGTCCATGGGATTCTCCAGGCAAGAATACTGGAGTGGATTGCCATTCTCTTCTCCAGCAGATCTTCCTGACCCAGGGATCAAAACCCAGTCTCCTGCATTGCAGATGGATTCTTTACCATCTGAGCCACCAGGGAAGCCCCATGTGTATGTACATATATCTATGTATCTTTCGTCCTTTTATACAGGACATGGACATGAACTTGGGCAAACTTTGGGAGATGGTGAGGGACAGAGAGTCCATGGGGTTGCAAAGAGTCAGACACGACTGGGTGACTGAACAAACAAATGCAACAACAATCTGTCTACCTATCTAGCTCTCCATCCTGCTGGTTCTGATTCTCTGGAGACCTCTAAGACAGGACCCCTTTCTGTCTCTATGTAGGTCCTTATACACTGAGGCCACCAGGAAAGCAGTGGGCTTCATTTTTTTACTGCACCATTCTGTCCTTTCCTACTGTGGCCAGCAAGGTCCCTGTGGGAGGACCCTGGAGGGCTCGTGTCTGGGTTCTTCCTAGAGGGATGATACAGTTGGGGGCTTAGCCTCACAAGACATACTTTTGAGTCCTGCTTCCTCTCTGCCCACAGCCATCAGGGTCCTTGGGAAGGGTGTCCTGCCTGGAAGGGCTCACCTGCCTGGCTGAGGAAGAGTAAGTGAGGAGAAGGGTTAGAGAGGACACGCAGACAGGCGGATGGCTGCCAGCCTCTCTCTCAACCCTGCCCAGCGGCTGGCCATGCTGACATTTGCAGGGCCTGGGGTCTCTGTGGCTTGCTGGGTAAGGCTGACAATGGAGGTCCGGGGGAGAGAGAGGAGGAGCTGGCACGCTGTCCTCCTGCCCTTGAGATGGCTCAAAATTAGCACAAAAAGGAGCATTGAAACAAAACATTTTTTTCTTTTCTTCTTGCCCCCTCATTCTTGGCTCTTTTCCGAATCTTGCTGAAATGAATGTTTACCCTCTCTTGAGAAATCAGGGAACAGAGCTGCTGTTTCTACAACATATTTTCAATGAGAAGGAAAGAGAGAACCAAGTCTGGGTGGGTGGCAGGCTGGATGTCCTGCGGGCTGCACTGCCCTCTCTCTGCCCATCGGACTGGGTGGCCCCTCGTGTGTTTGCATCTGCACATATTACATGATCCAAATGCAGTTTTAGATAATGCAGATCAATATACGTCTCTTAGGTGCAAATATTAGGGCCAGTAGAAAGATTAAAGAATAGAATTATTACAGTATTCATGCAATTAGAGACTTGGAAGAAAACTCCTGGTCCCTTTGTATGGGGAGAAAACTGGCCGGACAAGTTGAAGGCTCTAGGCAGCCCCGAGGGCCATGAAGACAAGCTGGGCCCTCGTCCCACTGGGGCTCTTCAGGCTTAACTACCTCTTCAGGGCACCCTCTGTGACTGCCTTCAATTTGAACAAAGAACACACACGCTTTGCTGGTCAAGATTCAGATGTCTTGTTTAACAATGAGATGGAACCCTGTATAATTAGCTAAGTGCTTGCCAATTACATATAAAAGTTTTCAAAGCCTTTTAAAAAGCATTTCTCACTTATTCAGATTCCCCTGTCAGCTTATTTATCTCACATCTTATTATCTCACAGCTGAAGTGTTTGCTAACAAAGATGTTTCCACTCCTGGCTTGTTCTAACCCTCAGCCATCCTGAATTCCTGAAGACACGTTTGCTCTCTGTTTTTAAAAATTAAGGAGGCCTTGAGCTACAGAGTAGTTTAGGGTACATTTTTGGTTCGTTTTTAGCAAGGTGTGCATTGGCTTTCTCCATGATTATCGTTTCTTAAACAGCTGTGGGGCCCTGATTCTGAGGCCAGGAAGAGTTCCTGCTTCCCCTCCTCCATCAGTCGCTTCAGTGGCTCAGACGGAGGAACACGCACCCTCACCTGGCAGGGATGTTTTTCTTTTTTTAATGATTATTATTTTTTTTAACTTACTTCTTTTTGGCTGTGCTGGGCCTTCTTTGCTGCCCGAGGGCTTTCTCTAGTTGCAGTGAGCGGGGTGGGGGCTACGCTTCCAAATGAGGGCTTCTCGGTGCCATCTCTTGCTGTGAAGCATGGGCTCAGTAGTTGAGGTGTGGCAGCCTAGTTGCTCTGCAGCATGTGGGATCTTAGTTCCCCGACCAGGGATGGAAACCACACCCCCTGCATCAGAAGGATGAACCACTGGACCACCAGGGAAGTCCCTGGGAGGGATGCTCTTGATAAAACCCTGAGGCATTCTTTTCCTTTCAGAAGGTTGTTTTTTTTTTTTGTTTTTTTTTGCAGCAGTCTTTAGCTGATGCACTTTGTCTTATCACAGAAAGCTCCGGGGTTTGTAAGAAGCCCACAACTTAGTCTCAAGCAGGGGCAGGTTTGCTGGTCTGCAACAATGCAGCGTGAACTCTGGTGCTTCCCGGGTGGTTCAGTAGAGAATCCACTCGCAATGCAGGAGACCTGGCTTTGATCCCTGGATCGGGAGGATCCCCTGGAGAAGGGTAGAGCAACCACTCCAGTATTCTGGCCTGGAGAAGTCCATGGACAGAGGAGCCTGGCGGGCTAAAGGACCCAAAGAGTAGCACACGACTGAGAGACTCTCACTTTTTTTCAAGTCACTAAGCACAGTTCTTCCAACATAGCCCCAGTGTGATGATGGGCACAGCTTTCCTGGATGAATCAGCCCCTCCCGTCGGCTCACAAACTCCCCACACTCAGGGCACCCCCTCGTGTCAACATGAGTTGGGTTGGTGGGAATTAACCAGCTCTGCACCTCTTTTTTTTTTTTTTGAAAGTGAAAGTGAAGTCGCTCAGTCATGTCAGACTCTTTGCGACCCTGTGGACTGTAGCCTACCAGGCTCCTCCGTCCATGGGATTCTCCAGGCAAGCATACTGGAGTGGGTTGCCATTTCCTTCTCCAGGGGATCTTCCTAACCCAAGGATTGAACCCAGGGATCGAACCCGGGTCTCCCACATTGGAGGCAGACGCTTTAACCTCTGAGCCACCAGGGAAGCCCTTTTTTTTGGGGGGGGGGGCGTGATATAATTGCTTTACAATGTCGAATTAGTTTCTGCTGTACAACAGAGTGAGTCAGCTATACATGTATATATACATCCCCTCCCTCTTGAGCCTTCCTCCCACCCCCCATCCCACCCCCCTAGGTCATCACAGAGCACTGAGCTGGGCTCCCTGGGCTACACAGCAGCTCCCTCCAGGCGTCTCCTGTACACACCGCGGTGTGTACACGTCAGAGCTCTCTCCCAATTCACCGCACCCTCCCCTTCTCCCTCAGTTCTCTTTGTGTGCATCTGTATTCCCTGCATCTTGTTTTTATTCACTGTGCTCATCTGCCTTTGGAAACCGGTGGTTTATAAATAAGTATTTATTATAGATCATTGACAAGATGGGAAATGTTATGCATGTGGAACTCCAGAAATGAATCACCGGTGACTGGGCAACCCATTTTTTATTTATTTTTATTTATTTAAATAAAATGTATTTATTTATTTATTTATTTTTATTTATTTAAATATATTTCCTGCATCAGCAGTTTGCCCAGATGGCCTTCCAGTTTGTCCTATGAAGATGAGATCTTCCCGTGGAGCAATGATGCTTGGAACGTTTTATCTTCCTCTTCATGGCCCTGCTTCCCCTGGGTTCTAGTCTACTGTCTGTCTCCTTGTCAACAATCCCTCAAGGTGTGATGCAATCATTTGAGGACTATGGAGTCACACTCGGTCTTGTGTTGTTTACGAGCAATCCTTCTCCACGGGATGAAATGTGCTCTAAGGACAGGTCACGTGTGGTACACAGGGGCAGGTGTTACTGTTATCTTTTCAACCTTTTTATTTTAGAAATTTTTGTTTGCACAGAAGTAGAAGGAAGGGGCTTCCCTGTGGTCCAGTGGATAAGACTCCAAGCTCTCAGTGTGCAGGGGGCCCAGGTTCTATCCCTTGTCAGAGGACTGGATCCCACACACCACAACTAAGACCTGGAGCAGCCAAATAAACAAATAAAAATAAAATATTTTTTTAAAAGTAGAGGGGAGAGTATCATGAACCTGTGTGACCCATCATTCGGCTATAAGATTATCAACACTTTGCCAATTTTTATGACTTTTTTTCCTTTTTATTATTAGAGTAATAGTTGATTTACAACGTTGTGTTAGGTCCTGACATACAACAGAATGATAATATACATTATCTGAATTCTGTTTTTGGATTCTTTTCCATTCGGAGAAGGCAATGGCAACCCACTCCAGCACACTTGCCTGGAAAATCCCATGGACGGAGGAGCCTGGTGGGCTGCAGTCCATGGGGTCGCTCGGAGTTGGGCACTACTGAGAGACTTCACTTTCACCTTTCACTTTCATGCACTGGAGAAGGAAATGGCAACCCACTCCAGTATTCTTGCCTGGAGAATCCCAGGGACAGAGGAGCCTAGTGGCTGCCGTCTATGGGGTCGCACAGAGTCGGACACAACTGAAGCGAATTCTTTTTTTGGATTCTTTTTCATTACAGACACTAAATACAGTTCCCTGTGCCATACAGCAGGTCCTCGTTTATTTTATATACAGTAGCGTGAATATGTGTATCAGTCACTCAGTCATGTCCGACTCTCTGTGACCCCATGGACTGCAGCCCACCAGGCTCCTCTGTCCATGGGATTCTCCAGGAAAGAATACTGGAGTGGGTTGCCATGCCCTCCTCCAGGGCACTATATTAACCCCAAACTCCTAATTTATCTCTTCCCTACCCTTTCCCCTTTGGTGACCATAAGTTTGTCTTTTATGTTTGTGAAATCTCTTTCTGTTTTGCAATAAATTAATTTGTATCTTTTTTAGATCCCACATAGAAGTGATATCATATGACATATGTGTCTTTCTCTGACATACTTCACTTAGTGTGATAATCTCTGGGTCCACCCATATTGCTGCAAATGACAATATTTCATTTTCTTTGGTAGTTGAGTAATATTCCATTATTAGTACCACACCTTCTTTATCCATTCCTCTGTCAATGTTTTGACAATCTTGTTTCATCTATTTCCCATCCTTTTCTCTCCTCACACAGTGAGTGAAAGTCGCTCAGTCATGTCCAACTATTTGTGACCCTATGGACAGTAGCCTACCAGGTTCCTCTGTTCATGGAATTCTCCAGGCAAGAATACTGGAGTGTGTTGCCATGCCCTCCTCCAGGGGAATCTTCCCAACCCAGGGACTGGACCTGGATCTCTGGCATTGCAGGCAGGCTCTATTCCATCTCCTCACATAATTTAAAACAAATCCCAGACATTGTACTGTTTCACTATAGTAGAATGCACGTGCTAAAAATTCCACTTTATGGGAAAATGGAGGCACTGACAAGTGAAGACTCTCACCCAAAATGAAACACCGAGACTTTGGGGAAGATTGGTTCCAGAAGCCACTTTCCCTCCATCCTAACAGTACTGCTGCCAACCGAAGCGACCTTCTGCACACGGGCTGGCTTAGTCGTGCACCAGGCACGACACCCACGACACAATGCCGGAGGTATTCAAACAGATTCATCACAGAGAGTTATGTCAGCCCACAACTATTTAAGCCAAGAGCTCACTCCCTGAAAGTAAAAAAAAATCAAAGCTGCTCTAAAGAATAAGTAGGAAGCTAAATGCCCAAAGTTACACTTACTCAGAAGAATGTTATGTAAAATCCAAACATATGGAGTCATAAAGAATAAATATGTGAGCTTTTGTTCAAGTGCAACCCTGAAAATACTTGTTTTTGCTGTTTCATTGGCAGCACCAACATCCCTGCGAGGAGAGTGACAGCAAACACCACCACCTGCCAAGACATCCAGAGTTTCTAGGGTTTTTTGTTGAGTTTGGGTGCTGGGGCCTCCAGGGAACATTGCCAGACATCTGTGCCCCGTGCCGGCCTCCCCACAGAGGGCTGTGTCTTCCTTGGCAGCTCCCAGGGGCTTGTGGGCTGACTTGGGAATTTCCTTTTGTCCCTTGAGGTGCCCCCCTGGCAGATGTTGTATAACAGGATGTTTGGCCATCTTCCTTCCTGGGAGAGGGCCTTCACCCCTGAGACCACACCCAAGATTATGCTAATGAGGTGATTGTGTCCCGGAGGCACAGCGTGCCAGAAAGACCTCCCATGGGTTTAGAGAGTGAGGACTTTGAGCTGCGTGACCTCCAGAGAGGGGAGGGGGGCTGAGATTGGATTCAGTCACGTGACCAGTGGGTCAATCATGGGTTTATAACAAATCCCTAATAAGAACTCCAGACACTGGAAACTCAAGATGAGCTTCCAAGTTGGCGACTCACATGGCTGGGTGCAGGGGGTCCAACACTTGCCCTCCCAGACCTCATCAGGACAGCACTTTTGGAGGGGGTGGTGGGAACCCCAGAATATGTAGCCAGTTGATCAGAAGCACGAGAGGCCTGGAACCCCCAAAGTGCAGCTGGTGTCCAGAGTGAGGGCGGTCTTCTGGGGGGGTGCTGCACTGCCCCCGGGGCTGGTATCAGAGTCCCACAGCCCACTCACCCAGGACCCAGGGACCCATCCAGGGCAGTCCTGTGACCACCCCCATCTCCGCACAGCACTTCAGGGACCTGGGGGCTACCCCCGGAGGGGAGGCATGACCTCCAGCCCATCCCCTAGCCAGAGCCAGATGAGGGCTGGGCCTGCTGCCCTAGTGTCTCTCCAGTCACTGCTTCACATCTTTGGAAACAGAACAGTCATATTAGATATATTTTTTATTTGTTTGTTGTAACATGCGAGATATCAGTTCCCTGACCAGGGATCGAACCTGAACTTGGTAGAAGCACAGAGTCTTAACCACTGGACCGCCAGGGAAGTCCCTGTATTAGATTTTATCAAATAGCACACACCATTAGGAGCTCAAATATAGAAACAAACATTAAAATGTAGTTGCTGATAAATGAAAACCTCTAATGTCTCCAGGAGCCCTCCCTGTCCTCTGGAAGAGGTGCTCTTCTCAGGGAGCTCCCACATTTACAGAGGCCGAGGAAGCTAGACTGGCTCTCATAGTGTATAAGAGACAGGCCCCTGACTCCAGCCAGGAGTCCACCCCACCCCTTCTTGCTCTGCGCCCTAAGGGGCCACCACACCGGCTGCCCCCAAGCTCCTCCTCTGGTGCCCAGATGGGCTGATCAATGCAGGTACCATCTAAAGTCAGAGAGCAGCTGGAAAGCGAGGGGGTCATGCCCAGGTCACCATGGGCACCGGGTCCCCCACCCCCTGCCACAGCCTGCTTCGGGGCTCCAAGAATGCCTCCTCATCGCCCTCTCTTGAGGGCTCTCAGCTCTTGATAACCGCATGTGGGGAACATCCCTGGACCACAGCTGGCAGCCAGGACAGAAGAGTCCTGAGATGACGGGGTCTGTGTGTGCAGGGCCCAGTCAGCATGGGGACGGCACTGGGGTAGACCGAGGGGCAGCAGGAAGCCGCCTGTGCCCTTTGGGAGCAGCCGCCGCCTGCCCAGCACTGAGGCTCAATGCGGGGGAGCCTGAGTGGTTCTTGCCAAACCAAGACGGGGTGAGAGGGGAAGACTAGCAGAGGTCACTAAGGACAGAGGACAGAGGGCACGAGTCCTCAGCTGGCAGGCCAGGCCATCCACGCCTAGACTCTCCGTGCGGCGGAGACGGTGAGGCCCCTTTTCCATGTGGGCCTGGGGTCCCCCGAGTGTCAGCGGTGAGAGACCCACCTCAAGGGCCGACAGCAGCAAACTCCAGAGATACCAGCCGACCTGCAGACCGGCGTCTCAGGTCATCTCAGGACCAGAGACGCCAGGGGTGTTGCCAGGGCAACACGGACCCTCCGGCATCACTCTGATGCTCCAGAGTGGAGTTTCTCCATGTCTGGTCCAGTCCCACTTGCCTCTCAGTCACCGAGCACTTGTCTAAAGTGCAGGCTATTGGTGCTGAGCCCCAGGAAACCCCTGCCCTGCACCTTGGGTAAGACAGGCTGTCTGTGAGTTCTCAAGCCTCCCACAGGGCTCATAGATGTTCTTTGCACACAGACCCTCTAGTGTCCTGTTCTTTGTCTTGGGCACAGTGAGCAGAGTTTCGTCCCTGTGAAACCAGATGGACACAAAGATAAACATTTCCATCCGGTGAACTGAGCCCTCCCTCTCTGACCCTGCCTATCCAGCCCAGAACCGCTCTGCTGGGATGCTCTGATCTCTGGGTGGGGAAGATCCCCTGGAGGAGGGCGTGGCAATCCACTCCACTATTCTTGCCTGGAGAATGCCGTGGACAGAGGAGCCTGGTAGCTACAGTCCATGGCATCACAAAGAGTCAGACTAACACTTCCACTTTTTTGGACCACAGCCTCCCTTGACTGCAGCAGCCTGAATAAAGCCAGCCTCCTCTCTTGTTTGTCCTGTCCTCACAGCTCCCATCCTGGGCCCAGAAATCAGCGATTCCTATGAGGTCAACTCAAGCAGCTTGGCCCGGGAGGCAGGGGCCTGGGGACTTCTCCAGGGCTGCACACTCCGACCTCAGACAGGCACCGCGCCAGCATGCGGGCGGCCCGCTGGGGGAATCCGCTTTCCCAGCACAGTTCTGTCTCCTGGGGCTTGTGTTCACAGGCAGCTCTGATTTGCCCCAGGGGGAAGAAAACAGACTTCATTAATAGAGACAGATTGAAGTAAATCAGTGGCAGGAGTTCTGAGGTCCAAGCAGCCTTCTCACACATGCCTGGGACCGGGGTTCTTTCCTCGCTAGTCCTCCCCACGCAGCCTTTTACTCTGTTGCCGTCATCACCCCCGCTGACAGTGAGTGATTCCCCTCCCTGGGAATAGATCAAGGACTGCGGCGCTGCCACGTTCCTCGGCACGGAATTCCTCTCTGAGTCACAGCCTGAGGCCATTAGTGAGGGGAGAACAGCTGCGGGGGCCACACAGCTGCGAGTCATTTGAAAATTTTATGATGAATAGAAACGTTCCATTACACAGACTTATGCATTATATATTAACCTGATACCTGATTTTCCTAAGGACCCTCCCACTCCTCAAACAAAATGTTGACCATCTAGTGACACTACAGAAAATTCCCTTCTCGCTGTGTTGTCAAATCCTTAAGAACAAATCCAACATTTCGTGAAAGGGGGAAAGAGAAGAGGAAACCCCCGGAATGCTAACAGTGTGGAAAAGAGAAAGATGTGTTTTAGATTGAATAGACAAAAGATTCAGCAGAAATACAGGGACCATCAAAAGATGCTGAAAAAGAAGCCCTAAATGTGGTTCAAACCCCCACGAGCTCTCTGAGCTGTCCCCGCATTCTGGTGAGCTTGCTTTGCAACGGGGCACCTGGTGCTGCCCTCACAATGCTGTAACAGACTCGATGGCGCAGTGAGAAGGGGGAAGGATGGGAACTGAAGGCCATGAGCAAGAAAAGGACCTGCTAATGTTATATAAAGGGACTTCCCTGGCGGTCCAGTGGTTAGGACTCTGCGTGTCCACTGCAGAGGGTGTAGGTTCCATCCCTGGCCTGGAACTAAGATCTCACACACTGAGTGGGAAAAAAAAAAAAAATATATATATATATATATACACACATACACACATATATTCTATAGAGAATGGATAAACCAAGTCATACTATATATCACAAAGTGATATATATATATTTCAAATATATACATTCAATATCCCAGGATAAACTGTTATGAAAAAGAATGTATAAACATAACAGAATCACTTTGCTGTACAGCAGAAATTAACACAACATCATAAATCATATGTGTGTGTGTGTGTGTGTGTGTGTGTGTGTGTGTGTGTATTAAGTCACTTCAGTCATACCTGACTCTTTGTGACCTCATGGACTATACCCCGCCAGGCTCTTCTGTCCATGAGATTCTCCTGGGAGGAATACTGGAGTGGGTTACCATGCCCTCCTCCACGGGATCTTCCCGACCCAGGGATCAAATCCGCATCCCTTATATCTCCTGCACTGGCAGGTCGGTTCTTTACCACTAGCCACCTGGGAAGCCCAAATCAACTATACTTCAATAAAATCAATTTTAAAAATAATAAGGAAAAAGAGCTGCCTGGAGGAACGCAAGGCCCAGGCTGGAGCTCATCCCGCACACGAACCTGGCCGCGCTGCAGGCATCCCCACCTCCGTCCTAAGTGTCTCCCTCCTTCCGTGGTCAGCATCTCGGATCCCCAGCACCTATGTCAGGCTTCAGCAATCCTTTCCCCCTTTCCTTTGTTTTCATCAGCTCTGTCCTTTCAAAATTCTGAGAATAGCTTTTGGTGGCGTGAAGCTCTATTTCAGTGCCATAAACCTACATTTTTATTTGGCACCGGAGCATCGTTTCTTTTCTGATTTCTCCCTATTCCAGCAGCACCGACTTGCCATATGCTCCCAGGGAGACGGTGTTCTCCTTGGGCTTCTCCCAGCTGGCTTGGAGCAGAGGATGATGTATTTTAAGGCTTACTCTTTAAAAACCTTGGCAAAGCTTCTGATGAACTAAAAACTTCAAGATCGACTTGTAACCTGGGCTCTGATTTGTTTGGATTTTGTGAGATTTTAACACCAGTGCTTAAAAGAAAGAACAAACGACTAGGGAGGCCAAGGTGGCAGGTGAGACCTGAGGGCTGGTCCTGCTCTGGAGCAGGGCTGGCTGTCTCAGGACAGAGGAAGTCACTCTGTGGTCCTGGAGCCTGGAGGTGGCTCTTGCCAAGAGGGTGCAGGTGGTCGGTCAGGCCTCCACCACCTAAGAAAGCACAAAGAAGCTTCTTCCTGGCCTTCCCAAGTTTGCCCTTTAATGTGTTCGCCTGGTTGCCCGTTTTAGGTGCGAGACTGGCACTGCTCTCCCAGGGCATAGTGTGCCCTGACCTGTCCTACCTGCTACATCCCACGTTCAGCAGGTGGGGTCAACAGAAGAGGCATCTTCACCCTCATTTGCAAAAAAGAGTCATTTGCGTCTTTCTTTCTTTAAAATTGTTTTCAAAGATTTAAAATTCTATTTTTGAGTAACAAATTCACATACTTCAAAGAAAAGGAACACACACAGAGAATTTGTGCTCACGTCCCCATCTGTCATGGCGTAACTCTAACACATCTTTAATCATTCTTGCGGCCCTACTATCCATACCTTTGTGGAATCCCCTCCTTGAGTGTGGGCAGAATTTGCTTAACCAGATCCCGAGCAGCCCACTTTCTGGGGCACCCGTTTCTGTCTTCACTCTCTGCCTGGCAGAGGAGGCGACTCAGGTTTACTGTTCCATCACCAGTGTTACTTGGTTAATCCTTGATTTGTAAGTGTCAAGCCCATCAGTATAAGGGGGAGGTATTTTCATATGCACAGTGCGGCAGGAATGCTGGCAAGAGGCTCGGGGGTTTGGAGGGAGGGAGTGGACGCCCCTCGCCTTCCCCTGGCTCTTGCTGCACCCCAGTGTCTAGAGAGGCCTGAGGTGGGTCCCTGCCCTGGTCCACTCCCCTTTCACCAGCATCCTGCCCCCTGGCAGAAGAAAGCCTGGCTTCTCACCCTTCTGGAACCCTCCTCCTATACACCATCCCAGGGATGTAAAAAAAAAAAAAAATCTCCCATAAGGAAACAACTCACAGTGTCAGAGGACACCCCCACCGGTCAAGGCCCCAGGACCCCACGGTGGGACTCCCATCTCCCCGGTCTTGTATGTGTGTTTCTGTGAGGAACATGGTGTAGTGTTAGACACAGGAGTTTTGGCTGCTGAGATGTTGCACATTTGGGAGAGGGGATGTGAGAACAGTGGTCACAAGGAGCTCGACCCTTCCACGTCTGAGTGAGGAAGAAGCACTGGTGTCCTCGGTCAGCAGAGCAGACTCAGAGTCAGACCCCCTCCCCCGGCCAAGGGGAAGGCTACCAGCTTCATCCAGGAGATAACCTTTGGCAGGTCTGAGACCCCCACTCAGCTGTCCACCCATCACGGAGCTGGGGCAGTCAGTCGGTGCCTGCGGGATGCATGTGGGCCTCCCCATCCCGGGCGTCTTCTGCATTTTCCCGAGAGGAAGCCCATGGTGAGCACGTGACTCAGCTGCAGTTTTCCTGACTTCAGGGAGACTTGAGAAGCCCTCACTTGCCTCTGACAGATCAAGGCAACAACCTCAAGTAAGAGAAACAGATACTGGAGAAAACTGAACATTTCATGTGTTCTCCAGACTTGAGGGGAAAACAGTCATTGATTTTTGCCAAAAGATAATTGGATACTATAAATGCATGCTTTTTTTTTCTTTTTTTAAGAGGGGAGAGGAGCAATCTTGCCTGATGTCACTCATTCCTGCCCACACGTATGTGTTATACTTAGACGAGCTTAACGGGAAGTACTGAGGCTTTTGTGTGTGGAGATGCACTTGGCCATCATCACAGCACATGTGCAAGCTGGACATTGATCCCAGCCCCAGAGGTGGCCCTCACTCCCAACCCACTTTTGTAGCCGAGGAGGCCCCTCCTGGGGGGATTAGGGGACCAGCCAAGGCTTCACACAGTCAAGTGGGTATATGAAGCCATTGATCAAAATATCATGTTATTTTTCTGGATTTTGTGAGGCTTCTGACATCTACCAACTTAAAATATTTATAAGCTATGTTTTCTGATTTTAAATAATTTTCACTTTCATACTTGATTTTGAATTCATAATTCTTCATTGCTTTTGTTTAAAAGAGCTCTCCAGGGACTTTCCTGGTGGTCCAGTGGTTAAGACTTGACACTCCCAATGTAGGAGGCCTGAGTTCAATCCCTGATCAGGAAACTAGACCCCACGTTCCCCTTGGCGTTTGAAAGCTGAAACTAAGACCTGCTGCAGTCAACATTAAAAGAAAAAAAAGAGAGAGAGAATGTTCTCTAAATTCCGTAAGACTCAGGCCCCAGAAAACCTGAAACCATTCTTGGTAGGGTCTATACTTTCTCTTTTTTTTTTTTTTTGCTGTTAATTTTCATTGAACCTCTTCTAGCCTTAAGTACTAGTCATTCAAAGATAGAGGAACTGAAAAAAATAATTGCAATACAAGTCACTAAGAAAGACATATCCTGTAAAAATTTACTTTTAAAGTTTAGATGTGTCTGTTAAAATTGGACCTTATCAGTAGGTTAGTAAGATTTGTAAAAAAATGCTTTAAGAAAAATTAGGTTTTTATTAAGATTGGATACTGTTTTTAAAAAGCTTTATTTTTTCAAAAAATAAAAAAATTAAATTTGAAAATAATTGCAAAATTTTTAAATATTAATTTTTAAATGTCTCTTCTGTATAAGAATCCTTCAGATGTAAAAGAACTCACCTGACACTTTAAAAAATAAAAAGCATGAAATTATTAACTGTTAACTGATGGAGAGAAATTGAAGTTAAAAAGAAGGAATTGCTAAACCTCAGAAACACGCTTTTTTCAAGAGACACTGGTTCCTAAAAACCCCACTAAATCGAGAAACAGCCCACGTGAGCCATGCAGAGCCTAGCGGCTGTTCTTGGAGTTTCTATTTTAGGCCTGGACTAACTTGCTCTGAAAGTCGAGTCATTCGGCCTCCAGGCTGCCTCCCCCTACCTGCTGCCTCCCCTGGGCTTGATGGACTCATCCTTCGTCAGAGTTTGTGACAGTTTCATTGTTCTGTGCTAGTTACAGGCAGACGGACTGTGTGGTCAGCCCGGCCCCCACCACGCTCCCCAGTCCTGGGTCATAGTGAGCTCACTGGGTCTCCGAGTGGCCGGATTTCACTGCCTCTGCCTCGTTCTCCCACTAAGCAACATGGTGATGCACGCTCGGAAGAAAGGAGCTAGAAGATGGTGTAGGTGGGGGTCAGGCAGAATGACACAGTAACAGTGAAGGTAGAGGTCCAAATGCATGGAAAAGAAATAGAAAAGGAAACATGTTAGAGATATGTGTGTGGTCACTCAGTCATGTCCAATTTTTTGTGACCTCATGGACTGTAGCCCTCAGGGCTCCTCTGTCCTTGGGATTCTCCAGGCAAGAATACCGGAGTGGGTGCCATGACCTACTCCAGGGCATCTTCCTGACCCAGGGATCAAACCCATGTCTTCTGCATTGACAGTGGATTCTTTACCACTGAGCCACCTGGGAAGCCCCATTTAGAGATATATTGCAGGAAAATTTCCTCAAAGTTAAGAATTGTGTCAAGCAATGGAAAACACAGATAAAACAAGAAACAGAGACATATTACTATCACAGCAACTTGCTTCTTTTTTAAATCATGAGGTTTATTAATTTGGGTTTTTTTTTTTTTCTTGGCTATACCCTGTGGCATACGAGACCTCAGGTCGCTGAGCATGGAAGGAACCCACGCCCTCTGCCCTAGGAGTGCAGAGTCCTAATCACTGGACCTCCAGGGAAGTCCGCAACATGCTTCTTAGCGCTTCTAAGCCTGAAGAAAACACATACTCACCCACACTTAGGGTATTGGGTTATTTACGAGTGTGCACTGCAGACTACAGATAGCTACGTTCACAAACCGCTGGACTGGGTCCTTCAGGGTGCCAGCTGGTTGCGGCCATCAAGCTCTCCTAGGGTTAGGGCCACCCCGCTGAGAGGCGCTGGGCTGGAGAGCAGGACACCACCCCTCTGCCAGAGGCACCGCTGTGACCTGTCTCTTCTCTGCCTCAAGCGTCTCCCTTTTCAGTTTTACTGTCCACATAACTAGTAGGATTTGTAAAAGTGAAAGTTCCCAGGGACTTAGCAAATTGTGGAGAACAGAATAGTGAACTTGCCGGTGCCCATCACCCAGCCTCAGCAATCATCAGCATTTTCCTGTTGTTTCTCATCTCTGCAGCTCAGCTCTTCCCCTAATTTTTGTCAGAATATTTCAAACACATTACCAGTTTTTCTATTTTTTTTTTAAGAGTAAAACCAGGTATCTCATTTCTTCACCTGCAGGACAGAGCCTGTTATATGGACTGGATGTCTGTATCCCTCTCAAGTTCATATGTTGAAGCCCTGACCCCATGTGGAGGTATCTGGAGGTGGGGCCTTCTGGGAAGGAATTAGGGTTAAGGGGCCATGAGGGTGGTGCTCCCAAGAGGGGATTAGTGTCCTTCTATAGAGAGATACCAGGAAGCTTGCTCTCCAACTCTCTGCCACAAGAGGACACAGGTCAAGGCAGCTCATGTGCAAGCCAGGAGGGCGGCTCTCCCCAGGCACTGGATCAGCCAGCACCTTGATGTTGGACGTCAGACTCCCAGCGTGGAAGTTACTCCCAAAGGAGCGTCACTTTGGCTGTTAAATGTTTTACCTGTTGGTCTTTGTTTCAGATCCCTTCTGGAAGAAAGCCCACAGGAGGGCAGAGGGAAGGAGGCATGGGGAGAAGGCAGTAGAACCGGGTGCCAAGCACCTGAAGCAAACTAGTTTAGCCCACCCTTCACTGAATTAAATGGCCTGAGGCTGCCCCATAACACTGGGGTATTAAAACTTAAAACTGTGGCTCTCAGACAAACCCGCTCTCTGCCTCTTTTTGTAAGGCCCACACCAAGAATGGTTTGTTTTTTAACATCTTCAAAGAGTTGAAGAAAAATGACAGCCACACTGCTGGTATGTGGCAAAGTTGAAAATATTTACTATCTGGCCCACTTATGGAAAAACTCTTCCCACGCTCCCCATAAGGTTTAGGGGCGATTTGGTTTGCATGGTTTCTACCTCACACAGCCTTCCTGCAGGCTGTAGTGCATTGTCGTGTTAGCAGTCATTTTACAAGCCTTTGCCTGCATTCTACACCCAAGGTACAGGACCGTGGTCAGACAGTGCTGGGGGCTAGCCACTCCCAACAACCGTCAGTTGGAGAACAGAAACCATCAAAGCACAGAGCCAGGGCTTGGAAGCAGGATCCGGAAAGCCGGGCTTGGGAGCAGGATCAGGAAAGCCACACGATAATCTGCTGGGTTTCTGTTATTAACCAGCTGCCAGTGAGCATCTGAGCCAGAACCCACAATGAGCAGGTCTCCGTACAGCCTCCCGCAGTCCCGGGGTGTGTGTCGTAACAGGCTTAAGAGAACCAGCCTCCAGGAAGATGCCAGTGTTCAGGTGACATGACACGAAAACCACAAAAAAGAGGGAAACCTTGTTGAACTCAAGCGTATTAAGCCAACTTAAAAGTCTCACAGAAATGAAAGCAATACACATGTTCACAAACCACTTGTGATTCATTAGCTCAGTTTCTGGAAATTCCTCTTCAGGAAACAGAAAATACAAAATGAGTTACATGCACACAGACATTCTGGCAGCACTCTTTTTTAAAAGAGAACATGGGAAATTACACAAACTCAATGAGCTGTGCTTGGTGGGTAGCTGTGGCCGTAGTGCCAGGATGAAGGTTCTGGGGTCTGAATGCTGGTGCTATTTATCATGGCTCCTGAGACTTCCCAGAGGGTTAGAGCCAGGGGGAAACAGTATGCAGATTGAAATATATCCAGACTTGTTTTGATGCAAAAAGAACTACACCAGGCAGGAAGGCTTTGAGTTCCCAAGTGCAGGAAATAGACTGCAAGTGTCACACGTTTTTTCCTTCTATATACAAAAAGGTTTCTTTTAAAATTCTACTGATGACAACTGGTTCCACCAGAACTTTTCTCAAACCTTGAGCTAACCAATGCATTTTTCTTATGGAAATGTTTTTCTTAAGCTATGTTAATGAACTATGTATTTACCTTAGACTGTCTTTCTTCAAATTGGTTCTGCCTAAGACTCAGAACCAATAATGGCTCAACAAACCAGCATGTTTTTACTCATGGAAATGTTCTTAGGCTGTATTAATGAGACTATGTACTTGCTTGGAAATTTGCCTTTCTTCAAGACTCATGTCAATTGTTTTATGGCCTAGGATGACTCACCTTGTGCCAAAGTTATCTCGAAATGCAGGTTGTGGGTGAGGGGCCTGGTGCCACTCTGAATTTTGAGTCATTTCCTTTCTCCAATTAGCAGCCTGCTGATGGGTGTATAGCTTCTTGCTGAAAACTAGCAGGAGGGCACTCTTCCTGCCCCTTCTGATGTCTATGTTAGAGCTTTCTCCATCTCTTTTATATTTTAATAAAACTTTATTACACAAAAGCTCTGGGCGATCAAGCCTCGTCACTGGTCCGGGATTGAATTTCTCTCCTCCGGAGGCCAAGAATCCCAGCGTCTCTCATGGCTCAGCAGCAACCTTTCACAACTCTCTGTGGTGCTAACAGCCCAGGGAAGTGCACTCTGGCATCAGAGATCACAGCCCTTCACACGCCTCCACACCTCACAGTGGCTCCATGGGCCACAGCGTAAGAAGCTATTAAATGAAAAAAAAAAAAAAAAAAACCTCAAACAACCCAGGATAGAAAGCTGTATGTACATCATACGGTCGCAGCACTGGAAAACCTGTTCTGTGTAACCGTGGTCGGGCAAGCAGAGATTTCAGGTAATCTATGTTCCATTTTTTCGCTTCTCTTCTTTTCACAGCTATTTGTAAGGCCTCCCCAGACAGCCATTTTGCTTTTTTGCATTTCTTTTCCATGGGAATGGTCTTGATCCCTGTCTCCCGTACAATGTCACGAACCTCATTCCATAGTTCATCAGGCACTCTATCTATCAGATCTAGGCCCTTAAATCTATTCCTCACTTCCACTGTATAATCATAAGGGATTTGATTTAGGTCATACCTGAATGGTCTAGTGGCTTTCCCTACTTTCTTCAATTTGAGTCTGAATTTGGCAATAAGGAGTTCATGATCTGAGCCACAGTCAGCTCCTGGTCTTGTTTTTGTTGACTGTATAGAGCTTCTCCATCTTTGGCTGCATAGAATATAATCAATCTGATTTCGGTGTTGACCATCTGGTGATGTCCACGTGTAGAGTCTTCTCTTGTGTTGTTGGAAGAGTACCTCATGCGAAGAGTTGACTCATTGGAAAAGACTCTGATGCTGGGAGGGATTGGGGGCAGGAGGAGAAGGGGACGACCGAGGATGAGATGGCTGGATGGCATCACTGACTCGATGGATGTGAGTCTGAGTGATCTCCGAGAGATGGTGATGAACAGGGAGGCCTGGCGTGCTGCAATTCATGGGGTCGCAAAGAGTCGGACACAACTGAGCGACTGAACTGAAATGAATGTTCCATTTGCTTTCTTTTGGCAATGGGTCTTAGTACTCTTCTAATGAAAAATGTGATTAGAGAACTTTGTTAAGTTGCTAAGCCTCCGCGGCAGTAATGAAATCTGAGACAGATGATCACAATACTAGCTTTTCAACCCCATGTTTTCAGTCTTGGTATCCTTACTTGGACTCATTTTAAGAAAAGCAGGATTATAGAAATGTGAGTCAGAAGTTATAACACACTGTACTGTTTGTTGTAAACTGACCAGAGGCCAAGAACCAGAACTGAAGTGAACTAAGGCCACAAGCTTGGGCAGAGAAGCAACCAAGGATGAGAACAGGCAAACCAGGAAACGTCCCGGTGTGGGGACAGGCGCTCTGCTGCAGGGGGACACAGGGTCCAAGCAGGCGGACACAGCCTCTTCTCTCACCAATGATCTCAGCTGGACCTGTTACTTCTCAGAGTCCCCACAGGGCCTGGGGACACGCAGACACCGAGGCACACACAGAGCCTACTCACCTGCATGCCCCCCGGCCTGGGTAACGTTACCCTGAGGGATGGTAAATCACTGGGCTGTCCCAGAAACCCTCCGTGGACAAATAAGCTTATTTTGCCAGGCCACCTGGAACAAAGTTGCTGGACCTTGTGTACCACTGTCGCCTGTAATCCCACTGCTCCGCATCTCCTCAGGTCTACATCACATACCTAATCCAACGGAACAAAAGAATTCAGATCCGTCTGATGATGAAATGCCATAATTTATTATAATTTCTCTGCAGTGGTTAGTTAAAATGTATACAACTCCTATATCTGAGTCATCAAGAACTAGGTCTTATCAGAAGGCCTCGCTACACTCATCAACTCCACACTGGTGAACCAGAGAACACCAGGCTGACCTAACCAGGAAACGTCCCGGTGTGGGGACAGGCGCTCTGCTGCAGGGGGACACAGGGTCCAAGCAGGCGGACACAGCCTCTTCTCTCACCAATGATCTCAGCTGGACCTGTTACTTCTCAGAGTCCCCACAGGGCCTGGGGACACGCAGACACCGAGGCACACACAGAGCCTACTCACCTGCATGCCCCCCGGCCTGGGTAACGTTACCCTGAGGGATGGTAAATCACTGGGCTGTCCCAGAAACCCTCCGTGGACAAATAAGCTTATTTTGCCAGGCCACCTGGAACAAAGTTGCTGGACCTTGTGTACCACTGTCGCCTGTAATCCCACTGCTCCGCATCTCCTCAGGTCTACATCACATACCTAATCCAACGGAACAAAAGAATTCAGATCCGTCTGATGATGAAATGCCATAATTTATTATAATTTCTCTGCAGTGGTTAGTTAAAATGTATACAACTCCTATATCTGAGTCATCAAGAACTAGGTCTTATCAGAAGGCCTCGCTACACTCATCAACTCCACACTGGTGAACCAGAGAACACCAGGCTGACCTGGGCTCAGCACAGTGGAACCACGCAGAGGGAAGGCACCTCCGACTCTCTAATTGCGCAGATCTGTCCACCGAGCCATACTCTGTCGTTAGAAATCCCCGCACCAGATGTCTCCAAACACACGGAGACTGAACCATCAGAGGAGTGCTGCTAATTCACTACTTGCTAGATTCTACACGCTGGGTCTCGTGGCTGCCGAGACGACTGCAGGCAAGAATGCAGACAGACACAGAAAGGGTAATCTTTAAACCGGGCTCTCAGTGGCGGGGGGACTCCCGTCCTGAAGAGGGCTGGGGCATCCTGAACTTGGAGAGGTCCAGGTTGAGGTCTAAGAAGGTGTATGTGCTGTAGTCATGATGCTGGAGGTTCTTGTAGGTGGTGTTGTCAAATGGCTCGGTGGGAGCGGCTGACGCAGGCTCTGCAGGGAAAACACAACACGGTGTGAGCGGGAGGTTCTGAAGGGGTCAGCTCGCTCTCTCTCACACACACACACCAAGCATTCTTCATAAACCCCACATGTAACAAATACATTGTCTACTTACAAAAGAAAAGCCCAGAAAGCAACAGTATCTTTAAAAGCAAAAGAAAGAAACTCGATGAAAATTTACACTAATCATGTAAGAGGTGGAATAGCTTTTATAATGCCTTTAGATCTTACTTTGTGTATACCTCTTACTTTGTGTAGACCCTGGACTTCTCAGAATTTTGAAAATGCCAAGAACAGTTATGGAGGGACGTGCAGGTCATTTAAAGATGCAGAAAAAAAGCAGATCCACTAAAATCTAACAGCAATAAAGCATTTACAGGAGAAAAATTCTCAAGTGGCAAATAAGTGAGCCTTCTAAGTCTCCAAACACAAGAACATCAGATAAAGTCCAACGTTTTTAATGATAACACAGTTAAGGGGAACTGGAAATGAGATATGGAGCTTTTGTTGTTTAACTTTTTCAAAAAGAAGTTGTTGGTAAAACTTTAGATTCAGACTAAAAAATACTTAGCCTTCTCTCTCTATGTGGAAGAAAGAAGAATTAGAGCCTGCACACGTACACAATTGGTGATCTTAATACCATGAGTGTGGATGAAGCAAAAGACACCCCACTTCCCTGTGATGTGCCCTGAGACACGTGGATGGCACGAGGGAGTGGGTGTGGGTGATGGCTATGCCGGACGGGGTCTCACGGGCCTGCAACGACTGCTGTCCAGACTCCGCTCACTTCTACTCATGCTGCAAAAGAGTAACTGCAGTTTCCCACTCTTTGAATTCACACCAACTCTCATTTTTATACCAAAATGTTTTTCATTTTCTTAGTCGTGTTAAAACACACGATATCTTATTTAGAGAACTGATCCCTTTCCTGTCTCAACAAGCAAGGTATCTTCTTGTGGGGACAGCTCAGGAAGGTGCGTCCTCACAGTCCATGTGTGTGTGTGGGGGTGCTGACAAAAAGGAATCGAACCCCCGCCCCTCCCTGGCAGGACAGGAGCCCAGAGGCTGGGTTGGGCGAGCTACAGCTCACCCCCTGCAGACACTGCCCTGAAAGTCAGCTGCACTCCGCGCAGCGTCTTCAGCCTCCATAGGGCAAAGAGAATGTTGGAAAAAATAACACAATCATCAAAAATTAGTCAAACTGTTTTCAAAAAGATCTGCAATCTGAAAACTCCCAATTCTGTGTTCTCCTGAAGGTTTGGCAAGTCTAGAGCAGAGTGACTGCAACAGCAGCAGGAAAGCAGTTTTGGGGTCGGGAGGAGGCTGGCAGGCGCTGGGGGCAGCTTCGTATGTGCATGAAAGAGGGAGAAAAGAGGAGGGAAGAAAACACACAACACTGTAACACAGGGAGCGACACAATAATTACAGGTAGTGTACACTAGCCCAGGAGAGGCTTTAAACAGACAGGAAGAAGCGGGGTGTGTTAGTGATGGGTGCATTTCAAGAGCCACGGATCCTGAAACTGGAGACCTGCTTTCCCATTTTGCTGCGGTCCTCCTAAAGCACACTGTATTTTATGAAGTTCGATGCACAGGAAAGTGGTAAAATAAGAGGAATAAACAGTTTCCCTTTAAAAATTTAGGGGAGCAAAAAAGCCCTTCATAAAAACTCCGTGCAGAAAAACAGAGCAGCCTGCTGTGCTCCTCAGGTGGGTCAGAGGACACGCCCAGGGCAAACTAGACTCAGGCGGCTCAGGGCTGCCTTAAGGTCCAGCTTCAGTCCCTAAAGTGAGCTTTTCCCTTAGGCCTAAAGATGCTAAACACAAAGGCCTGTTCAGCTCACCTGAAGGCCATTTCTCCAAGTGTAAGCACCGCTCCTCACCTGGGGAGTTTAACAGAACCCTCCCACCACCCCTCCCTCAATGAGGTGCCCTGCAGGTTCAACACCCTCCAAAGTTCAGAAGGAAGATGTTCAACTGCCTGTTCTACCGGTTAGGAAACACTCAGAAGCACCAAGGGCAAACTTTTTCATTGTGAAATAAATCTGAAATGTTTCAGGAATTTCTACCCATAACTAACACACACCCCCCCAGCTTATCTGAGACAGTGCTACAGGCCACAGGCCTACTGGGAACCTGATCGAGTGTGACACTTCTTTTCATCGCACCGTTCTTCAGAGCCTGACCTCCCCACCCAAAGGACAGAAAGAGCTCTGAACCCCAAGGCAAGGTGTACCCTGTGTGTGGTCCTGGCCTTCCACCTGAGCGGCCGAGTCCTCCATGATCCCGCGCTTCTCCTCAAGCTTCAGGACTGTGGGCTTTTGGTCCAGAACGTCTTTATTCTGAACAGGGGCTGGCTTCAAATTTTGCATGGGTAGCTGATCTTCCAAAATCTCTTCCTCAGCCTTTAAGATTCCTTCTGCTGCCTGCTTTTCCAATTTTTCTGTTTTGAACAGGGGAAGAGCCAGCTCCCCATCTGCTTCTGGTACTTGCTTCTCTAAAAGGCTCCCTCTGGCCTCAGGAGGAGGAGCTGGTGGCTGACCCCTGGCTCTGGTTCCTGTTGATGGGGTGGGCGCCGGGCCGCCAGCAGGATGCGTGGACAACCCCCACGTTGGACGGTCAGACAGGACTTTTTTAACTTCAAGTGGCTTTTGGCTTTCTTTGTCTATTTTGTTTGATCTAGATATCTTCTGCGATTGCTTCTCCTTTACATTTTGCTTCATAGACTCCTCTGCGGCATGTGACTTGGGTGCTGCGGTTTTGGGTTTGGGGCCCTTTCTGTCCTCCAGGTGCTGACTGGAGGCCTTTTTTTTCTCTGCCTGGCGGGGCCTTCCTGCAGGGGTGAGGTCCAGGTGTGGCTGCTGCGACACTGTCTTTTCTTTGGCCGATATCTCAGTTTTGGGGGCCCTATCTGCAGAGGAATGTGAGGCCTCTGCTACGGGAGACCCTCCCCTGCGTTTGCTCTTCACCTGAGGACCTGCTCCTGAGCGGTCGCCCTCCTCGTCAGACTCTGAATCGGAGGAGCTGGAAGATGAAGATGAAGAAGAATCATCCGTTCCTCTCCTGCCCCACTGGGCTGCTTCTGAATCTGAACCCTGTTTTCTGTATGGAGACACGACTTTCTGAGGAAACTCTACCACAGTCTTTCTTGACATAAGCTTCGGAAGCCCTTGGTCTGTGTGCAGCACACTGGCATCGAGGTTAGGGCTCGCTAGCGTCCTGCTTTGGCTCACAACTGATGGGGAGGAAGCGGGTGCAGATAAGGTTTTGGACACCGCATCTGCTGTTGGGGGGGCGAGCTGCTGGCCCCTCTCCTTTGGTTCCACTACATCTAGGAAATGGCATAAAGAGGAATATTATTTTTAATATTGAGTAAAACAGTGTGAATTCATCAAGGTCACAGACATTTCGTTACATATCACCTTGTTACTGACAGTATCTTCAACATCATCATCTTATGAACTGCTCCATGGAAACCTACTTTTAAGGGAAAGCCAAGCCACACAGGAGAACAATTAAAAAAAAAGTCGCAGATGTCTTTCTTGATAGCTGAAGATTTTTTAAGATGGGATTTTTTTTAACAATAGAAGAAGTAACAATCTTATCTCTATTTTTCACAATGAGAGCTTCCTGATAATTATTTTTTAAACTACTATTTCATCTCTATTTAAGGTAAATTATAAAGATATTTTCAGATGATAAAGTTTTAGAAATGCCTGATTTCTCAAATCCCTAAAGAAACTGATGCCTCTCAAATATTTTAAAAATGATCCATATTGCATGAACTTGACCTTTTAAACAAAGAACAAAGCAAAAGTAGAGAAGAGAGTCTGGTTTGGGTCTGGGGAAGCACATGCATGAGATTAAGAGTGGGGGATAGGAGGGAGGGGATACTGGGAGTCAAAGGAAGGTGCCCTGCGAGGAGCAAGAGTCCTGCAAAATCATGTCCTTCAGGGGTTTCTTCTGCCAAGGAAAACTGTTTCAGGACCCAAAAGGTCTAAAATAACTTAGTATCACATGTGTCATTAGAAACAGTGAGTCTTAACTGTTACAGTAAGTGGTACTGTGAGTCTTAGATGCTAGAGAGTCAACAAGGAAAGAAAACGAAATCCCACAGAACATTCAGTAGTTCCCTTTTCACTCAGTTGTCTCTGGTGATAAATCTTTTTTAACCATACAGATAAGAAGAAAGATATAGAACAAGTTTTTATAAATTAAAATTGCTTTTCAAGTCTAAAGCAAAATTTAAAAAAATATATCACTGATGAGCAAACTCTAAATGCATTTATTTTTCAAGTCTAGGAGACTATTTTATACTAAAAAGTATACCACTTCTTTAAAGTGGAAAAAAATGTATTTCTAACTTTACCATTTTACTGGTATTCAAAAAAAAAATCTCTTGTTTTCTGAGATCAGGGACTATATATATATATACACACACACACAGAGACATGCATATAAACACATACATATATACATACATACGTATATACATATATATACATCAGAATGACAGAAAATGATCAAAGAAAACTGAGAAATAATCAGAAATGGGCCAGAGAGAGGTCAATGGGCAGTGTAAGAGGATATGACCGAACAGCCAGAGCCGCAGGTGAGTTTGAACCCCCTCCATGCCCTGTCTGAATCTGCAGCCGTGCACCATCCCAGAACCTGCATTCTGACTGCAGGAACAGAACAAGCACAGAGCCCCAGGATCACATTAAACATAAAGTCAAGGTAAACACATGCACATGCACTCGAACCCTCTCATTCTGTCTTTCTAAACCATACTTGAAACAGCGGAAAGGCTCTGACAAGGAATGTGTAACACACACTGGCCTGCCAACCCTGCGCCTGCTCACCTCTATCACGGATCCACTTTTATGCTGAGCGTGCCTTTTCCAAGGGCGAAAAATTAACTTCTAATAAGCTTATTTTAGATAGGCTACTATCTAATTATAATACCTCACTCCTTCAAAATTTGTTTCGAAGATTTTTTAAAATATAAGTTATTAAAACATTAGACTTATCACCTACTGAAAGCAAAAAGAAAATCTCAAATAGTTTATTTTGTTTGAAAAAGGAAACTTTGGTCTACCACATTAAATAAGAATGCTTTAAAATATCTTCTATTCAGGCTTAGTTACTGGCAGAACCCCAGAGACAGGCTAATAGCCTGAAGTACAGTAACACAGTTGGCTTTCATCCGACCCTCTGCAGCGCAGGCCCAGCATCCTCTGTGACTGGGAGGGAAGCCCTCTGCGATGACTACAGCTGCCACCAGTGACCCCTGTCCAGTGCCGGCGGGGACACGTCTACACTCGGCCGTGTGGGATCCTGCCGCCTGGAGACACAGCCACGTGTACAGAACAGTGGGCTCGCTCTGAACATAAGCATGACTTTACCTGCGCGTTCTCACGAACCTCTTGTGTTTCTAGAGACGGGACACCTGCATACTCTGACAGCGTTCTAGTTTGAGTGTGACTTTCCTTGAAAGACAAATACGCGAGACACAAAGCACCTAAAATAAGACGAGTCACAGAGCCACCCCTCCCAGCATGAGAGGTGGACTTTGGGGGACGGGTTCTAATCCTCAGAGACTGTCACAGCCCCAGTAAATAAAGGTCTACAGACGAAAGTCACAGCGCAGAGATGGCACTCTCCTGCGGCTCTGTGTCTCCTCTCCACTTGAATTTCCTGAGTATCTTTTCTCATTGAACAGGGGAGGGCTCGACCTTCAGCTTTTTAGTAGCGCCCTAACTGAAAACGAAGGTGACTTAGGTGTTCAAAACAGATGAGATGAGCAGCTCCACATCTTGTCAGTGGGTCACCGAACTAACTTCAGAAACAAAGGTGCATTTCAACAGGATGCGAAACAGTTTTTTGTTATATGGTAACGAAAACTTCTCTTCACATGATTTTTACGATTAAAGGAAATAGTAAAGGGATTTTTTTGGTTTGTTTTAATGAATACACAAGAATTGATTTTTTTCCACAGGCAAGACAACACACTGCTTATAAATACAGACTGGGGATCTTACTGCTGGGGCTCAAATCAGGCTCCACTACTGACATGGTGTGGCCCTCGGTGGCTCAGGAGTCTCTCCCCCCTCCACTTTCTCATCTGTAACACGGGGATGTTGGTAGCACCTATTTGCAGGGCTGAAGACCAGGAGGAACACAAGGAGCGCTTAAACAGCACCAGCAATGCCGGTCAGAATTAAGCATACCAAATCCCTACTTCCAGATTCCTCTCTTTTCAGACTGAAATGGGGACTTGAAGCAGGGAATTAACTTTGGCTTCTCAACAGATTCTTTAAAAAGTGACACAGGAGTTATTCAGTTGATGGTCTATTACTGTTGGTGCCAAATTCAGCCTAGGGGTGGAATTTACCAGAACACTGAAGCTGGCGAGCCCGGTGGTTATGCAGGGGAGCATCCATGGGCAGACCCCAGGTTCTGACGTCCGTGTCCACAATGCTGGCCGCCCTTCCAGGAAGGAAGCCTGTGCTCCGAAGGGCTGGTGTCCCAGGTGGGGGAGGGCAGAGTGTGTTTACCCTGGACACAGACCCTGGACTAGACGTGACCCCAAGGCTGAGTGCTCAGGACCCCGTCAGCATTGCAGCAAGCCCCACACGAGTTTCCAAAGCTGGCCCCAGTGCACAGGCTTTGACCTGGCCATGTGCCACTGGTGGGCCAAGGCACTTCTGTATCTCAACTCACTGATCCCTGACACCTCGGGATAAATACCGAGGACTGCACGTGCTGACTTGGAAGCAGCATTTCTCTTCCTTCATGCAGGGACTGGAGTTACTTTGTAAGTTCTGCAAGGCAAGTGTACAGTGCATTAAAGACAGCACAGCTCTAAAAGCTGTCTTCCCACCTGACCGAGCACACACATCGCACAGGTCATCAGTCTCACACCGACCTAGCAAGACTGGCCCGCTGACCCTGCTCAGCATGGAGGGACTCAGAGGCCTGCAGGGCTTGCCGTGGCCAGAGGCAGAAGCTACGTGAGCCCAAGGCCAGCCCCCAGCTCGATATTCCTTTCTCACAACCGCACCCAAAACCGTCACAGGATGAAGCATTCCATTTCTATTCACATACAGAAGCACATTTCTAAAAAAGGGGATCTTTGGGGGAAAAAAAGAGACTTCATGTTGAAGACTGTTGCTGTTTAGTCACTAAGTCATGTCCAGCTCTTCTGTGGCCCCACGGATTGCGGCCCGCCAGGCTCCTCTGTTCATGGGATTTCTGAGGCAGAATACTGGAGTGGGCTGCCATTTCTGTCTCCAGGGGATCTTCCAGACCTAGGGATTGACTCCACAGTCAAACACGGATCTCCTGCGTTGCAGGCGGATTCTTTACCACTGAGCCACCAGGGAAGCCCTACGGTTAAGATAGCTATTTTAAAATGTGTAGATGAAAATGGAAAAAGAACACGGGCTTTAAAAATGTGGCAGGTGCAGGACGGAAAACAACAATCTTCCTGTTGAATTCGGGCCTCCAGTGGACGAGCACGTAGACACACAGGGAGGGTACGTGTCCTTAGCCAAGATGGATGGTGTGTGAAAGGCAGCTGAAGGCTCTCTCAATAACACGTCAATATTTTATAACCTACCTGTGTTTTTGTGTGCAGATGAAGAGGAGACAAAAGCATTACACACTTTCAAACACTCAAACTAAGGAAATAATATTTTGAGGAAAATAAGACAAACTCAAACTATCATTCTAAACCCCATATAGTCAAAGATTTACAAACAGACTGTACATTGTATATGTATATTAAGAGTTAACTGAGGTTGCATCAATTAAGACTAAACGCAATGGGCCTCTTAAATAGTTCCCTGGACAGCAAAGATCAAACCAGTCAATCCTGAGGGAAATCAACCCTGACTATTCATTTGAAGGACTGATGCTGAAGTTGAAGCTCCAGTATTTTGGCCACCTAATGTGAAGAGCTGACTCACTGGAAAAAACCCTGATGTTAGGAAAGACTGAGGGCAGGAGGAGAAGGGGGTGGCAGACGATGAGATGGTGGGATGGGATCACCGACTCAATGGACATGAGTTGCAGCAAACTCCAAGAGAGAGTGGAGGACAGGGAAGCCTGGTATGCTGTAGTCCATGGGGTCGCAGAGAGTCAGACTCAACTGAGTAACTGAGCAACAACAACGCTGCGTTTCCTATTTCCCCCCAGGAGCAGGCACTACACTGGATTCAGGGGAGACAGTCAAAACTGGCAGTAAAGTCAAAATGACCATGGAAAGAGCTAGAAGCAGATAACCACACTTTGTTAAGGGGGTCTTGATGGGATTGGAGCCTACTCCTAACTCCCTCTCCATAGTCATAATAAGACGCCTGCAGTCCCTGGCTATGACCAAGCAAAGCCTGGGAGACCACTGACGAGTTCCAGAGACAATGAAAAAAGTCAATCAGGGAGGAAAAACAGGCTGGAGGTCCCAGCCACCTCACAGGAGCACGCGAGCACAGCCATCAGATGCCACAGAGCCTGCGTACTCTGCGTCCCACTGATACCCACGGAGTCTGACGTCGGAAAATGCAGAGGACCAGTTCACGGCTACACGCTGAGTCAAAGACTATGATGGTACTGCCGTGTTTGGGCTAAAACTAGTCACCGATCTTCTGTCTGATTGTAATCTGGACACTCCTTAAAAATGAAGCATCAAATTATGTAGCTAGAAAATTCTTTCCAATGCCTAGGAAGCTGACTTATTCACTCTGCCTTCTCTCCCACTTATGAAGACCATGAAAACCTTACTCTTTGGTGGACTCTGCTTCTTGGGGTTCGGTGGTAATCCCTTTTCATTCTTTCCTGATTCTGCAGAGAGAGAAACTGCAGGAGCAAGTCCTCGAAACACGCCTGCTTCCAGAAGCACAGTCTGACAAAAGAATAGCACAACATAAATTTTAGAGTAATACCATTTATAACCTCTATTACGGCATGAATACTAGGTATTATTACGACATATAAATGCTGTGAATTCATATGGCATATTTCTAACGGTTATTATAATTTTCAGCATCTACATATATTATGGAAAGTTTGGAAAATACAAAAAAACTGCGAGCAAAAAACGCCTGAGTTCAAGGACAGTCACTATTAACATTCGAGTATTTCTTCCAAAGTGACTTTCTCCTAAGCATACTTTTTTGCAGTCTCCAATTACCTATCAATCTACAAAATATTTGATTCTTTTCATAAAGTGTTTTCCTGTGCTTAGAATATGAAGCAGAAGCACAATCTAGCCATTAAAAATGCTACTGAAGATGAAAAAGAGTTGCTTCAAAACTGTCTACCATATATTGTAAGTGAACACTTCACAGAGTGTTCATTCCCTCAGTATATACTCACTAAGCCTAGTATGTGCTGGACACAGAACACAGGCACCTAGAGCACCCACATGAAGGTGAAGCCTTTGCTTTTTCTGGTTATGACATCAGTTCAGTTCAGTTGCTCAGTCGTGTCTGACTCTTTGCGACCCCATGAACCGCAGCATGCCAGGCTTCCCTGTCCATTACCAACTCCCAGAGTCTACCTAAACCCATGTCCATTGAGTCGGTGATGCCATCCAACTATCTCATCCTCTGTCGGCCCCTTCTCCTCCTGCCTTCAATCTTTCCCAGCATCAGGGTCTTTTCAAATGAGTCAGCTCTTCGCATCAGGTGGCCTAAGTATTGGAGTTGCAGCTTTAGCATCAGTCCTTCCAATGAACATCCAGGACTGATGTCCTTTAGGATGGACTGATGTCCTTTAGGATGGATCTCCTTGCAGTCCAAGGGACTCTCAAGAGTCTTCTCCAACACCACAGTTCAAAAGCATCAATTCTTCCGGGCTCAGCTTTCTTCACAGTCCAACGCTCACATCCATACATGACTACTGGAAAAACCACAGCCTTGACTAGATGGACCTTTGTTGACAAAGTAATGTCTCTGCTTTTTAACATGCTGTCTAGGTTGGTCATAACTTTCCTTCCAAGGAGTAAGCGTTTTAATTTCATGGCTGCAATCACCGTCTGCAGTGATTTTGGAGTCCCCCAAAATAAAGTCTGACACTGTGTATATGTATACACGAAAGCTTGAAAAATGAACTGGGCCAAGATATGAAAAGGAAAATAGTGGCCTCTCTCACAACAGATGCCCCCTCCATTATCTGTATTTTGTGACAATTAGAATAGTTATTGCTTTTGTCATGGGTCATTTTTAATTTTAAATACAGTGAAGTGGACTTAGCTTTGTCCAGATGGAGAAAGTTCTTTCTCCTTTTCATTTCACAGATGAGGTAACCTAAGCTGGCTTTTTAGTGGCTGCCTAGTTACCAGGTCAACCAGGTTCTTGAAAGTTCCCTCAGTTCCTCTAGGGTTAAATAACAGCTAGAGACACTGTCCTCAAGGGTTCTGGCGGGGCTCCGCGTGGGACACCTGCGGCCCCTACACCTGTCCGTGGCCTGGCCGCACACCGGAGGCTCCTGGGGTTCGGGGTCCAGAGGGGACGGTGGCCGGGGTCGCCGGGACCCTCGTCGCTCTCAGGCCTGGCTCCTGATCCCCCCTGGCCAGGTTCCCGAACCCCCACCCCAGGCCCAGCCCCCGACCCCGGAAGCGGAGTCAGCGGCATCCCCGGACGGTTGGAGGTGACCGTCAGGCCGCAGCCCTTGCCCCGCCCTCCATGGTCTCCCGGCGCTCTGCGAGCTCCAGGCCGCCGGTCTGGCCCCTCTTTACCTTCAGCGTCCCGGGTCGCCCTTGCCGCAGCAGAAGCGAGGCCGCCATGGCTGTGACTCGGGCGCAGACAGGACGACCCTCCCGGCGGGCAGAGGTCGCACCAGACTGACGCGCCGCGGTACCAGCCCTGCCGCCTGAGGGCCCGCCCCTTCGTATGAAGGCGCCAATCACAGGCAGGGACGGGGCGGGGTGCGGCAAGGGCTGCTGCGCGCGCATCACCGCCGCCTCCAGGGTCCCGGCGGAGCAGTTTAAGGCCACGCTCCCGGGAGAAGCCGCCAATCACTGGCGGAGGGTTTCCGCTGACCGCGACCGCGCGACGGCATGGGTGCTGGGAGGCTAAAGTGGTCATTGTGGGTGTCATTTCCTGTCCTAGACCGGCGTGCCCCTGCAGGGCAGCATCAGGTTGGACCGTGGACGCTCTTTGACCTGTGAGCACTGTAGTTTCAGAGCCAAGGGGACGAGAAATGCAAGCGTTAGTTTACCTGTTTATAGCCTGCGGGGCGGAGAAGGCAGTGGCACCCCACTCCAGTACTCTTGCCTGGAAAATCCCATGGACGGAGGAGCCTCTAGAGTCGGACACGACTGAGTGACTTCACTTTTACTTTTCACTTTCATGCATTGGAGAAGGAAATGGCAACCCACTCCAGTGTTCTTGCCTGGAGAAGGCCAGGGGCAGCAGAGCCTGGTGGGCTGCCGTCTGTGGGGTCGCGCAGAGTCGGACACGACTGGGGCGACTTAGCAGCACTTCCAACCCTCCCCTCTTAGGCATAAGCTTGGCTCAGTCGTGTCCAACCTCTTTGCGACCCCGTGGACTATAGCCCACCAGGCTCCTCCGTCCATGGGATTCTCCAGGCAAGAATACTGGAGTGGGTTGCCATTTCCTTCTCCAGGGGATCTTCCCGACCCAGGGATCGAACCCCGGTCTCCCGCATTGCGGGCAGACGCTTTAACCTCTGAGCCACCAGGGAAGCTCTAAACTTGGGTAGGGGTAGTTACTTATTGACCTCCTTCTCACCCTGTGGATCGTGCCTTCACGCGTCTCTGCGGCATGCCTGGTCACTGGAAGTATCCTGTTCAAGAGGAGCGGACCCCTCCCTCAGCTCCATCAGGAGAAGAGGCCCTCCACTTGGATTAAGGCTGGAGACTCATTCTGGTGGCAAGATAAATGGGTAAAACAGGTCTAACAGGAAACCCTGCCCCATTTGGTTAACAACAACAACAACAAAAAAACCCACATAGGATTAACAGAAACTGGTGACTAACAAGATTCTTGAGCTTGTCAGAGTAGCAGCTGAAGGAGGGACTTCCTTGGCTGTCCAGTGGTTAGGACTGTGCCCTTCCAATGCAGGGGGTACAGGTTCCATCCTTGGTCAGAGAACTTAGATCCCACATGTTGTGGGCATGACCACCCCCCCCCCAAAAAAAAAAAGCTAGCTCAAGGAACAGCTTGCTGAAAGTTCTGCTTTTAACCTGCCTTCATTGGCCAAGCTCACCTTAATTACTTTTGAGTCCTTTTTGTTGTTTTTTGTTCATTAAGTTGTGTCCGACTCTTTGTGACCCCATGGACTGCAGCACTCCAGGCTTCACTGTCCTTCACTATCTCTGGAAGTTTGCTCAAATGCATGTCCATTGTTGGTGATTCTATCTAACCATCTCATCCTCTGCCACCCGATTCTCCTTTTGCCCTTAATCTAGTGGCTCAGATGGTAAAAAATCTGCCTGCAGTGCAGGAGACCTGGGTTCGATTCCTGGGTCCAGAAGATCCCCTGGAGAAGTGAATGGCAACCCACTCAGGTATTCTTGCCTGGAAAATTCCACAGACAGAGGAACCTGGTGGGCTACAGTCCATGGGATCGGCAAGAACTGGACATGACTGAGTGACAAAGACTTTCCCAGCATCAGGGTCTTTTCCAGTGAGTCTGCTCTTTGCATCAGGTGGCCAAAGCATTGACGCTTCAACTTCAGCATCAGTCCTTCCAACGTTGATTTTCTTTATGATTGACAGATTTGATCTCCTTGCTGTCCAAGGGACTCTCAAGAGTCTTCTCCAGCACCACAGTTCAAAAGCATCAATTCTTCGGCATTCAGCTTTCTTTATAGTCCAACTCTCACATCCATACTTGACTACTAGAAAAACCATAGCTTTGACTAGATGGACTTCTGTTGGCAAAATGCTATCTTTGCTTTTTACTATGCTGTCTAGATTTGTTACAGCTTTCCTTCCAAGGAGAAAGCGTCTTTTCGTTTCATTTCATTTGACTCTTTAGCCACGCCTATAGAGAACAACGCTGACATATGGTCACTACAGTAAAACAGATTTTAGTTGTTTTCCAGGAAATTGGGGTGAACACCTGTCCAGTTCAAGCCGGCTAAGACTGGTTGGGATCACCAACCCTAAAACTGGGTCTGTGCCAGGTGTCTGATGAATGACCTTTTGACATCAGTAAGCCAGAAACTCTACCCTCGGATCATGCTAAGGGCTTCCATTTTTGACCATGCCTCATGAAAAAGCACGCAAGTCAGAGACACCAGAGCCTCAACCGTTCCCTGATTCCAATCTCCTTTCCCCATGCCTGAGATCACCTGCTTCCTTATCTCATTAATACCTCAAGCCCCTCAACATAGGGCAGGCGCATTTAAGATTTGTTCTCTCATCTCCTTACTCGACTGCCTTGTGAATGAGCTGTTTCTCTGCTGCACACACTCTGTGCTGAGACTGCACGCACAGTCTCAGCGTTTGGCCTCCTGCACATCACAGATGACCCTGGTTCAATAACACTCAGACCCTTGTCAAAGGGAACTCAAGTCAAGTGGATGCAATGGGACCTGCCACCATCCAAACTGGGAAGCAAGGACAAGGACTCAAGCCTTAGGGTAATAATAAGGAAGGTGTCCTTGTCACTGCAGAGAAAAGGAAGAAAACATGCGGATGGAAGAATCATCCTTTGCTCAAACCGAATTAACTGTTGCCTCCAGGGGAAAGTTCAGGCTTGTCTTTGTGAATTTTGCCTGTTTTATGGGTGATTAAGAATATTGAAGGTGATAAACCACAGGGTCTGAAATTGGAAAGTCCACATCACCCTCATTCTTGGGATCCGGAGACCTCGGTTCTCTCTCATCAGCACTGGGGTAGACATCTGGCTTGGTTTCCAAGTGGCTTAGTGGTAAAGAATCCACCTGCCAATGCAGGAGACTCAGAAGACCTGAGTTCAGTCCCTGGGTTGGGAAGATCCCCGGGAGGAGGAAATGGCAACCTAGTCCAGTATTCTTGCCTGGAGAATCCCATGACAGAGGGCCTGGCTGGCTACAGTCCGTGGGGTAGCAAAAGAGTTGGACAGGACAGCAACAGGCATCTTGTTAGAGTCCTAAGACTCAATAACAAAGAAAGCAAAAAGCCCTCCTGCAGTTAACGACGTGGGGTCATCAGCCAGAGTGGCTTGAGGGGGTGGTACTTTGAGGATAACCATGGGAGGAAGTGACCCAGTGAGTTGGGGGGTGCGTCTTGATGGTTTTTCAAATAAGCGATATGATTATGGGTGTGAAGGTGACTATGGCAACTGTGTATAAGATCAGTGCCGACTGAAAAATAGAAATGTACAACTTGAGAGTTGGGAGTTAAACTTTATTTGGGGAAAATGAGTGTAGCCTGGGAGACAGCCTCTCAGATAACAGAGGAAGTGCTCCGAAGAGGTGGGGGGAGGTCAGCATTATATATGATTTTAGTGAACAGAGTTCAAGCACACATTTCAGCAGAGGCTCACTGCTAGGGGCAGATGTCACCGTTAATGATCCTAGCACTTTTCTAGATGCAAGGAGATGGAAGAATTGGGCTCTTAAATTCTTCTCCTGAAAATATCTACCTACCTGAAGGCCTGTTCTGCTGGTTTTTCCTGGAGCGCAGAGTGCTTTGTTCCTGATCTGCACCCTGAACTACTTTCAGGGGGTATTGTGGCCCGTGACTTCACCCGTGTAGAGGTAGATGTCAAGTGACGATTTGTAGTGGGCACCAGTGCCTAAGCCCGGGGGCAGCAGGGCCTCGTTGGAAGCTGCTGCAGTCAGGTGAGGAGGCTGCTACATTTGGCCAAAAGGAACAGAAACCGCAGGATCGAGTGCAAGAGGCAAATAGAAAAATCAAGCGGAAGCCAGAGAAAGGACCAGTGGTTTCACAGGGATTTGTGAAGACGGGATTATATCCTATTTAATGGTCAGCTGGAAAACTGTAGACTAGATTTTGCTGACAGTGGGGACTGTTGCTCAATTGTTAATTCTCTGGCCAGAGTCTTTCTGCAGGCACCAGTCACCTCTGCCTGAAACTCTAGCAAGTGGTGACCTAGCATTTTTAGGCAAAACCTCAAAAATTGTGTTTGTCAATATTCTTTAATTAATCACATACATTTATTTCTAGACTACTGGAAATCCCACCCATCCATCTTAAAAACCATCAACATGCCCACCCCACTCCCTAATCACTGGGTCACTTCCTCCCATGGTTACCCTCAAAGTACCTCCACTTTGGCTGATGACCCCAACTCATCAACTGCAGTTTTGTTTTAAAAATTTTTAAGATAAACTAAATAACTGGAACATCACTTGGACCAGTGATGGGTCCTGAACTCAAAAAGGTGTTTGGGCCAAAGAGGAAAATAAAAACACACAGCTATCACACCTTCCACATGCATGACCTCACTCTGCATTCTGAGTTTAGACATACATGCTTGGTAAGCCCCAAAGGAAATGTAATTTTTTAAATTGAAGTATAGTTGATTTACAATGGTGTTAATTCCCATTATACAGCAAAGTGATTCAGATATATATATATATATATTCTTTTAAAATATTCTTTTCCATTATGGCAAAGGAAATATATTATGCATTATCCTATGTAAATAAATATAATTTAATTATGTGTCTTAGATGAAGATTATTTTGAAAAAGCTTTCAGTAGCTGTGTAGTTTTTCTTATTTATTTATTTTGATTTCATTAGAGTTGATTTACAATGTTGTGTTAGCTTCAGGTATGCAGCAAAGTGATCCAGCTTTATATGTATGTATATTATAATAATATAGGTATATTCTTTTTCAGATGCTTTTCCCATATAGGTTAATACAAAATATTGAGTATAGCTCCCTGTGTTATACAGTAGGTCCTTGTTGCTTATCTGTTTTATATATAGTAGTGTGTTTATAATAACTGTCATTTTAAACTATTGTTTACAACGATCACACATAATATGCCTTACTTAGTAAGATAATTTTCTTATTTATTTATTTTTTGGTTCTGTTGGGTCTTGGTTGCTGCGCGTGGGCTTTCTCTTGTAGAAAGTGGGGGTTACTCTCTAGTTGTGTGTGGGGGGCCTCTCTCTGCAGTGGTTTCCCTTGTTGCACAGCACAGGCTCGAGGCACACAGGCTTCAGGAGCTGTGGCTCGTGGGCTCTAGAGTGCAGGCTCAGTAGTAAGGGCACATGGGCTTGGCTGCTCTGCAGCATGCAGAATCCTCCTGTACCAGGGATCGATCCTGTGTCGTCTGCAGTGGCAGGCATATTCTTATCCACTGTTACCACCAGGGAAGTCCAATAATTTTCTTTTTAATAAAAGAATTTTTAAAAAGCAGGTTGCTCAGCAAACAGGAAAAGTAAATTGAAAAACTTTTATATAAGGAGAAAAGAAAATAAGAAAAGTTGAAGTTAAAGTGCGTGCGAGCTCAGAGTCCGACTCTTTGCAACCCCAGGCTTTGCACTGCCAGGCTCTTCTGTCCATGGGATTCTCCAGGCAAGAATACTGGAGTGGGTTGCCATTTCTTCCTCCAGGGGATCTTCTGAACCCAGGGATTGAACCTGCCTGTCTCCCACGTCTCCTGAAATGGCAGGCAGATTCTTTACCACTGAGCCACCTGGGAAGCCCTGAAGTTATATTGCATGTAACTAAAACCTTGTTTTAAAACATATGTAATGACTACTGTTTCTGGCAGAAAGTGGTCACTAGACATGATGAAAAACCCTGGGTTACAGAACAGGTAGCAATGGTGGGTACAATGTTACCAGCTCTGTTCTCATTCCAGTTCTGTTTTCTGTGGCCTCTGTGGTTTCTTGTTCATGCTTGCTGTGCAGGGATGTGCTGGACGCTTGTGCTTCTGGGCTCTTCTCCCAGGGAATCCCCAAGTCCTGGGGTGAATGTGCATTCCTCCAAGTGGACTTGAGGTTTGCCTCCCAACTCTTCTGAGTGTTGCTTATCTTTTCCCAAGTGAGATCATTTTTTTCATAGCTTGGAGTGTCCTGAACTACAGGAAGTGTGTGTCTCCAGGGGCCAAAAAAAAAAAAAACAAAAACAGAGAAGCCTGAAGCCACAAGAAGACAGCACTGCCCTGGGAGCATTTGCTGATCTCAGTAAGTCAAAGCCTTGGTTTAACTGACATCAGGGGAAGAGGAGACAAGACTTTGGCCCTGTGAACACTTGGGAGTGACTTGGAGAGAATCAGAGGAACCCTTTCAAAACTGACCCTCAGTGACAGGGTGAACCTGGGCAAAGCCACCCACTAGCAAAAAAAATTCTAGCAAAGAAAGGCTGCAGGAAATGTGTCTTTCTCTCAGGTGAGGAAAAATGTCTTAAGGTCTATTCTCTCTTGAGTCTGGGATTAGAAGACACACGTACCTCCCTTGGTTCAGGACATTCTAAGCTGTTTAATTACATTGAAATTAAAATTTCTCTTTAGCAAAGGTACTTTTGTGTTATTTATTTATTTAAGGCTTTATTTACTTATTTGTATGTCTGTTTATTTTTGGCTGTGCTCAGCCTTCTTGCCGTGCTCCGGCTTTCTCTAGTTGCGGGGCAGGGGCTCTTCATTGCAGTCTGCAGGCTTCTCATTGTGGAGGCTTTTCTTGTAGCGGAGCACGCAGGCTCCAATAGTTGCAGCATGTAGGATCTTCCCAGACGAGGGATTGAACCTGTGTCCCCTGCATTGGCAGGTGGATTCTTAAACCACTAGACCACCAGGGAAGTCCTGTGTTTGTTTTTTAGAGTCCACATAGAAATGAAATCGTCCAGTCTTTGTCTTCATCTGACATTTCACTTGGCATCATATCCTCAAGGCCCATCTGTTATTGCATAGCCCACATCTTCAGCCATGTATCTGTTGATGGACTCTAAGGTTATTTCCATGTTTTTGTGTGTTAGTCGCTCAGTTGTGTCTGACTCTTTGTGACCCCACGGACTGTAGCCCACCCGGCTCTTCTGTCCATTGGATTTCCCAGGCAAGAATACTTGAGTGGGTTGCCATTTCCTCCTCCAGGGGATCTTCCTGACCCAGGAATCGAACCCGGGTCTCCCACACTGCAGGCAGATTCATTTCGATCTGAGCCACAAGGGAAGATTATTGTAAATAATGCTGCATTGAGTAGGAGGATGCAGTCATTTCTTCAACACAGTGATTTCATTTCCTTTGGCTTTATTTGCAGAAGTGGGATGGCTGGGTCCTGTGACAGTTCTACTTTTTATTCTTTGAGGAACTGTGCCAGTTTATTATGTTCCCACCAACAGTGTACAGGGGTTCCCTTTTGTCCACATCGTCAACGGCATTTGTTCTTTCTTTTCTTCTTGATATGAGCCATTTTAACAGGTGTGAGGTGCTGTCTCATTGTGGTTTTGATTTGCATTTCCCTGGTGATTAGTGACGGTGAGCACCTTTTGGTGTGCCTATTGGCCTTTTGAATATCTTCCTTGGAAAAATGTCTTTTCAGGTCTTTTGAATATCTTTTAACTGGATTTTTCCCCTGCTATGGAGTTGTATGAGTTCTTTATATATTTTGGATTTTAACCCCTTATCAGATGTATGTGGAGAAGGAAATGGCAACCCACTCCAGTGTTCTTGCCTGGAGAATCCCAGGGGTTGGGGACCCTGGTGGGCTGCCATCTATGGGGTTGCACAGAGTCGGACACGACTGAAGCAACGTAGCAGCAGCAGCAGCATCAGATGTATGATTTGCAAATATTTTGTCCCATTCAGTCAATTACCTTTTCCTTTTGTTGATTATTTCTTTGCTGTGGAGATGAGTTTTAGTTTGATGTGGTTTGACTTGCCTTTTTTTTTTTTAAATTGCCTGTGCTTTTGGTGAGAGCCAATTAATCCTTTCCCAGACCAACGTCAAGGAGCTTCTTCCTTGGACTGAATGTTCTGTGTATATGTATTAGGTTCATCTGGTCTAAAGTATATTTCAAGACCTATGTTTATTTATTCATTTTCTGTCTGGATCACGTATCCATTGTTGAAATGGGGTATTAAAGTTCTGTATTGTCATTGTATTGCTGTCCACTTCTCCCTTCAGATCTGTTAATATTTGCTTAATATACTTAGATGCTCCAATACTGGATGGATCCAAATTATATCTTTATTTCTATCTATATCTACAGCACGTGTTTGTGTTGTATCTTCTTGATGAACTGACCCCTTTATAATCATGTAATGATCTTCTCTGTATCTTGTAACTTTCCTCTGTGACCTTGTGGGCTGAGATGTTCTCTCAGCTATGCTGCCTTAGGGCAGGAGTGATGCAGGTCATGTCAAACTGCTTCTGTTACCTTGCCCCTGTCTTCGAAACATACATTTATTCACTCTAATTATGTGCCGGAACCCATCCACTGGAAACCTGGAGTCCTACAAAAGCTGTTTTTCATGGGTGATTGTTTAAGACAGTGTTTTCCATGGCTCCCAGACCATGGTCAAGAGGCCACAGGCTACTGCAGATCCCACAGCTGGGACTGAGGTCTGAAGGTCTATTACCTGAGACCTGGGTGGACAAGACTTGCCTGGTTTCATGGCATATAGTACTGGATCCCAGTTTTTACAACAGCACTTTTGTCTCTGAATGGATACTAAATTTTTGTTGTTGAGTTGGGGGACATGGTGAAAGACACTTTATTCAGCTCCACTGCTGACATCTCCACAAACTTTTTAGGGAGTGGAAATGGCAACCCACTCTGGTATTCTTGCCTGGAGAATCCCACGGACAGAGCCTGGTGGGCTACAGTCCATGAGGTCGCAAAGAGTTGGACACAACTGAGCGACTGAAGAAGATGGAATAGCTCAGTTGGTAAAGAATCTGCCTGCAGTGCAGCCTGGTTCAATTCCTAGGATGGGAAGATCTGTTGGAGAAGGGATAGGCTACCCACTCTAGTATTCTTGGGCTTCCCTTGTGGCTCAGCTCGTAAAGAATCTGCCTGTGATGTGGGAGACCTGGATTCGATCCCTGGGTTGGGAAGATCCCCTAGAGAAGGGAAAAGCTATCCACTCCAGTATTCAGGCCTGGAGAATTCCATGGACTGTACAGTACACAGGATCGCAGAGTGGAACACGACTGAGCAACTTTCACTTTCACTAGAACAAAGCGCCACCTGCTGGCCTAAGGGAAGTAGACAGGTGAAAGGGGAAAAAGGCCTCTGGACTCCCAACTTGCTAAAGGCAGGCACAGTTTAAGACAGCTGCTCAAAAGGCACATTTTCCAAAGTGACCAAAAAGATGCTGGAAAAGGAGGGATTTCCAGGAGGGCAGATATGAAAGTCTTGTTGGCTTACAGCTTGGGGAACCCTCCCAGTAAGTGGAACTTGCTGACTCAAGGAACACTTCCTGTCCCTGTGTGCCCGGTGGTCATTTTCCTGGTGATTTCAGAATTGCTGTGGACCAGCAACTGCTCTGTGCATCCCATTCCTCCCCTTGTCAAATGGAAGCATTTATCCTGGTTAGCCTTCCTCCTTTTGCTGCTATGTGTTGGGCATGTGGGACAGACCACTCCTGTTTGTAGTCTGCAGGTTTCTGGACCAGGAGGAGCCACACCTAAGGACCAGCATCTGACCTAGTATAGATCACGATACCCTGGACTTTAAACCTAGTGCTGGGACCCAGATGAGACCTTGGGGGATCTTGGGAGGAGATGAGACTTCTTCAGCTGCAAGGATGTGAACAATTGAGGCCATAGAGTGGACTGTGGCAGATTTGATTGAAAACGGGCCTTGGTTCTCCACTCTTTCCTCTCTCCAGGCTCTTGTGATGTGGCTTTGCAGCCCCTCTCATCAGGAGGGGGATTCATCCCTCCCACCTCTTGGATCTTGCTGCCCTTGTGACTTGCTTTGTCCAACAGAATATCAGAAGTAACAGTGTGGCAGCTTCAGTTCTGGGCCTTGTGAGGCTTTGGTGGATAAGAGGCCAGGCAGAGTAGAGATGAGCCAGCCAGGTCATCCTAGACCACCCAGTTCTTTCTTCCAACCAGGAGGCAGGCCATGACACATGAACCAAGGCGCAAACACCAGAAGACTCTCCCAACAAAGCCCAGCCCAAACGGCGAACCTACAGAAGCATGACCTAAATAAATGCTTATTGTTTTAGGCAGTCCAATTTTGTGTTTGTTATGTATTATGGTAACGGATAATGGATTTGTTGAGGTTGTTCAGTTGCTAAGTTGTGTCTGACTCTTTGCAACCCCATGAACTACAGCACGCCAGGCTCTCCTGTCCATTGCTGTCTCCCAGAGTTTGCTGAAATTCTTGTCTATAGAGTCAGTGATACTATCTAACCACCTCATCCTCTGCTGCCCTCTTCTCCTGCCCTCAATCTTTCTCAGCATCGGGGTCTTTTTCAGTGAGTCAGCTCTTGGCATCAGGTGGCCAAAGGATTGGAGCTTCAGCTTCAGCATCAGTCCTTCCAGTGAATATTCAGAACTGATTTCCTTTAGGATCTCCTTGAGTGCAAGGGACACTCAAGAGGCATCTCCAGCATCACAGTTTGAATACAGTTACTAATAACACTGCTAACTGCTTTGAGAGAATTACCGCAAGAGATGGTAGAAAACTAAATGACACTCCATTTTTATAATATGGTAAATGATTAACATGCCCTCATTGTTTTATAAATTTCAGAGAAGTAAAACTTGGTTATAATTTATCCACATTAAGAAATTTTTTTAGAAAAGCCAAATTATCCAGAAGTTAAATTTGAGTAATGAGTTTTGGGTAATATGCTAGAAAAATTAGTAAAATATCCAGGCATCATATTAATGCTGAAAATTATAGTTTACTTATACATAACAGCAATAATGATAAAAACCACTTAAAACAGTATCCTTATAGACACATATTAACATCAGATAGCATACAACAAAATAATTATAAGTAGCACCATAAGAGACAAAAAAGAAAAGAGTGTGAAAATAAAAATAAGCTGAAAAAATTTCAATTTAGACTTGATTAAAATTAAAAAGTATGGACCTAACAGAAGCAGAAGATATTAAGAAGAGGTGGCAAGAATGCACAGAAGAACTATACAAAAAAGATCTTAATAATCCACATAACCAAGATGATGTGATCCATCACCTAGAGCTAGACATCCTGGAGTGTGAAGTCAAGTGGGCCTTAGGAAGGATCATTATGAACAAAGCTATTGGAGGGGATGGAATTCCAGTGGAGCTATTTCAAATCCTAAAAGATGATGCTGTGAAAGTGCTGCACTCAATATGCCAGCAAATTTGGAAAACTCAGCAGTGGCCACAGGACTGGGGAAGGTCAGTTTTCATTCCAATCCCAAAGAAAGGCAGTGCTAAAGAATATTCAAACTACTGCACAATTGCATTCATCTCACACACTAGTAAAGTCATGCTCAAAATTCTCCAAGAGGCTTCAACTTTCAGATGTTCTGGATTTAGAAAAGGCAGAGGAACCAGAGATCAAATTGCCAACATCTGCTGGATCATCGAAAAAGCCAGAGAAGTCCAGAAAAATATCTATCTCTGCTTCATTGACTATGCCAAAGCTTTTGACTGTGTGGATCACAACAAACTGTGGAAAATGCTTCAAGGGATGGGAATAGTTGACCACCTTACCTGCCTCCTGAGAAACCTGTATGTAGGTCAAGAAGCAACAGTTAGAAGTGGACATGGAACAACAGACTGTTTCCAAATTGGGAAAGGAATACATCAGGGCTGCATATTGTCACCTTGCTTATTTAACTTATATATAGAGGACATCATGCAAAATGCCAGAGTGGATGAAGCACAAGCTGGAATCAAGATTGCCAGGAGAAATATCAATAACCTCATATATGCAGATGACATCACCCTTATGACAGAAAGCGAGGAGGAATGAGGAACTGAAGAGCCTCTTGATGAAAGTGAAAGAGGAGAATGAGAAAACTGGCTTAAAACTACATTCAAGAAACTAAGATCATGTCATCTGGTCCCATCATTTTATGACAAATAGGTGGGGAAACAGTGAGACTTTATTTTCTTGGGCTCCAAAATCACTGCAGCCATGAAATTAATGGACATTTGCTCCTTGGAAAAAAAGCTATGACAAAACTAGACAGCATATTAAAAAGCAGACATTACTTTGCTGACAAAGGTCCATATAGTCAAAGCTATGGTTTTTCCAGTAGTCATGTGTGGATGTGGGAATTGGACCATAAAGAAAGCTGAGCGCTGAAGAATTGATGCTTTTGAACTGTGGTGTTGAAAAAGACTCTTGCTTGTCCCTTAAACATCAAGGAGACCAAACCAATCAATCCTAAAGGAAATCTGTCCTTTATATTCATTGGAAGGACTGATGCTGAAGCTGAAGCTTCAATCCTTTGGCCAGCTGATGCAAATAACTGACTCAATAGAAAAGACCTTGATGCTGGGAAAGGCTGAAGGCAGGAGGAGAAGGGGATGATAGGATGAGATGGTTGGATGGCATCGTTGACTCAATGGACATGAGTTTAAGCAAGCCCTGGGAGTGGTGATGGACAGGGAAGCCTGGCATGCTGCAGTCCATGGGGTTGCAAAGTGTTGTATGTGACTGAGCAACTGAACTGAACTGAAAATGAAAAAGTAGGGTATAGTTTATGAAATGTGACTTAGAAAATCTTGAGAAAAATACGTCTTATTGGCACAAGCATTGATACTATTCAAATTCAAAGTGTGATGCAAGTGATTTATCATCTCAAAAAGATCATAATGATTAAGTTTTGTTCACATCTGATGGTCAAGCACAGATCTTTAAGTTTTCATTTATACATGCTCTGAGTCTTCTGATATAATGCAGGATTCCTCTTAAAGTTTGGTCTCCAATTATACTGTAGCTCCATAAAACTGTAATTATTTCTAATGGTTGTAACCTATAACATGAAGATAATGAAGCTTCACTATCAGTTTAAGTATGCAAATGACACTTAATTGTATTTAATATGTGTTATAGAACATTTAGGAAGATGTAAGCCATAGTTGTAAGAAAAGTTTAATTTGCTTGTGAGCCTGGTGATGACTGGCTGTCTGTCTCTGGTCTTGGTATTGTTATTCCACCCAGAAGAGAAACTGTAAATTCACCTGCATGCCTGAAAAATACCCCAGGCCATGGACTTTCACTGTGAAGCCCAGGTTAGCTGAATAGAAAGGATGTTTATAACAGATTCATTTTCAGAAACACTGTGAAGTCTCTTGCTTCCTGTGGTTACTGCCCAGTGTCAACCCCTCACTGAAACGGCCTTGCAATGGTCTCTTTATTGCTCTCTGGTTTGTTCCTGCCTCTCCTTCTCTTCCCTTCCTCCAGCCCTTGTGTTCTCTGTTCTGTGATACACAGACTCTCTGCCATCTTCTGCCTCCATGAAAGCCCCCTCTCCTTTTATAAAATATTTTATTTTGTAAAACTTTTAATTTTATATTGAAGTATCTCAGAAGAAATGGAGTAGCCATCATGGTCAACAGGAGTCCAAAATGCAGTACTTGGATGCAATCTCAAAAACGACAGAATGATCTCTGTTCATCTCCAAGGCAAACCATTCAATATCACAGTTATCCAAGTCTATGCCCCAACCAGTAACGCTGAAGAAGCTGAAGTTGAGCGGTTCTATGAAGACCTATAAGACCTTTTAGAACTAACACCCCCAAAAGATGTCCTTTTCATTATAGGGGACTGGAATGCAAAAGTAGGAAGTCAAGAAACACCTGGAGTAACAGGCAAATTTGGCCTTGGAATACGGAATGAAGCAGGGCAAAGACTAATAGAGCTTTGCCAAGAAAATGCACTGGTCATAGCAAACACCCTCTTCCAACAACACAAGAGAAGACTCTACACATGGACATCACTGGATGGTCAACACCCAAATCAGATTGATTATATTCTTTGCAGCCAAAGATGGAGAAGCTCTATACAGTCAGCAAAAACAAGACCAGGAGCTGACTGTGGCTCAGATCATGAACTCCTTATTACCAAATTCAGACTGAAATTGAAGAAAACAGGGATAACCACTAGACCATTCAGGTATGACCTCAATCAAATCCCTTATGATTATACAGTGGAAGTGAGAAATAGATTTAAGGGCCTAGATCTGATAGATAAAGTGCCTGGTGAACTATGGAATGAAGTTCATGACATTGTACAGGAGACAGGGATCAAGACAATCCCCATGGAAAAGAAATGCAAAAAAGCAAAATGGCTGTCTGGGGAGGCCTTACAAATAGCTGTGAAAAGCCAAAGAGAAAAGGAAAGATATAAGCATCCGAATGCAGAGTTCCAAAGAATAGCAAGAAGAGATAAGAAAGCCTTCTTCAGCGATCAATGCAAAGAAATAGAGGAAAAGAACAGAATGGGAAAGACTAGAGATCTCTTCAAGAAAATTAGAGATACCAAGGGAACATTTCATGCAAGGATGGGCTCGATAAAGGACAGAAATGGTATGGACCTAACAGAAGCAGAAGATATTAAGAAGAGGTGGCAAGAATACACAGAAGAACTGTACAAAAAAGATCTTCACGACCCAGATAATCATGATGATGTGATCACTTGGGGTTGCAAAGAGTCGGACACAACTGAGCGACTGAACTGAACTGAACTGATAGTTGCTTAACAATGTTGTTTTAGTTTCAGGTGTACAGCAAAGTGATTCTGTTCTGTATTCTACTTCAAATTCCTTTCCCATTGAGGTTGTTATATAATATTGAGCAGAGTTCCTAGTGCTCTACAGTAGATTCTTGTTGGTTATCCATTTAAAATGTAGCAGTGTGTACACGTCAACCCCAAACTCCCTAATTTTCCCTCTCCCCATCCTCCCTGCCTGGTAACCATAAGTTCATTCTCTAAGTCTAGAAGTTTTGTTTTGTTTTGTATAAGTTCATTTGCATTATTTTTTAAAGATTCCACATATAAGTGATATAAGATATTATCTTTCTCTGACTTACTTCACTCATCTCTAGATCCATCCATGTTGCTTCAAATGGCATTATTTTATTCTTTTTATTGGCTTAATAATACTCCATTGTGTATATGTACCACATTTTGTTTATCCATTCTTCTGTTGATGGACATTTAAGCTGCTTCCATGTCTTGGGTATTGTAAACATCGCTGCAGTGAACACTGGGGTGTGAGAACAGTACAGACGTTCCTGAAAAAACTAAAAACAGAGCTACCATATCATCCTGCATTCCTACTCTTGTACATATAACCAGAGAAACACATGGTCCAAAAGGGTACAAGCTCCTTATACCTTACTGCCTTTCAGGAAGACTGGCTTTCCTCAAGCGTTTTTCTTTGTCAACAACAGCCACCTTTACGTCTGGGTGTAAATTCAAACTTGAATCAATCCAGATTTGAATTTGAATCAGTCATAGGTTTCTATGCCTCGTGCCTATCATAATTCCTTCACTTAGTGCAGAAATAGCTGATCCTTTAAGAAAACTGGGCTTCCCTGGTGGCTCAGTGGTAAAGAATCTGCCTGCAACGAAGGAGATGTGGGTTCGATCCCTGGGTCAGGAAGATCTCTGGAGAAGGAAATGGCAACCCACTCCAGTATTCTTGCCTGGGAAGTCCCATGGACAGAGGAACCTCTCTGGCTTCAGTCCATGGCATCAGAAAGAGTCAGACACAACTTAGCAACTTAGCACACATAAGACAATTAGTTGTTCCATTTATTTACTTAGCAAATATTGATCGAGCACTGACTTCATGCCAGATTTTGTGGTGCAAGCTGGTGCACTGGCAACCTGCCAATTGAGTCAGCCCTGCCTTCGTGGCATTTGTAGTCTAGAGACAAGACATTAAGCAGATTATCATAGGTGTAGTGCATAGGCTGGAGAAGGCAATGGCACCCCACTCCAGGACTCTTGCCTGGAAAATCCCATAGACGGAGGAGCCTGGTGGGCCACAGTCCATGGGGTCGCTGAGAATCAGATATGACTGAGCGACTTCACTTTCATTTTTCACTTTCATGCATTGGAGAAGGAAATGGCAACTCACTCCGGTGTTCTTGCCTGGAGAATCCCAGGGACGGGGGAGCCTCGTGGGCTGCCGTCTATGGGGTCGCACAGAGTCGGACACGACTGAAGCGACTTAGCAGCAGCAGCAGCAGCAGTGCATAGGCTTCCCTGGTGGCTCAGAGGTTAAAGCGTCTGCCTCTAATGCGGGAGACCTGGGTTTGATCCCTGGGTCGGGAAGATCCCTTGGAGAAGGAAATGTAACCCACTCCAGTATTCTTGCCTGGAGAATTCCATGGACATAGAGGAGCCTGGCAGGCTACATACAGTCCACGGGGTCGCAAAGAGTTGGACACGACTGAGCGACTTCTCTTTACTTCACTTCCACTGGAGTGAAACTGGGTATCTGGAATTAACTAGGATCATAGAGATGGGGTGTGGAGAGAATGTTTCAGGTGAAAAGACTAGCGTGTGCTAAGGTCCTGTGGTTGCTATTATCACTGTGCCAACGCACCTGAACGACAGTCCTGTCTAGAGCACTGAGAATGAAGCCGATCTGGTAGGGAAGGAGCCTGCAAGGTAGGTAGGAGCCAGACAACATGCAATCTCATAGTGCGAGATCAGGATTTGTTTTCTGTACCGAGAACAGAGAAGCCACTTGTTGATTTTAAGCTGGAGGATGAGGTGATTGAAACTGTGCTCTGAAACATCTCTCTGGCTTTAGTGTGCAATGTGGATCTGCGGGGATGGGGGTGGGCGCAAGCGCGGACGTGAGAACAGAGCAGAGGGGTTGCTCTGGTCTGTGTCGCAGCGGAGGCCATGGACACGGGGAGGAGGGGCGTCCAGGGGGATTTCCGCGGTCAGATGACCCATGTGGAAGATGGGGGTGGAGACTCCCAAGAAAGCATCCAGCAAACTGGTGCTGGTGGGGCCACTCCGTGAGCATTAAAAACATTGGAAAAGTATCTTGCGTTGAAAAAGAGTAGTTCAGCAGTTTTGTTCTTCGGGTGTGTCTGGCTCAGCTCCCATCCGGCGGCTTCAGCTCTGCGCCCTCCTCAGACACCACGCTGGGACCTAGATGCAAACTCAGACCCTCTCAGTTCTTGAAGGACCAAGTAGGTACCAGACCGGCCAGGTCGCCTAGCCACAGCGCGAGAAAGATCCAGAACTGGCTCTCTGCAGTCTGGAGGAAGAAACGAACACTAAACAAGCAAGCGGATTCCCTTCGGACAAAACTGATCAGCAACCGACTCCAAAAGGCGCGAACGCCAAATTGCCGAATGAAGGGAGAGAACATTTCTGCGCATGCCCGCCACCTGCTCGCGCACGGGGCGATTCCGGACGACGTCACCTCGCGGCGTCTACGCCTGACGTCACTCTCCAGCGCCGGCCGGAAGAGGCGCTGGACGGCGCACGTGGGTGGAGGCGCGTTGGGCGGGCACATGGCGAGTTCTGCGGGGTTGGCTCTGTGCGGGCATGCGCTGGTGGTTCGGGGCGGCAGCCGGTTGCTGGCTACCTCCACTTCGAGCAGGTGAGGGGTCGTTCTGAAGCAGAAGACCAGGTTGCGGACGTGCGCCAGGGCCTTGAGATTCCTGTTCTCCCGTCCCGCCAGGGCTTCACCTGCCTTGGGCTGACCCTAGGGAGCCCCGCTGCTGCCTGTGAGCTCACCGGTGCCACTTGAGCCCGGCTGCGTGCCTGCGCCGCGGAATGTCCGCTCTCCCTGCCCTTCTCCCAACATCTAACCACGGCCCCGCGCCCTCAGCGGCGGGCCTGCGGCATTCTTTGCCGGTTCCGCTCCAGACACTTCCGGGCTCTGCAGGGTCCGGGGGACGCAGTTCTCTGGGGCGTGGGAGGAAGACAGCTCTTGGCCTCTCTTGGGGAGAGGGGTTTACTCCCGGGGACCACGTTTATCGTGCTCCTGCACTCGCTTCCCTCTTTGCGTCGCTGCCTGCTTCCTTATCCCCGCCCACATCCCTTGACCCCGCTTTGCTTGCCTTTCGGGGCGAGGGTCTTACCTGACACCTCCTTGCTGGAGGGTATCCCCAGAACCACAGCCGCTTTCTTCCTAATGGCCCTTTATAAGGTCGTCCTTTGGCTTTCTCTAATTTCACGCCCCTTATCGTCCCGGAATTTTTATGTTTGTTGGTCGGCTAGTCTTGATCCAGGAACCTCTTGAATATTTGCAGTGGCCAGTTTCGGCCCCGTATTTCCTTTCCCAGGGTAGTTTTGATTCTCCCAAACTTGAGACAGACAGTGTGTCTGTTAAATGTAAGTGTGCGCTGTGTTCTTTGTTCAGAGTTTGGTTTCAGAGATTAAAAAAGATGTTAAGTCTAGATTTCACAAATTTATTCACAAACCTGTTGTCTGTCTCAGGTTACTGTATTCTAGAGCCTTATGAAATGTAGCACATGGCACAGTGAGAGATGGGAAAATTAGACTCCATCTGGTTGATTCAGTTCACACCTTTTGAGTGGCTGGCTGGCAAGGTTTCTGACTTGGACGACTGCTGCTCATCCTACACTGCAGTGCTCCATATGAGAAAAGAGTCTGGCTGCAGTCACTTTAAAGGCTGTAAATTTGTTTGGGATGTCTTTGTGCCAGGCATTGGAGCAGGGGGGCTTAGGGCCTGGTAGGGAAAGTGGGTGGCTTCTATACTGGTAAGCGTTTGGCAGGCACTGGAGCTTTTCTGGGGGCCGATAAGACATTTTTCTAAGCAAGTACCCCAAGTTTTAAACTTGGGTGCATAAGGCTCACTGAAAACTGAGTAACATAGCCATCGTGCGCTGATTTTCTAGTTGTTAAAGAATGGTATATTCCTGTTGGATTTTTGTCCTCATTTATTTCACTTAACTGATTTTTATGGACAGACCATAACAGTTATGTGTAGTAGATACAAATAAGTTCAGCAAATTAAAGCTCCTTAGCCGTTCCCTGAAACATCTTATGGAGACAAGTTCTTGTGGAGAAAATCCTTACTGAGGGTGCAAATATTTTTTTGATTCAGGGTTGTTTTTTTTTAAAGTGAGCATTGTAATGAACAAAGTGCTTCATTTAAAATATTGCTGTTATTTTTCTTTAGTGATGACGACAGCCTCTTCATATATGATTGCAGTGCTGCAGAAAAGAAGTCACAAGAACATAAAGGGTGAGATAGTGGGGAAGCCTCATCGAGCTGACTGATAGTTCGAATAATGGGACTGTTTAGCCTAAGAAGTAAATTGTTTTATTTGCTGAATTTTTCATTTCTGTTACCCAGCTGTGTGGATAAACCAGAGACCACCTCCAGAGAGAAATGTGGTATTGACTTTCAAACTAGGCATTAAGAATATGAGAACTTTAAAAAATACTTTAGTTTCTGTCAGTAATTAACTATTGTATTGGTACTTTGAAATGACAGGCAATTTCAAATGCATTGAAAGCAGGTGTATGAAATTAGCTAATCGAAAAAAGAAAAGTATAGTCTTAAAAATTTTTTTTTAATTGGAGCATAGTTGATTTATAATGTTGTGTTTCGGGTGTACAACAAAGTTAATCAGTTATGTGCATATATATATATATATATATATATATAAATTCTCCACTCGTTTTTAGATTCTTTTCTCATATAGGTCACCACAGAGTATTGAGTAGAGTTCCCTATGCTATATAATAGGTCCTTATTAGTTATCTGTTTTATATATCAGTTCAGTTCAGTCGCTTAGTTGTGTCTGACTCTTTGGGACCCCATGGACTGCAGCATGCCAGGCCCCCCTGTCCATCACCAACTCCCAGAGTTTACCCATACTCATGTCCATCGAGTCGGTGATGCCATCCAGCCATCTCATCCTCTGTCATCCTCTTCTCCTCCTGCCCCCAGCCCCTCCCAGCATCAGGGTCTTTCCCAATGAATCAGCTCTTCGCATGAGGTGGCCAAAGTATTGGAGTTTCAGCTTCAGCATCAGTCCTTCCAATGAATACCCAGGACTGATCTCCTATAGTAGTGTATATGTGTAAGTCCCAATCTGCCAGTATATCTCTTTCTTACCCCTTTACCCCTCTGGTAACCATAGGTTTGTTTGGTCATTCTGTATGATGGTTTTCTTTAGAAAAATTGGACTTGGGACCCACTTTTTAAAAAAAATATGATTTGATCCCTGCCTCTAGTTGTGGATTAATTCATGTCCTTGAGGGAATGGTCCATAGGATCTCTGAGGGTCTTTCCAGCTCAGCCCTTGGGATTCTGGTGTGTATGCTGACAGACTTTGGTGTATTAGCTCTACTCCTTAAAATTAGAGTGGTCTTGATTTTCTCCATGTCCCTCCATATGTCTTGTATCCAGACTACACGAACCTCTTTGCACTTCCTACATCTGATCACGTTATAATCACACAGGACCAGCCTGAATGGCACAGCTTCAGTTGCTCAGGTAAGGCCTGACCTGTCTCCTCTCTTTCTCAGGGAGGACGGACAGCCCGTGGATCAGGGGAGTGACACCGTTCTGGCGTCCACCTTCTCCAAGTCTGGCAGCTATTTTGTTTTAACTGATGACAGTAAGCGTCTGATTCTTTTCCGTACAAACCCATGGCAATGTCTGAGTGTCAGGTATGAAATGCTAACGTTGAACTGTTAATGATGTTGAACGCACAACTTACACTTGCATGCCAGTAACAGTCATGATAGCGGCCGTGGTGTCAGTAGTTAACACGCTGTACCAGCCCTGTGGCAGGTGCTGTTTTGAGTGCTGGGCTGGTATTAGCTGATTTAAGTTTCATAGCAGGCCGGTGAGTGGGGTGGGGGCATTGTTCTCACCCACCCTCCCTGGCCAGCAGTCACTCAGCTCAGCTGGGCCCTGTCCTGGTCTAACTACAGAGTTTGTGCTCCTGGCCACTCGGCCATCCTGCTTCCAAACAGTGTTGTTTCTCCAGCCCTTCAGAGTGTTGGGGGCTTTGTGTAAGGTAAGGCACCTGGGCCACAGTTTTAACTTAGTGAGTTTTTTAAGACGGTGCACTTGAGTCTCTGAAAGGCTGGGGCTCAGTGTTAATGGGAGAGGATGTCACCTGCCTTTCGCTGGCAACAATTTCCTCACCATCTGTTTCTGCCCCTGGAACTTGGAGTCCCCCTGGAGATCACCTCCTCTGAGGCCGTGAGGCTACAGGCCCAGCCTCTCTATGGACGAGGGTGAGTCTCCACCACAGGGGCTGCGCCCACTCTCTGGGCTCTTGACCCTTGGGTCCCTCGTTGGAACACTGCCCACTTGGGGAGTGTGGGGCCACGCACAGGGCCTGCTTCTCGAGTGCAAGTTGGAGGCGAGCTTGCGCTTGCTTTCTAGGCAGCAGTTCTGGACTTGCTAGAAGGCGAACGCATGAGGGAACTGTCCCTTCTGTGTGCGTCCGTGGGTAGCGACTCACTCTGGACGTGGGCCCAGGAGCGTCCACGCAACCTGCCACGGTCCTGGGTCCTGATACCGGAGCTCCTACCCCTCGAGAGGGTGAGCATCCGGGCTCATGGATGCCCTGGCTGTTCTACAGGAGCCTGAGGAGGGAGGGAGGAGGGGTGCGTGTGGCACTGGGCTTGTTAATGAGGGAGTTTAGGTGAGACTCCTTGAGCTCAGGGCAGGGCGGGGTTCTTGGTCCCCGTGAGCACGCCCAGGGCTCTCCCCGAGGGTGTGGGCTGAGGGGAAGGTCCCTTCGCGGGTTCTCTCCATAGGAGACCTGAATAACATGGGCTCTAGGCCTTAGTGGTCTCGGTACCTGGTGCTTTTCTTGTTTGTTTGCTTCTGGCTTTGAAGTTGATAGCAGCAGAGTAGCGATTCCTGGGTCGGGAAGATCCCCTGGAGAAGGAAATGGCAACCCACTCCAGCACTCTTGCCTGGAAAATCCCATGGACGGAGGAGCCTGATAGGCTACAGTCCAAGGGGTCGCAAAGAGTTGGACACGACTGAGCGACTTCACTTCACTTCACTTCACTTCACCTTTATGTAGGAGGTGCTTGCAGTAGGTGGTTGAGAAGACAGGTGATGTAACTTTATGATGTTAAGGAACCAGATTACAAACTCCAGGGCCTCTGTCCTATTGATTGCTGGGTAAGGGGTGGGGTCAGGGGCGGGGCCAGGGTGAACTTCAGCTCTTTCCATGCATTTCCCTGGAGCTTAGCGCCTTCCCTCTATGACTGGTGAAGAAGCTTTTGGAGAAGGGGAGCAGGGTTAGTTTTATCACAGTGGCGAGGACAGTCCCCCACCCCTCCATGTCTAGCAGATATCATCCTGGAGGGGGTGCTTTACCTTTGGGGCACAAGCCCCTTTGGGATCTGATGGGCCCCTCAGAACAGCACCCACCCTTGGTACGTCTGACATTCAGTTCATCCACGTTTGACCAGCCAGGGCCTTTGCAGCTTAGAGCTGGCTCCAGTGGGCCCTTTCTCTGGCCCTGGCAAGGAAGAGGGGCCCAGGTTGCCTGGGGGGGGCCTGAGAAGGGGGTCCTGTGCTGTGAACCCAGTGACTCTGGAGGCAGGAAAAGTGCTGAGACTGCAGTCCCCCCAGAGACTGAAAATGGTGCCCCCAAGATTCCTCCCCTGTCAGGGTGGCATGGCCAGCCCGCTTGACAGTCCTGTCTGATGACCTGTCCCCAACCTGCGAGCGATGCCCTTGAACCTTAAGTTCCAAACCCCCTCTGCGCAGCTCAGCTGCATCCTGGAATTGGTGTCAGGATGCGTTTAGCCTGAAAAGCTGGAAGCCCCTGGCTGGTGAAGGACCCGGAGGAGGTATGGCGTCCCGCGGCTGTGCGGATGTGGGGCTGCTGTGGGGAGTGGACCCGCTTTGGAGGGGTCACTTCCTCCCTGGGCGGACGAGCTTCTTGGGACCCAAGCCCGTTACTGCTGGAGGCTGTCCTGGGCCGGTCCCTCCCCCCGCTGGGGCAGTGCCTGGGCTCCTTGAAGCTGCTTATCAGCTCTGTGGATTCTGATTAATCCTGCCTGGAGTCTAATTACTTTTTTCTGTCATTGTTTTCCCTGAGTTGATTCCATTATACCTCCTCAGGGGGCAGCGCTGGCACCGAGGAGCGGAGATGGTCCAGCGACTGCCAAGCCCCTGGCAGGACCTCTGGGCCAGGTGGGGCCTCCGCTCAATCCTCGGTCCCCTCATCCTTCTCCCAAGAGGCAGGCAGCGGTCTGATGGTCCCCGTGGGGGGAATGTAGTTCTTTTAAGCTTCAGTTTCTGTCTCAAGCTGACACTTGTTGTCCTAGCTGCTGTGAGCCAGCATAGATGCCAGCTGTTTTTCTTTTATTTAAAAAAAAAATTGATTTGGCTGTGCTGGGTCTTCATTGCTGCCTGCGGGCTTTCTCTAGTTTTGGTGCGCGGGGGCTACTCTGCTTTCAGTGTGTGAGCTTCTCACTGCAGGGGCTTTTCTTGCTGCAGAGCATGAGCTCCAGAGGCATTTGGGCGTCAGCCAGTTGGTGGTGCTCAGGCTCAGTTGCTCTGAGACATGTGGGATCTTCCTGGGCCAGGGATGGAACCCATGTCCCTTGGGTTGCAAGGCAGATTCTTAACCAGCGGACCACCAGGGAAGCCCGGATGTCAGCTCTTTACGGGGACAGCGGGTCCCTGGCTGCCCTCGGTGATGACAGAGCTGGGGCCGGCTCTTCTGTGATGAAGCCTCATGTGTAGATAGATGGCAGGTGTTTGTGTGTGAAGCGGGGGAATGGTGCCTATCTAAGGTAAGATACCTCTCAGTAGAAACAATGGAAAATGACAGCAGGAAGAAATCCCATGACCCCCGGCCCAGGACAAGCAGTGGGCGGTCGGCCTGTGTCAGCACAGCTCTGGCTTTGCTCCTCGTGTTGCTGAACCAGCTCGTGGGCATGACACACCTCATCCTTCGCGGATCGGGGGTTTGGATCTGTGATGCGCCCCCAGTGGAGGGTCGCTGGTGGCGGTTCCCCCGCCAGCTCTTGATGTTGGACCCTCCTGTCCTCAGGTGCTGTGCACAAGCAGTACTTGAAGGATCCTGGTCCAGGCAGCAACGCCAGCAGTGGGTGGGTGGGAAGCCAGAGGGCAGGGGCGTCCTCCGTGGTTTGGATTGCGGCCCAGAGCACGTTTAGCATTGAGGAAACTGGCCTTGTCACCTCCCACATGTACAGAGAGGCCAGGGAGCATTCTATCAGGACAGTCTTTAAACACAAGGCCAATTGAGAGGGTTGGACACTTGGATACGCACCACCCAGATCTTACCATTAGGACATTTTGAGAAGCAGCAGCATCATAAAAGTAGATCTGTCTGAGGCCCTGGCTCTGTTTCTGTCCTCACAGTTGCTGTGTGTTTTTGGCACCGTTTTTGGTAACTGCCACGTGGCAGGAGCCGCTGGTCAGGTGGCTTGCAGGCCAGCGGTGGCCCTGGTGCTGACCCCTGTAGGCCGACCGTGGGCGTCTCTGGCCTTGTAGGACTGTGGTGAGGAGGTGCACGGCCCTGACCTTCACGGCCTCTGAGGAGAAGATCCTGGTGGCGGACAAGTCTGGTGATGTGTACTCCTTCCCGGTGCTGGAGCCGCACGGGGGCGGCAGGCTTGAACTCGGACACCTGTCGATGCTGCTGGATGTGGTGCGTGCACAGTGGGTTCACTGGCTACAGTCGGGATCAGGGTGAGGAGCGGGCAGGTGTGGGCTCTGCCGTGGCAGAGGCAGCCCTGCAGAGCTGGGCGTAGGGGCTGCGGGGGCGAGGTTTCGGAAGGTGAAGCAGGGTGAAGGAGGGCAGTCGAGTTAGGGGGCGGCTGGGTGGTCTAGTCGAGGAGGGGTGTGGGGAGATGTCCTCCAGTCCCCTCAGCCAGGAGCTGCCCCTCCCGCCCCCAGGCACTGAGAGGCCCATGAGGGCTGGGCTGCAGTGGGGTGGCGGCTGGGCTGGCGTGGGGCAATATCAATAACTCCCTGTAGGGGCGGGGGGGTGGGGGGTGGACATGGTGACTGGCTGGACATGGGGACACACGAAGGAGAGAAAAGTGACCGGGTGGGAAGGCAGGAGCCGGCGAGGCCGGGCATCCAGATACAGCCGAGGCCCTTGGGGGACACCTGAGCTGAGGCCTGGGGAAGTAGGGCAGGAACCGGCGTGCTGACCACTGGGTCTGCCCCTTCTCACCTCGTGCACAGGCCGTGAGTCCCGATGACTGCTTTGTCCTCACTGCTGACCGGGATGAGAAGATCCGGGTGAGCTGGGCCGCAGCTCCGCACAGCATCGAGTCCTTCTGCCTGGGGCACACCGAGTGAGTCCCCCACCCTGCGCCCCGCAGAGGGAGGCTCTGGCTCTTGGCTGGGGACGCTGATGGTGAAGCAGGAGGCATCCACCCCGGGAGGAGGCGACTGGCCTTAACGCCTGGCCTGTCACTGACGAGACCCTAGTCCAGCTCACCCCCTGGTACCAGGGCCTTTGGAACTTTCAGAGCCTCCTTGCCCATTCAGAACCTGTTTGCTGGAGCTTTTCTGGGTAGCATCCAGGTCTCGGTCCCCAGCTCGCCGTCACCGCAGGCTGCTGACCTTGCTGCCTGCAGGAGGCCCTTCCCCTGACAGCCACTCTGGTCAGTTAGGGTCACCCGTGGTTTCCACACGGCTCGGGGCTTGTTTCTGGAAGGCACATCCTTCCTCAGGGTTGATGGCCTGGCAGCCCCAGGCAGTGGCCCACAGTCAGTGGGGGTGGGTGTCAGGGGGCGAGGAACACGCGTGTCATTTCCCTCATCCAGGCAGGTGTCTTCTGGCCCCCGGGCGCCCATTCAGGGAGTGGGCTTTGATGTTGACCTGCGGGAGGCATTTCTGCAGACTGTCGACCTTCGCAGGCACATGGCTGATGGCAGTCTGCGGGCAGGAACAGCAGTAGCGTTGGCCCAAGCGTTGTAACGAGGCGGAGGAGGGACTGATGGGGTGCTTCGGCTCTGAGCTTGCTCCTGTCTCCTTGGTCTTGAATGGAATGTAAATGTTGGCCTTGAAGAAGGTCGCTGCTTGCTGGGTTTGTGAGTGTATTCTGTCCTGTAGCCATCCTCAGAGCGGAGTCACTCCTATGACCCCCCTGCCCTGCCCCCAGTCTTGCTGTGCCCCGCCTGCCCCAGTGGGCACACTCTGCCTCAGGGCCTTTGTCCTTGGTCTTCTCGCCTCTGGGCATGTTCTTCCTGTGGCTGGGCCCCTCCTTCATTCCCTAGCTCTCTCAGGACCCCCCACATGAACGCCCACCCCCCACTCCCTGCTGTTCTTTCTTCTCCGCCTTTGCGGTCAGGTTCAGAGCCAGGTTCAGAGCCGTGAGCCACCCAAGTGTGAGGTGAGGTGTGCCATTGGTGTGAACACGGGATTCCAAAGGCAGCATGAAAGAACAGTGTAAAAACAGCTTGTCATTAATTTGTTACATTGATGCAGGTGGAGAGGATAACACTTTGGGAATGCTGAGTTAAGGCAAAAATCTAGTGTTAGAATTAATCTTACCTGAGTCTGTTTATTAAAAGTGGGGTTACCGGCAAAGGTAAGCTGCCCTTGGTGGCTCACATTGGGGCTGGATGGGCCATTGCGAGCCGGTGCTGACCCCCAGGGGCTCCTTATGGCCTGGGCCTGTCTTTCCCCAGCCCACCCAGCCCCCTGCCTCCTGGGGACGGGGTCTTCGTCAGGTCTGTGCCTTGCTGTCTGCAGCCCTTGGCACAGTGCCTGGCACGCAGTATGTGCTCCGTGGGTGTTTCAGTGAGTAAATGACCAGTTGTCACTCTTGGTCAAGGCCCTGGAAACTGCAGTGTCCACCCGTTTCCTGTTGAGATGTTGAGGCGGCCCATACCCGATGTCATGGTCACGATGTTGCGATAAACACAGGCCAAGTTCAGCATGGACTTTTGTTCCATTTGGAGGGCCTTTGGGGAAGGTGGTCCCGGGGAGGAGGACTGGCCCAGGCCAGGGTGAGGCTCCCGGTGGCTGAGAGGGGGACTGGTGGATGTAGGGAGCCACGGGGGTCCCTCCTTGTCCAGGGGTCCCCGGGCACCCGAGTGCTTGATCACGTTAGAGATGGGAACACAGCAGGCAGCTTGGCCCCTCCTGGGCTGGAGGCTGGTCTCGGGGGGAGTGAGCTGCTCGGGTGCGGCACAGTGGGTGCGACTGGCTGGTGGTCAGTGGGGCCTCTTTCCCCTCTGCCCTGCTGGCATGTCACCCTGGCGTCTCGGACCCCACTGAAGTGTGTGCCCTGGGGCAGCTTCCGAGCAGGGCAGGCCCTCTGGGGCCTTCCTAGCAAGCGCGACCGGAGTGATACGAATGCTCCACACACAGTCATGTTGCTCCTTGTGGTTTCTTTTGGGGTCTGGGTCCAAGGATGCAGGCCGAACGGAGTCCCAGCAGCCCAGCTCACCCTCTGCTTCTCCCCTGTAGGTTCGTGAGCCGCATCTTCGTGGTGCCCAACCACCCCGAGCTGCTCTTGTCGTCCTCCGGGGTAAGTGCTGCACTCCCCCCGTGCACCCCGGTGGCTGGGCGGGGGCATGGGTGCCCCGGGTGGGGGCGTGGGTGCCCCGGGTGGGGTGGGCCCGCTGTGAGCAGCCCGTCTTTGGCTCCCGGCTGTGGTGTGAGGCTGGCGTGTGCTTTTCTTGAGTGGCCGTCCACTAGGTGGCGCTTGTGGCTCCCTGTAGAGCTGACTGCTCGCTCCCTGCTTCAGGCTGTGTGCGCGTGTGCACGTGTGTGGGCGCTGCGCTGGAACAGCAGTGCGTGGATTCAGGTCTGAGGGGTCCTTCCAGCATCGTGATCTCAGTTAAAGGGTTTGGTAGACAGTCCTTTCTGAATCCTAGAAGGACCTGGTTCCCAGTGTCGACGCGCTTGGCCCTTCTCCCTGACCCTTCTGTGGCGTGTGAGCGCGTGGAGAAGGCTGTGCACTTGGCCGTGGCGGAAGTGTGATCAGTGAGGACGGCTGCCCGGTCCCAGGAGCCGGGGCCCAAAGCTTTAACAGTTGGGTGACAGAGGGCACGTTCCTCTCGGATCGCTAAGCAGCCCTTGGCTGAGGTGCAGGTCTGAGTCTTCCTTTCTCTTCAGAAGCTCTGCCATAGCCGTTCATCTTCGCCTCTCCACCCCTTTAGCGTTTTCTGCACCTCGGGGGCCTGGGGAGGACTGGGGGGCCTCGTGGACCCCCTACGGGCAGGCCTTCCAGGTGGTGACCACCTCCTGTTTCCTTCTCCACGCGTGGTTCCTCTCGGGGTTTTACTTTTCTGTTCTCTTGTCCTGTTCTTGAAAGCGATACATGGTCCTCTGAAAGTGAAGAGGGAAATAAAGGTGCTGGAGTTCCCAGTGGAAGCCAGCTTCTGGGGGTTCTGCTGTGAGCCTCTTATAATAAAGGAGAGTGCTCACAGGCACAGAGGACTGTACTGACCGCCTTTGGTCTGGCTGCTCAGCTTTACCACGTCCAGCATCGTGCTTCTACTCCTTTACAAAGAAACGCGGGAGTTCTGGCACTGGCCCTCCCGGGGGCCCGCCCCACCTCCCCACTGGCCACCCCGGCCCAGGAGTGGTGTGTGTGGTGTGTGCCCTGCATGCCGTGAACTGCAGTTGGTGTGTTTATGTGAAAAGCCAGACAGTGCTCTCAGGCTTAGAATGGAAGGTGGCACTGCCCCCTCTTCCCCCGCCCAGGCCAGCCCCGGGGGGCCTCAGCTGTGCCCTCAGCTGTGGGCCGGTGCTTCCCGGCCGCACAGGAAACAGTGCACGCAGCCCCCGTCTGAGGGCGCACGTCGTGGGGCGGGTTTCTGAAGGTGCGGGGAGGGCCAGGAGCCTGGCTCGCGGGGGGTGCCCTCTGCGCACGCTCAGTGGTCGGCGGGTGGGTGGGTCTCCGTCCAGTGTTTCGCTGCAGGTCAGGTGGTCGAGCTCCGGGGTTTTCTCTCTCTCGTGTCCAGTTTGCTTGGTTTTCGCCCAGCTGCTTGTTTTCTGAAGTCCGAGGCCGTTGAGTCTGGGTCCCCTGCGTGGGGTCTGATCACCCTCCTCTTTGGACGCGTTTGGGGGCCTTCTCACCCCATAGTGTGAAGAACGAAGGAGCGGGGTGAGGGGGCTCACAGGGGCCCCTGAAAATGGCTGCACAGTCCGTGGCCTTTTTCCTTCTGAATCTCAGGTCTGCACACCTGGGGGTTTTGGGTTCTTGCCCCTGGAGGCGCCCTCACCCCACTTTTCCTGGAACCTGTGCCAGGCGGGCGCTGGCCCTCTCGTCTCATCCTCTCTCTCCTTTACGTTTCTTTTCCTCCTCCCTGTTCTACTCAGTCTTCCTGTGGGAGCGTCACTGCTCTCGTCCTTGGAACGTTCTTTCTTCACAGCCCCGGTCTTGCACCCTGCGTGCAGACCTTTGCACTCCCTGAGGTGGTGTGACGTGTGGGGTTTTTAAGGGATTTTCCTGTGTGTGTCCCCCAACCCTCCCACCGGTGCGTTGCTCATCTTTCTAGTTTTCCTCGATACCTGGTGCCCGGGTGTCAGAGCTGGGCACCGGGCCCCGTCGGAGGCCAGCGTGCACCCGGCTCCATCTCCCTCGCCGTCTGGCCCTCCTCCGTAGAGGCCTGATTCTGCGTCCTGCCGTCTTATGATGAGTGTTGTAGCAGATAACTCTTAACGTTACCCTCTCTTTTACTGTATTGAGGTAATAGTTTATAACACCTAAGTTTCATGTGCACAAGGTTGTATTTTGACTTCTGCACGCCCTGCAGCTTGCTCACACTGGCAGTGTAGTTCCCACGTGTCGCAGTACACCCGTCGACCCCCTTCACTCACCGTGCCGCCCCGCTGGTCACCACTGCTCTGTTCGCTGTATCTGTGTCTGTGTGTGTGTGTGTTTGGTTTATTTTTTATATCCCACTTAATGAGTGAAACCATATGGCATTTGTCTTTCTCCACCAGACTTACTTTACTTGACATGATGCCCTCTAGGTCTGCCCGTGGTTTTGTTGCAAATGGCAGGATTTCTTTCCTTTTCCGGGGCTGGGTGATGTGCGCGTGTGCGTGCATGCGTGCCACCTTCGTCTGTGGATGGGCTCTTAGCTTCTGTGCCTTGGCTGTTGGAAATAACGCAGCAGTGAACGTAAGGGTGCGGACATCTTTTCAAAGTAGTGTTTTTGTTTTCTCGGGAGTGAAGTCGCTGGGTCATTTGGTAGCTCTAATTTCTTGGGAGACCTCCATAGTGTTTTCCACAGTGGCTGCCCCAGTTTATGTTCCCGCCATCGGTGTACGGGGGTCCCTTCTCTCTACATCTTCACCAACATTTGGCATTTGTTGTCTTTTCGACAGCAGCCCTTCTGGCAGACATGGGGTGCTTTGATCTGCATTTCCCTTATGACTGGCGACGTTGGGTGTCTTTTCCTGTGCATGTTGGCTGTTCGTATGTCTTTATTTAGAAAAATGTCTGTTCGTATTCTCTTCCCATCTTTAAAGGTTGAAAGGTTATTGTTGAGTTGTATGAGTTCTTTGTCGACTTTGGACATTAACCACTTACCAGATGTATGATTTGCAAATATCTTCTCCCTTTTGTTTGGTGGTGGTTCTGTTGGTCGTTTCTTTTGCTGTGCAGAAGCTTTTTTGATGTCGTTTCATTTATTTTTGCTTCTATTTCCTTTACCTGAGGAATTTTATTGGGAATGATCTTGCTAAGACCAGTGTCAGAGAGCATACTGCTTGTGTTTTCTTATGGCTGCGGGTCTTACATTTGTCTTTAATCCATTCTAAGTTCATTTTTCTGCCTGGTGTGAGATTGTGGTGCGGTTTTATCCTTTTGTGCATGCCTGTTTGCTCCACACTGTTTATTGAAGAGACCGTCCTTTCTCTGTTGTCTGTTCTTCACTTCTTTGTTGTAGATTGTTCACATGTGCCTGGGTTTGTTTCTGGGCTTTCAGTTCTGTCCCATTGATATGTGTGCCTGCCTTTCTGCCATTACCATACTGTTTTGATCATTGTAGTTTTACAGTGTAGCTCAAAGTCAGGGAGTGTGACATCCTTCCCCTTTATTATTCTTCCGCAAGATTACTTTGGCTCTAGTAATCTTCACAAAGATTACTTTGTGATTTTCATACACATTTTAGGATTTGTTGTTGTTGTTTAATGTCTGTGGAAAATGTCATTGGCATTTTGATAGGGGTTGGATTAAATCTTCATTTGTTCTAGTTAATGATGGGCATTTTAACAATGTTAACTCTTCCAGTCCTTGAGCACAAATATCTTTCCATTTGTTCATGCCTTTGGTTTCTTTCAGCAATGTCTTATACTTTTCTGAGTACAGGACTTATACTTCCCTGGTTAAATTTATTCCTGGGTGTTTTATTCTGGATACAATTGTGTGTGGGGTTGTTTTCTTAATTTTCCTTTTACTTTGTTGTTTCTGTATAGAAACTCAACAGAGTTCTGAGCATTGATTTTGTGCCCTGAAACTTTATTCATTTATTATTTCTGGTAGTTTTCTGCTGGAGTCTTTAGGGTTCTTCCTTTCCAGTTGGATTCCTTTTTTTTTCTTGTCTGATTGCTCTGGCTAGGGCTTCCAGTACTGTGGTGAATAGAAATGGGCTTGCTTGTCTTGTTCCTGGTAAACCCTTTTTTTGCATTTTGTTATTTTTGGAGCTCACATCAGGCTGTACCAGTTGACAGTCTCATGGGTAACAAATGGACGTCCTCTTTGCACCCATTCCTGAGCAGTAATGTGGACAGTTCTCAGTGCTCATGAGCCTCACGTGTTTCTCCCTGTGCGGATGCATGCTCATTGATGGAACCGTGTGTGTGCACGCGTGTGTGCATGCATGTGTGTGCACCACAGTCCCAGCCCGAGCGCAGCAGGCCTCATCTGCGACCCCCAGCACGACAGGGTGTCTTGTGTCCTTGCCCATTTAGCTGTGTGGGGCCCCCCTGTGTTCTTACTGGTCTGTGTGGTGCTTTGCACAGTTGTCAGTAAGCAAAAAGCCTTTAATGGGGAGAGGTGCGCTGGCTGCTGCCTCCGTGTTATCATCCCCATGACCTGGTGAAGCCTGGATGCCCCACGGGGCGCTAACCATCCCTGGTGTCTGCAGGACCGCACCCTGAGGCTCTGGGAGTACCGGAGTGGGCGCGAGTTACACTGTTGTCCCCTGACCAGCCTGCAGGAGCCCACGGAGCCCTGGAGTGACAAGGTAACCCCACACGTTTGTCTCGGGGCCTCTCCAGCTGCTGGGATCCTGTGGAAAAAAATTCGTTTTACATTGGAGAAGTTTCTTGCTGTCAGTGCAGACTCCCCCTTGGGTTTCTGCTGCCACGGTGCCCCCACTGGAGCCGCGGCAAACAGAGGCCTGTGTGTTCTGCTGCCTTCACATCCGTGCCCTCCTCAACCTCCTGACACCCCCGGATGGTGAGGAGAGGCAGGGCACAGAGGGGACTGGAGCCAGCGGTTCCCAATGCCGGGCCTGGCTGCACTTGCATGAGCCCGGGGCCGCCCACCACCCTGCTCTGAGAGCTCTCTGTGTGGCCCGCCATGTCCCTTCCGCTGCTCCTGGCTCTGACCACAGATGCTTCCTCTGCCAGGACCTGTGGATGCTCACGTACATACTGTCCGTGGTTATAGTCCTCTCTTTTCTTCCCTGTGTGCTCTCTGCCCTCCTTTTTGACCAATTCCTTTGACCTTGGAGATGCTGCACAGGCTCCGTGAGGCCCTTGTGTCAGAGCTGCCTGTGAATTGTGCCCTCCCTGGGGTCTGGAGAGTCCTACAGGGTCTTCTCTTGCTGTGGTGGACCACACACGGGGACTGTCTGTCCTGCAGTGATGCCCGAAGTTAGAGCAGGGCAGCTGGAGTCCAGTCCTGGCCGGCTGATGTCACTGAGGCTACTGCTTTTCCTTCCAGAGGTTTGCCGTGTCCAGGATCACTTACTGGAGCCAGGAGGACTGTGTGGCACTCTCGTGTGATGGGTGAGCCCACGTGGACATGGCGTCGCTCCTGGTTCCTGCAGGCCCATGAGGGTGGGAGGAGGCTGGGGGACGAGAAAGGGATCTCTGGTTTGGCCTCGCCCTGCAGTGACCTCGACTGTCTGAGCCCTGCTACTGCAGCAGGGGGCGGGTTCCTTCCTGGACGCCAGCATCTCACTCGCTGCTGGTACCCGCCAACGTGAAGGCAGCCCTGGCCTCCGGCTGGCCTGTTGTGCAGGTGGAACCCTGGCTAACGGTCAGCTGTAGTAGCATCCACCCCAGTTGGGCCCAGCTCAGCATGGGAGACCCCAGGGGCTGCAGTGCAGACGAGGTGGGCGTGGGGAGCATGATCGCCCAGCTGTGCCCTCCTAAGCATCGTCCACGTGCTGGAAAGGGGGTTGGGGGGCCTCCCACATTCTCACCTGTCCTGATGAGCACCCTGGGATCAGCATCTGAGCTCATGTTAGAGAGGAAGATGCAGGATTAGAGGGTAAAATGCTGCCTGGGCTGGGGGTGGGGGGGCTGAGCTCACCGCCCGGGGTCCATGCATTGCTCAGTGGGTGGAGCGTCTGTCTCCTCTGCGTGGTTTCATCCTGGCTGTGTAATTAGCTGTTCCAGGACTTAGTGACGGGAACCTTGGTGAGGTCACAGCTCCTGGGGGCAGGGACGCAGGAGTAGCTGGGTGCTGGGGGAGTCATGAGGTGGCAGCTGAGACATTGGCGGGCCGAGCGCCCGTTGGGCCACGGGCACTGTGCTCATCGTCCCCTCTCTCCTGGCAGGCTGCCTGTGGTCTACATCTTCCAGCTGGATGCTGCCCAGCGACAGCTGGTTCCAAGGCAGCTGCTGACTTTCCAGCACCGGGTGTGGGACGCCGCCTTCGAGGAGGGCAACGGGCTGTGGGTCCTGCAAGACTGCCGGGAGGATCCTCTTGTGCTCTGCAGGCCCGTGGGTGGCCAGTGGCAGGTAAGAGGACTGGAGCCTGCTATGCCCCAAGCTGGGAAGAGGGGAGATGGCTGCAAGCCCTTTCAGCCTGATCACATCCATTCCAGAGGCTGTGTCCCGGGGTAGGGGTAGGGAGCTGGGGTGCCTGCTGGGTTCTCCAGTGTCCCATGTCTACACTGGCGTTTTGGGGCTGTTGTACGCTTTCCCTGTGACTGTCCTGGTCACACGTCTCTTTAGGAGAAGAGCCCACAGCTGGGGGGTCCTGGGTGGGTACCTTTTCTCTTGCAGCCTTAGCACAGGCTTGCACCTCGGGTCCACTGGACGCCGAGGGGCCCTGTCCTCACAGGTGGCCTGGGTGGGCCTGTGTGTCACCTCCCGCCTGGCCTGTGGCTCACCGGGCGCCATGGTGAGGGGCAGGGAACTCTCACAGAGCTCTCTGCCTACTTGCGTGTCCTTGTCGCGTGCTCGGGGCCGCCCAGCAGCTCGTTTAGGTGTTTTTATCTGAACGGTAGGGGTGAGCCAGTGCCCCTGGCCTGTGCCTGCCCGGTTCCAGGCCCCTTGAGAGTCACCCGTGATGAGCCGGCAGTGCGCGTCCCCGGCTCTGTGTGACGGGCTGCGGTCACTGCTGTGCTGGACGGGCTGGGTGGACGGCCTTGCTGCCTCCTGGGGGTGTGGAGGGCAAGGCTTTCCCGTGCCTGTGCAGCAGCCTGGGGGTTTCTGTCCTCTCTCTGATAAAAGTTTTCTGTTCATCTCCTTAGTCTGTTCCTGAAAGTGCCGAGTTGAAGAGGGTCTGTGCTCACGTTTGCATGAACTGGGCCATGTTGGAAGGTGAGCATTCATCCTTGGCCTGCTTTTCCAGGGTCACGTTCTGCTGTGGCCACAGCAGGTCCGAGAGCGCAGTACCCAGCAGGGGTCCGCTTCTTGGGGTGAGGACGAGGGGCCTGTGGGGGGTGTGTCTCTTGCAGGGCAGGCGAGCGCTGTGAGGCAGGGTTGATCGGTTCCCTTAGAGACGCACTGCCGTGGTCTCAAGTTAACCTCAGTGGGGCCTCCATCCAGGCCACTTGGTTGGCAGGGTTCAGGTCCCTGCAGGTTGCTGAACGGGGGCCGTGTGTCTCCCCTTTCCTTTGGCCAGAGGACACCCTGGGTGGGCTGCCAACAAGATGTAGCCACGGCCCCTGCACCTGGTCTCCCAGGGACCCCATGTCCTGTGAGAAGCGAGTCCTCGGTGCAGCCAGGCGTGGCCGTCAGGAGGTGAGGGTTCTGGGGGCAGTGCCCGAGGAGGCCCCAAGGTCCACGAGACCTGGGTGGTCGCCGAGTTCATTCCCTGCTACAGGAGGGTCCACCAGGTCCCCCTTAGAGGCAGAGCCCTGAGTCCCCGTCCGCACTCACGGTGGCGTCGCCCCGGCCCCTGGTTCCATCCCTCCCGCGCAGGCTGTGCTGGCGTGGGCAGTGGCTTCAGCAGCCTCTACAAGGCCGCCTGCGACAACACGACCACTTACCTGAAGAAGAAGGAGGAGCGGCTGCAGCAGCAGCTGGAGAAGAAGCGGCGCCGGGCCCCGCCGCCCGGGCCCAGCGGGCCAACCAAGAAGATGCGGGCAGGGGAGTCGGCACGGGGCTGCTCATCCTAGCGCTCGGGGTGCCCCTTGGGGAGGCACGGTGCCCTCTCCCCTTGCTCCCGCAGCTCCCTGACTTGGGCTCGGTGGCGGCGAGGTTCATTCCGGCTCAGTGGACCGCTGGGGCCGTGCCGGGCAGCTGGACGGGACCATGGGCTCTAGAACTTTCTGTCCCCAAAGCTGTGCCGCAGGTCAGCGTCACTGGAGACGCTGCCCGAGAGTAGTAAGTACACCCAGCACCTCCCTTCCCCGTGGAGGGTGATCACCTGTGGGCCTGGCGCTCGTCCTTGCTGCTCGTCCCGCAGCGCAACGGGCTTCCTGTCAGGAGCCTGGAGGCTGACGTCTTTCCAGCAGCGCGGTGGATACCCACGCTGTTCTCCGCTTGCCCTTCTGGATGGTCTGCCGCGCTGTCCAGCAGGCGGCCGTGTGCCCCATGGGCTGTTAGCCCAAGAGGAGTAAATACTGGCTCCCAGTGCTCAGGCTCCATTGCGCGAGGAGAGCTCGTTGCCAGCGTTGGTGGAGACAGGCCCATTCACGGATGTGTAAGAACTGAGGTGCCCCGGCTGGACACTCACTCACTGCAGGGAGGTGACTGGTGACGTGTATGTTTGATTTTGATCTGGACTTTGTGCACGTGCAGCAGAGCAGGAGAGCCAGCTGTGTGCTAATTCCTGATCAGTAAAGATGAGTTTTTCTACAGCTTCTGGAAAATTGAGCAGCAACACATGGAACTGATTTAAAAATATATTGAGCAGAACCGTGTACGATGAGTGTGCTCTTTGTGATTGAAACATTTACCTTTTGGTTTGAAGAAAGAAGTTTCTGTGGTGTGGGGGGTGTTTCATGGGCGTTGGACACAGGTTGTTTCATGTATCAAAACCTGAAAGGCATCAGATTGTTCCTAGTGCCTTGTTTTAATTTAAACGCTGATATGGAAACAATACTGTTTGTAAAGCTCTCAGGGTGGCTTCCCACAGGGGACATCAGGGACCGCCCCTTGACCTGCTCCGCAGTGCATGCACGCACACGTGTACACACTCACTCAACCTGTACCCCCCAGTCCCTCATCTGACTCGGGCAGGGTAGTCGGTTAGCGGAGAGAGGGGGTACCTGCAGGGGTGGTGGGGTGCCATGGCTGTGGTCCTGATATGGAGTGTTCATTCCTAATATGCTCTGAATTCTTGGTTTTAGGAGAAATTTGTTTGTTCTTGTTGGTATCTTTATTTTTGACCATGCCGCTTTTGGGATCTTCGTTCCCTGTCCAGGGATTGAACCTGAGACCTCAGCAGTGAAGCTCAGGGTCCTAACCGCTTTGCTGCTGGCAAGTCCTCTTCTTGGTGTCTTGGGCTAAGATGGGGCCAGCAGACTGACCTGCAGGCTACAACCTGCCCATTGCCCAGTTTTCTGTGGTCTGTGAGGTAAGCATAGTTGTTAGGTTTTTAAATGGTTGAAAAAAATCAAAAGAAAAATGTTTCAATCTATGGGCGTCCAGATTAGGGGTGCTCAGCGCCGGCTCCAGGGCTGCAGCAGCTGAGTTGGGAGGTTGCCTGCACAGTCTGAAATACTTAGGTTCCGGCCCTTCACAGAGAGGTTGTCTGTCCCCTTAAGGTCCCTGTTAAATTTGTGCTGTGTTATCAGTGAGCTGGTTGAGTTCACCATGTTCCTTGTGGTCCCTGAGGACCGATAGGTGGTGGCCTGGGCCCCTCTGAAACCCCGGTGCCCCAGCCCTGGAGGTGCCTGAAGCTGGCCTCTCAGGGAGGCTCAGATGTGCGCCAGCAGCCTGTTGGGAGAGCAGGGCATGGGTGGGAGGGACTGCGGAAACTTGAGTTTCCCAGGACTGTTGTAAAGTTACTTATGTTCTTATCAGAGCCATACACACATACGTTTGTATTTAAAGTGGTTTTTTTTTTTTCGTAGACAATGTCTTCTTATCCTCCAAATACTGAATTTCAGTGCAAGTCCAACTGAGCCACATTTGTGATTTAGAAGTTTATCTGTTTAAACACAGATAAAACTAATTTTGAGAATAGAGTCCATTTAATCAAATTCAGCAGAAAGTGTTTCCACGTATACTCTTTATAAAACCTATTTATGAGCAATTATACATTCTACTTTTAATCCTAATTGCTAAAAATCTAATGTGTACATTACATAGGGCTTCTGTTTCAGAAAGCCTTAGGTAGCCCAGATAAACTGCGTGAATGACTTGCTCTGCCCTTCCCACACCCCAGTTCCCTCTCTTAAAAGCCTTAGGTTAGACAGTCAAGAGTGAACCCTCGAGACCCGAGGCACCTTCATCCCCAGTAAAGGCAGCAGCCCAGGCCTATGCGTTTGCATGCTGGTCTCCTTTTGGCCTCGTTGGGTGGCCCACATGTGTGCTCCAGGACTGCGAATAATAAACCTTGTTCCTCAGAATTCCCCGTTTTTTATTTTCTTTGGACATGCTGTGTGGCCTGTGGGAGCTTAGTTCCTAGACCAGGTATTGAACCTGGGCCCTTGGCAGTGAAAACTTGGACTCCTAACCACTGGCCCACAGGGGAATTCCCTCTGATGGCTTTTGCTGAAGTGCGTCCAGGGACCGCAGAAACCAGAAGGGCTGGTCCAGCCACAGCACTGACCCTGGTGGGGGTCTGAGAGCTGGCCTGAGTAATTCGGGTTATACGAAGCATGCGTGCAGTTATGCAAGAAAGCTGCGTACCATGTTCCGGAGTGGCTGTCATTTTACATCCTGTGAGTGCACAGTTGACCTGGTTTCTGCATCCTCGTCAGCATTTGGTGTTGTCACAGTTTTATCTTGAGTGAGTCTTGAGAGTTCTTTATTGTTCCTTGCAGATGTGGTCTGCAGACATATTCTCCCAGCGGGCAATTCCTCTTTTCATCCTTTGAACATGGGGTCTGTCGCACAGCAGACATAGTTACTATTGATGGGATCGAGTTTATCAGGTTTTTCCTTTGATGGACTTTTGGTGTCCAGAACCCTTTTCCCTGGCCCTAGCCCCTAAGGATTTTCTCCTGTTGTGTTTATAGACATTTCATGGTTTGATGTTTTACACTTCAGCCCATGGTCCACTGTGAGTGAGTTTGTATCTAAGGTGTGAGGTCGTGGTCTCTGACTGTGAACACGCGCCTGCCCCAGCACCCCTTGTTGGAAAAGCTGTGAACTCCTCTGGTGAACTGCTGTGTGTGGAAGGGTGTTTTCATGGGACGTAGTTCTGGGTGGGCATCAAGTCCTTTAATTTTTGTTTCTTTGGAGATGGCTCTGCCTCATCTCCGTGGTACCTGTTTTCCACTGTGCTGGTGGCCTCGGTGTCCATGTACAAAGTTTGTGCTTGGCTTCATGCCCTGGCAGCAGGTGTGGTCACTGGAGGGTGCTGGGGGGTGGGGGCACTGCAGGAGGATGGGGCTGCTGGAGCCCAGAGTCCATCCTTCCTGGGCTCTGATGTGCCTGCCAGAAGCACAGATTGCTCTGACACCCCACTATGGTTGCCAGCGAGCGTCCACAGCACCCTAGCCGGAAGTGTCCTGGCATGTGCCCAGTACCATGCCCAGCTCCCAGGGAGTCTTTCTCCCCCTGCCCGAGTGAGGTGCTGAAACCCTGGCAGGGGCTCTCTGCTCACCAGCCCTGGCCTGCAGAACCTTGGCAGCTCCATCAGCAGGCGCATCACAGCTGAGCCCCTGCAAACGAGGTCTGAATTCCTCCGCCCTGCTGCCTCCCTGCGGGATGCTGCCATCCCCCAAGGTCCATGATGCCATGCTTCTCCCAGCTTGTTCCTTTTCGGACCCTCTGCCTCAGGCCTCCCATTCCCGTTTTTTAAAGTTAATTACACTTCAGTGCTTGCTTAGGTAGCACATGTACTAAAGTCCTTTACACTTTAGTGGGCAGTCTTCTGTAACTGTGTGTGATTCCTTACCTGGGAATTTTCCTCCTGTTACTGTGTGGTTTCTATTTCTTGACTGATACACCTTCTTTCCCCCACTGGACGCAATGCACCTTCCTTTCCTAGCTTCTGAAGTTCTCATCACTGGTTTTCTGCAACTTGAACATGATGTGCTTGGCAGGGGAGGTGTATGTTTACCCTGTTGAGTGTTTGTTGAGTTTCTTAGATCTGTGGATTTATCATTTCTTAAAATCAAATTAGGAAGTTTCCAAGTATTGTTTCTTCAGATATCTTTTTTCCCTTCCTCTGCTCTCCTTGCCTCCTGCAACTCCAGTAATGGTATTTCAGACCTTTTGACGTGGGTGCCAGGTCAGTGAGGCCGTGTGATCTCCCTTCAGCCTTTTTCCGTGTGTGCATCATTGTGGACGGTTTCTATTTCTCATCTTCAGTTCCCTGATTTCTTCTGTTGCGTCTAAGCTGCTGTCCACCTGAGGCTGTGTTTTCCGTATCAGATTTTGTATTCTTCATATCTGTAATCTTGATTGAATTCTTTAAAAAAAAACTTTCATTTCTCTAATGATACATCATAAAAAAATACCCTCACACATACGGTGCATAGTTAGAACGACTGTCTTTTGATTCCGTCTTATCTGTCGTTTCTGGTCTTCCTGCTGACTTACTTCCTGTTCATGGCATCTGTTTCCCTGCTACTCCGCATGTGCAGGAAGTTTTTCATTGGGCGCCTGGAACTGTCACATTTTCATGGTTGGATGCTGAGCTTTATTGTCTTCCTTTAAAGGATATTTCTCTCCTGGCCATCAATTTGACCCTTTTGGGGTCTGTTTCTGAGCCCACTGGGGAGGGTCTGGAGCAGCCTTTAGAGGGAGAGTGTCCTCCCTCTTCTGAGGTCTACCCTCCGTGGCATCCCTGTTTAACGCTGTGTTCATGAAGTTTCTCCATGCCAGGCTGGCCGGAGGGGCCTCAAGTGACTCTGGGTCTGCGAATTGTTCTGTCCTCAGAAGTGCTTATGTGAGCCTCGAGGACGTCACCCACGTGTGAGCAGGTTGGTGTTGGAGCACAGACGCCAGAGGGACACCCCTCCTGCCCTCCGGCGTCTTTCCCTCCCGTGGGCATCTCCTATTCTGCCCCCAACTCAGCTGCCCCGCCTCTGAATTCCCCTCCACCTGAATCTGCCCTCCTTTTGCTGCTGTGGCTGGAGAATTACTTTGGGCACAAAGTCTCCAGGCCTCCAGGGCCTCAGGCCACCAGGACCAGGCTCCCGGTCAGTCCTGAGGGAGGGTGTCTGCATTTGGGTCACGTTTATCTTGTGATGAGCGAGGCCTCTCATCTCTTACCTGCCCATGAAGGTCCTGTGCCCAGTTGAGAGGCAGTGTTCCCTGGGGGAGGGAGATGACTTGAAAGACACCTTTCCAGCCTTTTCTCTGTTATGTGAATTGTGCATCTTTTCCAGTTTGACTTCCAGCTTTCTAGATGCTTTCTAATATGGCCTTTTTTTGGTAGTCAGATTTATCAATCTTTTTACGATTTTTGGGGATCATACTGCATTTGGTTTTTTGTTTAGTTACTGAGTCCTGTCCGACTCTTTGGCGACCCCATGGACTGTAGCCCACCAGGCTCCTCTCTCCATGGGATTCTCCAGGCAGGAATACTGGAGTGGGTTGCCATTTCCTTCTCCTGGGGTTCTTTCTGACCCAGGGACTGAACCTGTGTCTCCTGCGTTGTGGGCATATTCTTTACCACTGAGCCACCAGGGAATCCCGTCTCCACCCTATGGACCGTCGACATGGCTGGTTTAGAAAGAAGAGGTGGAAGCATGGGACCAAGGACACGCCCAGTTCACCTGATGTGGGGAGGGAGGTGCGGGAAGACTGTGACTCCCCGTGAAAAGCCTTTTAGTTTTTTTCCCCTCAAGCCTGGCTTTTAACCTGTGAAATGGAAGCAAAGTGGTGCTAAGATTCACAGTGGAATTTGCCAGTTTTTGAAGCAGAAAATCACCAGCCTGACATTTGATGTTCTGTTTCGCTGGTTCCAATTCCATGACAAAGAAATGAAAGAACTAAAATAATAAAGCTGTGTTCATGGCTCCTCGGGGTGTTTTGTTTTCTGATTTTTGCTGGCCTAACGTGGCGGGAGGTGTCTGGAGGGAGAAGAGCTTGTGAGTGGCCAGGGTGGATAGGGGCTGTGACAGAGGAGGTCAGGGCTCCTGGAAGCCGTGGTTCCTGACTCAGCATCTCTTAGGTCGGTGTTCTTTGAGGTTACGAGCTCGGACTGTCAGCCAGAGAAGTCAAAAGGCTACAAGACATGTTACAGCATCCTGGCTTGCAATGTCTGCTTTGCTTATAAAATCTTCCAATGACGGTGAGTTTTCCAGTGAAGTGGTTTTGGGACCACTGCAAACTTGCTTCCTCATGCTTTTTTGCCACGAATGGCTTGTTTGCACAGCAGACACGGCAGACAGTGCCCTTGACCTAGTTTTACGTGATGATTTACCTCAAATCTCCAGTCTTCTCCATCTAACCCCAAGAGCAGGCTTAGCAGGCCCTGCACTTGCTGGCCCTGCATCCATGAATCCAGCCAGGTCGAGTCTGGCTATGCTGTGCCGTGTGGTCAGGGCCCCTCTGCAGCTGAGCCTTGGTGTGAAGCTTGCTCTGAGCCTTAACAGAGTTCAGTATTCAAAAGACCCTGAAGCCAGCAGCACAGGTGGGAACAGGCTTGTCTAGTGGGTGCTTGTTGGACAGCTCTCCATATTTGGTTAAATGAGAATAGGATGTTCGTAAGACTCTAGAGAGTCCCTTGGACAGCAAGGAGATCAAACCAGTCAATCTAAAGGAGATCAACCCTGAATATTTATTGGAAGGACTGATGCTGAACCTGAAGCTCCAATACTTTGGCCACCTGATGCGAACAGCTGACTCATTGGAAAAGACCATGATGCTGGGAAAGATTGAAAGCAGAAGGAGCAGGGGGTGACAGAGGATGAGATGGTTGGATGGCATCATTTACTCAATGGACATGAGTTTGAGCAAACTCTGGGAGATAATTGAGGGACGGGGAGGCCTGGTGTGCTTCAGTCCATGGGGTCACAGAGTCGAGCACTACTTAGCAACTGAATAACAACAATGTTCATAAGAAAGTTACTAGCAAACTACCCCAGAAAAGTCTTTGGCCCAGACAATCACAGGGGAATTCTACCAAGCTTCAAAGACCAGATAGTCCCAGAACACCATAAAGTGTTCAGAGAGTAGAAAAGGAAGCTTTCTAATTCCTTTTATGACACAATACGATAATATCAGGGACTTAAAACAGATAAAGACACTATAAAGGGGAAAACTTGCATACTGGTATCACTCATGACAGTGCAGAAGTACTAAGTGTCAGCAGTAGCTGGCATCTAGCACAAAAATAATCCATCATAACTGGGGTTTATTTTAAGAATGTAAAGTTTGTTCATTATTAGGGAATCCATTACTATCATATATTACATTAACAACTCTAAGTAAAAAATTCATAGTTTTCTCCATGGATAGGTCTTATATAGGAGAAGGCAATGGCACCCCACTCCAGTACTCTTGCCTGGAAACTCCTATGGACGGAGGAGCCTGGTAGGCCACAGTCCATGGGGTCGCAGAGAGTCGGCACGACTGAGCAACTTCGCTTTCAGTTTTCACGTTCATGCATTAGAGAAGGAAATGGCAACCCACTCCAGTATTCTTGCCTGGAGAATCCCAGGGGCAGAGGAGCCTGGTGGGCTGCCGTCTATGGGGTCGCACAGAGTCGGACACAACTGAAGCGACTTAGCAGCAGCAGGTCTTGTATAAAACTCAATATCACGATAGAATATTAATTGAGAAAACTATCTTTTAAAAAAATGGTAAACATGCAATAAGCCATTTTAGCCATTTTTAGGTGCACAGTTCAGTGCACATTCACGCTGTTTACAGGCATCTGACATGCACCTCAGTCCTGAAGCTGGTCGGTTACTGTATGGAGAAGCTAGAGGCATTTCCTCCAAGATCACAAACAAGGCACAAATGCCCACCACCTCCCCTACCATCTGCATGTCTCAGACAGGAGGTATAACAATTGATAAAAAACAAGTAAAACCATCTCTATTTGCAGATGACATGACAGTATATCTGGAAAATCCTAGGGGATCCATGATTTAAAGAAAAGGCAGTGAGGTAGCTTTACCCCAAGTTAACATTAAAGAGTCAGTAGCCTTCCTAGATATAAACAATAAATGTGAGACAGCTGAGAAAAATTTCATTTCCAGTTGGAGCAAACTACTCGGGAATAAGTTTAGCCAGCAATGTGCAAACCTCCACAATGACCATTTTAAAGCAGTCTTGAAAGATGCAGAAGTGGATTTGAACAGATGTAAAGACATCTCTTTGGATGGAAAGACTCAGCTTTACAAAGACGTTTCACAACTTTACAAATTCAAAGCAATTCCAGTAAAAAGGTCAGCTGTTTCATGGAGTCAGGCAAATTGATCCTGAAATTGATGTGGAAAAACAAAAATAGCCGGGAAACCATGGAAAAACTATGAGGGAGACTGACCCATCCAGTATTAATGCTCACCATCAAGCCTCTATAGAAAAGACTGGAGCAGGCACATGGCAGAATAGGGAAGAAAATGCAGGATTAGTCCCAAGTCTGCGGAAACTGTGTGTGTGACAAGGGAATGACTCCAATCATGGCGTAAAGGTGAGTCTTTTAGAAAACCTGCTGGGACAATTGGATTGTCATTTGGAAGAAGAAAAAATTATTTCCATACTGCAAGGAGATCAAACCAGTCAATCCTAAAGGATATCAACCCTGAATATTCACCAGAAGGATTGATGCTGAAGCTCCAATCCTTTGGCCACCTGATGTGAAGAGCCGACTCATTGGAAAAGACCCTGATACTGGGAAAGACTGAGGGCAGGAGGAGAAGGAGGTGGACAGAGGACAAGATGGTTGGATGGCATCACTGACTCAATGGACATGAGTTTGAGCAAACTCCGGGAGAGTTTGGTATGCAGGATCCTGGCATACTGCAGTCCATGGCGTCGCAAAGAGCCAGACATGACTTAGTGACCGAACAACAGTATAACTCAAGAATAAAGTCCAAGTAGATTAGGAAGTAAAAAATGTGGCCACACAAGGAATGGAAGAAAAGAAAGGTGGATTTGTTGTTAACTATGGTGTAGGGAGGGCCTCACTATGACTCAAAATCCAGAGGCGATCAAGGAAAAGGTTTGATACATTTGACTACATACAAATAAGAAGTATTTGCATGACAGAAAACACCATAAACCAGATAAAAACTGAACTGAAAAACTCAGAGAAAATGTTTACAACATAGACAACAAAGAGTTGTCTCTGTCCCTTTGTAGTACACTTATCAAGAGCTCTTTAAAAAATTGACAAAAGACTGAAAAATAGACGGGAAAAAGACCCAAATAGTTTGCAAAAAGATTGAAAAAGACTCAAACATGAAAAAATATACTCAAACTTACTCATAACTAGAGAAATGCAAAATGAAACAATAATGAGATACTATTTCTCACTTAGCACACTGCCAAAACCTTAAATAATTGCACGGGAGGATGGGGAGGCTCTTCGGAAACGCCTTCTTGTAGGTTGCTAGAAGGAATGCAAACCTGCCCAACCCTTCTGGAGGGAAAGTGGCAATAACTAGCAAAGCCACGCATGCACTCATGTCCTCCTCCTCCCACTTCTTGGGATCCACCCTGAGGATACTTGTCAAACAATAGGAAAATACATACCCGTGAGGTTAATTGAGCATGATGAGTCACTGCAAAATGTTGGAACCAGTGCAAATGCCCACACAGGGAGGGTTAAATAAACAGGGTGTTTCCACATGGTGCAGCTGTACCCATGAATGAAGATGATTTCTATGAACAGAAGCAGAGTGATTACTAGGACATACCTATGCCTGTAAGGACTGCATGCACGAGTACATCTGTAGCATGGTCCATTCATGTAAGAAAGATGGGGATCGAAGAAGAGACACAGACACCTGCTCACTTGTGCAGAGAAATACAGGATAAACTAGCAACTGCAGAGGCTATTTGGTTACCTGTGGGGGTGGGCGAGAGTGGGAGCAAATTTCGTCCAAGGGTACTTTGGTTTTGGCTGCACCTCACGGTAGGATCTTAGTTCTCCTTCCAGGGATAGATGTATGTCCTTTGTGGCGGAAGTACAGGGTCCTAACCCTGAACCACTTTGGGTAAATCTCCCATTCTTAGAACCATAATCAGCTCAGTTGCTCAGTTGTGTCCGACTCTTTGCCACCCTATTGAATGCAGCATGCCAGGCCTCCCTGTCCATCACCAACTCCTGGAGGTTGCCCAAACTCATGTCCATTAAGTCGGTGATGCCATCCAACCATCTCATCCCCTGTTGTCCCCTTCTCCTGCCTTCAATCTTTCCCAGCATCAGAGTCTTTTCCAGTGAGTCAGTTCTTCACATCAGGTGGCCAAAGTATTGGAGCTTCAGCTTCAGCCTCAGTCCTTCCAATGAATATTCAGGACTCATTTCTTTTAGAATGGACTGGTTTGATCTGCTTGCAGTCCAAGGGACTCTCAAGAGTCCTCTCCAAGACCACAATTCAAAAGCATCAATTCTTTGGTGCTCAGCTTTCTTTATGGTCCAACTCTCACATCCATACATGACTACTAGAAAAACCATAGCCTTGACTAGATGGACCTTTGTTGGCAAAGTAATATCTCTGCTTTTTAATGTCATCTAGATTGGTCATAGCTTTTCTTCCAAGGAGCAAGCATCTTTTAGTTTCATGGCTGCAGTCACCATCTGCAGTGATTTTGGAGCCCAAGAAAATCAAGTCTGTCAACGTTTCCATTGTTTCCATGATGGAACCAAATACCATGATCTTAGTTTTTTGAATGTTGAATTTTAAGCCAGCCTTTTCACTTTCCTCTTTCACTATCATCAAGAGACTCTTTAGTTCCTCTTCATTTTCTGGCATAAGGGTGGTGGTGTCTGCATATGTGAGGTTATTAATATTTCTGCCAGCAATCTTGATTCCAGCTTGTGCTTCATCCACTCTAGCATTTCGCATCATGTACTCTGCATATTGGAGAAAGAAATGGCAACCCACTCCAGTACTCTTGCCTGAAGAATCCCATGGACGGAGGAGCCTGGTAGGCTATAGTCCATGGGGTCACGAAGAGTCAGACATGACTGAGCAACTTCACTCACTTTCACTCTGCATATAAGTTAATAAACAGGGTGACAATATACACCCTTGATGTACTCCTTTCCCAATTTGGAACCAGTCCATTGTCCCATGTCTGGTTCTAACTGTTGCTTTTTGATTTGTATACAGATTTCTCAGGAGGCAGGTCAGGTGGTCTGGTATTTCCATCTCTTGAAGAATGTGTCTTCAAGATACATTCTTGAAGACAGTCCACAGTCTTTCACCACAGACTTTCCACAGTGTGTGGTGATCCACACAGTCAAAGGCTTTGGCGTAGTCAATGAAGCAGAAGTAGATGCTTTTCTGGAACTGTCTTGCTTTTTTGATGATCCAGCGGATGTTGGCAATTTGATCTCTGGTTCCTTTTTGTTTTCTAATCCAGTTTGAACATCTGGAAGTTCTCTGTTCACACTGTTGAAGCCTCACTGGGAGAATTTTGAGCATTATTTTGCTAGTGTGTGAGATGAGTGCAATTGTGTATGAACATTCTTTGGCATTGCTTTTCTTTGGAATTGGAATGAAAACTGGCCTTTTCCAGTCCTGTGGCCACTGCTGAGTTTTCCAAATTTGCTGGTGTATTGAGTGCAGCACTTTCACAGCATCATCTTTTAGGATTTGAAATAGCTCAGCTGGAATTCCATTACCTCCACTAGCTTTGTTTGTAGTGATACTTCCTAAGGCCCACTTGACTTCACACTCCAGAATGTCTGGCTCTAGGTGAGTGATCACACCATCGCGGTTATCTGGGTCATGATCTGTATAGTTCTGTGCATTCTTGCCACCTCTACTTAATAAATCTTCTGCTTCTGTTAGGTCCCTACTGTTTCTGTCTGTTATTGTGCCCATCTTTTCCTGAAATATTCCCTTGGTATCTAATTTCCTTGAAGAGATCTCTAGTCTTTCCCATTCTATCATTTTCCTTTATTTCTATTCTTACAAGCCATGCCGTGTAGGTCCACCCAAGAACCATATGGTGCACCCTCAAATAAACAATGAAAAGCAACCATGATGTGTAGGGAAATAAACAGTAACAAATGAACCTAACTCTTACAATAAGTACTGAACCCCTGTGAAGGAGGTGGGAAGGGAAAGAACCAATAATCAGCATCAGTTATTTTGGAGAACATTGTTTTAACTGGTTACTGTTAAGTCTGGCTTCCCTGTAGTTTAGTGGTAAAGAATCTGCCTGCAGTGCAGGAGACTTGAGTTTGATCCCTGAGTCCAGAAGGTCCCCTGGAGCAGGAAATGGCAACCCACTCCAGTATTCTTGCCTGGAGAATCCCATGGACAGAGAAACTTGGAGGGCTGTAGTCACAGGGTCGCAAAAGAGTTGGATATGACTCAGTGACTCCATGGCAACAACTGTTAAGTCAAAGACAAAGGAACTGGACAAAATACTGACCTTTAGATAGTAAATTTGTTTCTCCCAGGAACATGGGTTAGTAATACTGAAATTACTCTGTGTCAATAAAGACCTTGAAACAAAGGAAAATGAAAACACAGACTTACAAATCCAATGTCATGCTGCAAAAAGCTTTAAGAGGAAAGTTCATAGCAATATAGGCCTTCCTCCAGAAATAAGAAAAATGACAAATAAGCAACCTAATCTACCACCTAAAAAAAGAACAAACAGAACCAAAAGTCAGCAGAGGGAAAGAAATAATAAAGATCAGAGAGGAAATGATAGAAATAAAAACAATATAAAAATAAAAAATAAAGAACTATTTTTTCTTTAAATGACAAACCTCTAATAAGGTTCACCGAGAAGAAGAGAGAGAGGACCCAAGTAAAAGAAGAAAGCGAATAGATAGACCCTTGCTCCCGCACCACCAATGACCTTTGTCCTTTTTGGCCTCTGACCCAGGTGAAGATGTCAGGCTCACCCCGTGGGGAAAAGCGTGGGCCTGCCTTGTGCCAAGAGGCTGTCTCTCCTGGCCTCGCACTGAAGGTGGTGTGGAGGGCATGTGTGTGGCAACATTGAGAAACATTCTGGGAGTGGAGTGACCACAGTTGGGGAGGCCAGCTGGAGACAAGCCTGGAAGACGCCTTGTCCTACATGAAATTCCCAACAGTAAATCCAGCCCAGCCAGCCAGTGAGCTGTCACTCTGATTTGCCCTCTGGTCACATCAGCTGAGCATCGAGCCCTCGGATGCCAGCGTTCACGGCAGTGTGATGGGTGCTACCGCGTCCCGAGAGATGGGGGACCAGCACGATGGCCTTAGGGAAGCAGGAAGATCTAGACTGTTGCCAAGGAAACAGGTTCCCAAGAGCCACTGCCCTGTGCGCAGTGAGGGCCTTGAGACCAGTCACGAGGGCCTCACTTCCTCATACCATCACACCAGGCATTACGATGCCAACGTGTGGACTGCAGGGAGATTCAGACACTCAGTGCATAACAGGAGGCTTAGATGAGGTGCCCAGTTGTAGTCGAGGGTGTTACACAGCTCTCCTCTGCCACTGTGTCATCCATGCAAGGAGGGCAGTGGCCACGCCACTGGTCAGAGCTGCGAAGATTACATGCAGGAGAAACTACGTGTATTCATCTGCGTCTTGGTTACAGCAGGGCTTGTCATCAAATAAGCCCTTAGTAAATATGGACTTCTCTGGTGGTCCAGTAGATAAGACTCCAAGCTTCCAAAGCAGGACACCCAGGTTTGATCCCTGGTCAGGGAATCAGACTCCACATGCCACAGCTAAGAGTTCGCATGCTGAAACTAAAAGATCCTGCGCGCTGCGAGAAAGAGTGAAGATCCCGTGTGCTGCAATTACCACCTGGCACAGCCAAATAAATATTAAAAAAAGAAGTGACTTCTATCTTAAAAATATTAGCTCAGATAGAGTAAGAAATGTGGGTTATGTGTGTGTGTGTGTGTGTGTGTATGTGTGTGTGTGTGCTCTCTGTCGTGTCTGCCTCTTTGTGACTCCATGGATTGTAGCCTGCCAGGATCCTTTATCCATGGAATTTTCCAGGCAAGAATACTGGACTGGGTTGTCATTTCCTTCTCCAGGGCATCTTCTTGACCCAGGGGTTGAACCCATGTCTCCTGTGTTGGCAGGTGGATTCTTTAGTGGTAAAGAATGCGCCACCTGGGAAGCCTTGTGTTGTATGTATTGCTATATTTAAAATTGTAAGCTGGAGAAAACTATATTAAGTCACTGAAAAAGTACTGAGCCCCCACTGTGTGCCAGGCTTTGAGGATACAAAGCTGGTCAGGAATACAAGCTTTTATATCATTGCTGCAATTCCATACCAGCTCTCAGTCTAAATGCATTGAGAGAAAGGAAGTATGGGTCACAGCAAATCCTGGAGAGGTGCCACAGACCTGCAGCAATGGAACCCCATCTTGATAGACCACCCTCCATCCTCACCCTGACCCTTTCTCTGACCTCCTCTTGCTGAACATCAGAAGGGGAACCCAGGTGGGGGATGCCCAGATAATCAGAGGTGACCTGCAGAGGGGTAGGGACTGTGGTGGTCCAGAGCTCAGATGTCATTTTTCTGAGACTGCAGCAGTCTAGAATGGAGGACGATGCTCACATGAGGGCTGGCTGTCTGGTTTATGTCTGTCGTAAAGCTGATCATGTCTGCCTGAGCTCTTGCACCATCCAGATCCATGCACCGTCTGCCTGTGCCCTCTAATTGCAGAGCCAGTGAGCATCTGTGTCTCTCCTGGACCCCGCTGGCAGCAAGGTTCATCAGCAGGTGTTCACCAGGAGTGCAGTGCTGGGATTCAGCCCTTCACACTGGGCTAAATGCTCTCGGCTTCAAGTCAAGAACAGCCTGTGCCTGTTAAATCCTGCTCACCAGCTCTTTCTACTCTTAGTTTTAACCTGAAAGCCAGTCTGTCACAGCAAGCTTGACTTCTCACCCACCCATGTGGTCCACTCCCAAGCCAGAAGACAGCACGCCCGCAGTAGGGGGAGCCCCTTGCCCCTGAGTCGTCTTGCACTCTCCTCTTCCACTCCCCCATCCACAACCCTGATTTCTAATACCATGGATTGCTTTGCCTTTTTTTAACTTGATGCGCATGGAATCCTTTCTTATGTTCTCGACTGTGTCTGGCTTTTTCGTTTTGCATCACGGTGTGCAATTCATCATGTTGTTGGGAGGGTGCCTTGCCTTACAGCTGTGCTGGCTGGAGCACTGGGCCACTGCGTCTGTGTCTCTGTGACTGTCCTTGTGTGTGTCCTTCCCAGCGTGCAAGTGTGTCCACTGCAGGCATGGATGATTGAAAGAATCAATGATTGAATGGACGATTGATTGAATGATGAATGGACAATTGAATGATCAAGTGGATGATTGATTGAATGGGCAAATGGATGATTGAAAGGATGAATGGACGATTGAATGAATGAATGGACCACTGAATGAATGAATGAATGTAGACCTGGGTTTAGAATTTCAGGTTTCAATGTTTTGGGTCTCCCCTTTAGTTCCTAAGTCTTACCTAACCTTGGGCAGGTCTGGCTTGTCCCCTGGCAGGCATAGGGCACACCTCTGCCCAGAATCACAGCAGGCTAGAGCAATCTGTTCTGAGAGGTCACTCTTTTGATTTTGAAAATGGTTTTCCCTCTGAGATTTTCAGCTTTGGGGCAGAGTGAGTCTGAGGACTTTGAGGGCTGTTTCCATGGAGATAGGAAGAAAATGATTTCCTGAGTGCTGACCACCACAGGAGGTGCTCTCATGGGCCATTCTGCTGAATTTTCACAGCAGTTACTATCATCATGCTTTCTGGGTCAGGAGCCTGATACTCGGGACAAACAGAGCTGTGGACTCCAGGGTTACACAGCTGTAGGCGCCAGAGCCAGGGGTTGCATCAGTTTTTCTGGCTCCAGCGTCCAGTCTCTCCCATGTCAGTGGTTGTCTTCTTGAGACAAGACGCTGTTTCTTTCGTCTTGATGTCCCTGAACTTCATCCATTCCCACATGCAGGAGGTGCTCAGAGTATGAGGGAGGGTTCTGGAAAGAGGCCAGAGTAGGAAGCTGCAGAACCCGTCTCCCCACTTGGACCACAGCTGCTGCTGCTGCTAAGTCGCTTGAGTCTTGTCCGACTCTTCATGACCTCATGGACTCCAGCCCACCAGGCTCCATGGGATTTTCCAGGCAAGAGTACTGGAGTGGGTTGCCATTGCCTTCTCCGTGGACCACAGCACTGGCCCTGAATAATGCAACTGCTTTTGAAACCGAGTCCACTGAAGCCTTACAATTTCAAGGGGGAAGGGCTGGGTGGTAAAGAGCGGTTAATTTTGGTAAAATTAAGCTCTTGCACAGTAGCATCTACCGAACCCCCGTCTCTAACCCAGAGCAGGCGGCTATGCCCATCTTTGAGCCGCCTGCAAAGACCCTGGGAGTTGATATGGGGAGTAGGACCCTGTCCTGCAGATTTGGAGGATTTGTGTTCTGATGGCAGCTTGCTGCTCCACTCACAGAGGTGCACCTTTCCCATCGCTGCAAGTCCCTCCCCGTCAGGCTGAAGCGACTGCAGGGGACTTAAAGGGCTGACATCCCCTTTATATCCTCCTTCGTTTTTCGCTTTTTCCTTTTCTTAAAGATTAGAGATTAAAACATCCAGAAACAACTACACATATGGGGAAAACTAGAAAGTAACTATATATCCAGGGAAATGCTCTGAAAGGACATTAGAAGACTAAGTTTATGGCACAGGTATAGCACACAGACTACAATAATTAAAAAAACAAAATCAATAAAACAATCAACAGCAAAACCCTGGAAAAGAGGGGAAAATCAGAGGGGAAAGAGGGGAGAATATAATTTTCAGAGCTAGGACATTAGATTCAAATGTCCAGTTTTCAAAAAAAAAAAAAAAAATCACAAGGCATTCAAAGAAACAGGTATGTATGGTCCATTCAAAGGAAAAAAAAATCAATAGAAACTGTCCCTGACAGAACTCAGGGCAGATCTACTAGGCAAAGACTTTAAATCAACTGCCTTAAAGATGAAAAGGACTAGAGGAGGATGTAGAGAGAATCAAGAAAATGATATGAGAACAAAATGGAAATATCAAAACAGACCTAAATAAAGACCAATAAAGAAAACCTAAAAAGAAGCCAAAAAGAAATCCTGGAGCTTACAACTGAAATGAAAAGTTTGCTCAATGAACGCAGAGGCAGATTTGAGTGGGGAGAAGAATCAGTGCTATTTTGGATAAGACAGTTGAAGCTACCAAGTTTGAGTAACAGAAAGAAAAAAAGATTGAAGAAAAGTGGAGAGAGCCAGAGGGCCCTGTGGGACACAATATATAAAGATGTAATTCCTTGAAATTGCCAAGGAGAAGGAGTGGGGGTGGAGCTGTCAGGGAGCAGAGGTCTTCTATGTTACTGAAGTCAAGCTGCTGGAAATTAAAATTAGAGCGCTATAACTTTAGGATGCTACCTGTATTCCTCATGGTAATTACAAAGAAAATAACTACAGGATATATGCAAAAGGAGATGAGCCAGGCATTAAATATTTCCTGATGAGAAATCAACTAAGCACAAAAGAAGACAGTAATGCCTGAAATCAGGGATAAAAAAGCTATACGGCGTATAGAAAACATAAAAGTGGCAGAGGTCCCTCCTTACCAGTAACTACTTAAACAAATTATTTTTGGCTGAGCTGGGTCTTTGTTGCTGCTCATGGGCTTTTTCTAGTTGCAGCGAGCAAGGGCTACTCTCTTTGTGGTGTGTGGGCTTCTCATTGCGGCGGCTTCTCTTGTTGCAGAACACAGGCGCTAGAGCATGCGGGCTTCAGAAGTTGTGGCTCCAGACACTAGAGCGCAGACTCAGTGGTTGTGGCACATGGACCTAATTGCCCTGCGGCACATGGAATATTCCCAGAACACGATCAGACCCGTGTCTCCCACACTGGCAAGTGGACTTTTATGCACTGGACCACCAGGGGAGTTCCATCAGTAATTACTTTTAATGTGCGTGGATTAAATTCTGCAGTCAAAAGAGAGAATGGCAGAGTAGGTGAAAATAGCTATAGGCTGTCTACAGGAGACTTACTTTAGATTCAAAGATACAAATAGATTGAAAGTAAAAGGGTGGAAGAAGATACTCCACGCAAACAGTAACCAAAATACAACAGGCTGTACTAATTAAAAAAAAAAAACAAAAAACTTTAAAAAAGACTGCAAGAGGAAAAGAAGGACATTATATATTAGCAAAATGTTCAATACAGCAAGAAGCTCTAACAGTTATAAACATGTGTATACCTAATAACAGACCAGCAAAAGGTATGAAGCAAAAACTGACAGAATTAAGGATAGCTATATGGTAGATAACTATCTTATTATCTTACTATCTTACTATCTTACTATAACTATCTCACCATGGGATTCCCTGGTGGCTCAGAGGTTAAAGCATCTGCCTGCAATGCAGGAGACCTGGGTTTGATCCCTGGGTTGGGAAGATCCCCTGGAGAAGGAAATGGCAACCCACTCCAGTATTCTTGCCTGGAGAATCCCATGGATGGATGAGTCTGGTGGGCTACAGTCCAGAGGGTCGCAAAGAGTCGGACACGACTGAGCGACTTCACCTTCACTTTCATATGGTAAGATAGATAGTTCTATGGTAATAGACTTCAAACCCCCACTCTCAATAGTGGATAAAACAACTAGATAGAAGAGAAGTAAGGAAATAGGGGACTCAGTACAAAAAACCAGCTAGATGTAACAGACATGTACACAACACACAGCAGAACATACATTCAAGTACACATGGGAAAGTCTCCAGGACAGACCATGTGTTAGGCCACAAATTAAGTCTCAATAGATATGAAAAGATAGATATAATACAACAAGACTCATCTTTGACTACAGTGGGATAATGTTAGAAATTAGTAACAGAAGAAAAAACTGGAAAATTCATGAAATTGTGGAAATTAAACATCCCACTCTTAATCAATGGATCAAAGTAGTCATGAGGGAGATTAGAATATAACTAGAGACAAATGAAAATGAAACCACAACGTACTTAAATTTATGGGATGCAGCGAAAGCCAAGAGGGAAATTAATAGCTATAAAATGCTTACATTAAACAAGAAAGATATCAAGTCAACAACCTTTCTAACTTAAGGAACTAGGAAGAACAAACTAAATCCAAAGCTACCAGAAAGAAGAAAGTAATAAAAAAAATTAGAAAAGGGATAAACTAAAATAGAGAATAGAAAAGGAGAAAATTCATTACACCAAGAGTTAGTTCTTCAAAAAGACCAACAAAAGTTGACAAACCTTTAGTTTGACAGACTAAGAAAAAGAGAGGGAGGATTCGAATTACTAAAATCAGAAATGAAAGTGTGAACTTAACTACCAATTCTACAGAAATGAAAAAGATTTTAAGAGAATATTGTGAATAATTGTATGCCAGCAAATTGGATGACTTAGATGAAGTAGACAATTCCTAGAAATACAAAACCTAGCAAGACTACATCACAAAGAAATAGAAAATCTGAGTAGACCTATAACTAGTAAGGAGATTGAATCAATAATCAAAAATTTCCCAACAATGGAAAACCCTGGACCTACTGGCTTAACTGGTAAATTCAACTAAATATTCAAAGAAGTAATATCAGTCCTCAAACTTTTCCCAAAAAATTGAAGAGGAGGGAATACTTCCTAACTTCCTAACTTATAGAATAAGACCAGCATTACCCTGATGCGAAAGTCAGAAAAAAAGAAGCTGTAAGAGAAAACTACAGAGAATATCCCTTTTGAAAATTGATGTAAAAATCCTTCACAAAATACTAGCAGACTGAATTCAGCAGCATGTTAAAAGGATTGGACACCATGACCAAGCTGGCTTTATTCCTGGAGTGCAAGATAGTTTAACATATGAAAATTGATCAATGTACTACACTACAGTAACAGAAGGAAGGAACCTTCCCCACCATAATCATCTCAATGCAGGAAAAAATTTAATTAAATAGCCTTTCATGATAAAACACTCAACAAACTAGAGGGAAGCTACCTCAACATAATGAAAGCCATGTATGAAAAACCTATGGTGAAAACCACATTCAACGGTGAGAGAATAAAATCTTTTCCTCCAAGATCAGAAACAGGCAAGGATGTTTTTGCCACTGTTATTCAACTAGTACTAGAAGTTCTAAACAAAGCAATTAGGCAAGAAAAAGGTATTGGAAGTGGAAAGGAAGAAGTAAAATTGTCTCTATTTGCAGATGTATGGTGTTATATGCCGAAATCCCTAAGGATTCCACAAAAAAAACCCCAAACCCCCCAAACAACTGTTGGAATTAATAAATGAACTCAACAAAGTAGCAGGATACAAAGTCAGCACACAAAAATCTGTTGCATTTCTCTACACTAACAATTAACAATCTGAAAAGAAAATTACAGAACAATTCCATTCATAATAGCATAAGAATAAAACACTCAGGAATTAACCCAGAAGAGAGCATTATACAGTGAAAACTACAAAACATTTCTGAAAGAAATTAAAGAAGACATAAATAAATGGAAACACAGTCCGTGTTCATGGATTGGAATGTTGAGTATTGCCAACATGTCAATATTACCCAAAGTGATAGGTGCAATAACTATCAAAATTCCAAGAAATCTGTGCTTCTTGCAGAAATAGAAAAACTCATTGTAAAATTCACATGGAATCTCGGGGAAGCCCAATTAGCTGAAATAATCTCAAAGAACAGAGCTGGAGGACTCACACTCCTTTATTTCAAAGCTACAGAAATCAAAATATTGTGGTACAGGCATAATGACAGACATATGGATTAATGGAATAGAATAACCCAGAAATAAACACTTGCACATATGGTCAAATGATTCTGATAAGGGTGCCAAGACCATTCAATGAGGGAAGGACAGTTTTTTTTAACACGTGAATTCGGAAAAACTAGATACCCACATGCAAAAGAATGAAGTTGGATCCTTGCCTAAACCATATATAAAAACACTCACCATGAATCAAAGATCTACATTAAGACCTAAAACAATAAAACTCTTAGAAGGAAACACAGGGGTAAAATTTCGTGACTTTAGACTTGGCAATGATTTCTTGGATATGATACCAGCAATAAGAGAAAAGACACGGTCAACAAAATAGACACATTTGACTTGGTGAAAATTTTGTGCATAAACAGCCCTTCAAATGAGAGAAAAGTGAAGCGGGCTTTGCTACGAAGGATGGACTACGGGCACACACGGGACAACGCGAGGAGATGGTGCCGTGTCGTGTGTGTGTGTGGCGGGATGCGGGCCCAGCTTCTATTTCGGGCCGCATGAAGGCGCACAGCCAGGGCCCTCACCATGTCTGAGGGCTCTGCACCAGAGGTACAGGTGAGGTCTGTCCAGTGGCAGCGGCAGCCCCCCTGCCCATGGCGGTGGGCTCCCTCTCTGGGTGCCTGTGAGCTCTCGGCCACTTCCCTCCCAGCCCTGGTGAGCTCCAGGTTGGGGAGGGTGGGGAGGGGGAGAGGGGAAAAGGGTCCCTGGGCACCATCTCCTCTTCACAGCAGCTCCTCACTGCTCCCCCTACCAAGCAAGGAGCCTCCAGGAGGGAAAGGAGGAAGAAACGTTTTCTTAGTGGAATTCGCTAGGTTTTAACAACGCGTTTCTCCTGCCCCTCTCTCCTCCCTATTAGACCTGACCCCCATCATACCTGTCCCCATACCTGCCCCCTGGACAGTGGGCAGGGGCATCAGAGGACAGCAGTGGCCACTGCCCTCACCCCGCCGTCCCTGTCACCCCTGCCCTGTCCTTCCAGGAGTTTGAGAGGCTTCTCCCTTGATGGTCCTTCTTGCTTACCTCCTTCCAGCGCCCCCGCTACTATCTGCTGCCCCTCCCTGGAGAGGTAGTGCTTCCCCCCCAACCCCCCGGGGGGGAGGGGGAGAGGAAGGAGGGAAATCAGAGATTGTCCCACAGAGGGGAAAGGTGAGAACTGAGAAAGGGCAGAAGCAGGGAAGGCCAAGGTTGTGCCTGCATCAGGTGGGGTTGTTTGGGGTCAGGCGCTGAACATCATCCTGCTTGAGCATCTGTCAGGGAAAACAAGTCAAAAGGAGCAAAAGGAGCCGCTAGGGCCAGAGGAGGGCCAGGAGGTGGACTCTTAGAGGGTCAGGGTAGGTGAGGGGCAGTTCCGGGGACTAGAGGTGCTTCCTGGGGGTGGGGGAATGCAGCCACGGTGTCTCCCCCTTCTTTCTCCCACCCCTGCCCCCGGCTCCAATCCTGGCCTTTTCTTCTCATCCCTCTCCTCCCAACAGAAGCCGTGGCCCTAGCCATGGCATTGTATTCCTGTGTCCCCTGCAAGTTCCCCACCCTCACCCTCTCCTTTTGCATGGACCCCGTTACAATAACTTTTAAATAAAAACCTGAAAAAAATTGTGCAAAGGACACTGTCAGAGTAAAAAGGCAATTACAGAATGGAAGAAGATATTTGCAAATCATATCTGGTAAGGGATTAATATAAAACAACGTGATTCATAAATAGATGAAGGACTCGAGTAGACATTTCTCTAAGGATATGTAATGGCTAATAAGTACATGAAAAGATGCTCAACATCACTGATCATTAAGGAAATGCACATCAAAACTGCAGTAAGATACCACCTCACACCCATTAGGATGGTCGTAATAACCAAAATGAGCAAGCAAAACAAGCGTTGGTGAGATGTGGAGAAGTTGAAACTGTGCCTGAATTGGCCAGTGAGAGTGGCTTCGACCCACCTCCTATATCTCTTTGGCCGTGTTCCATCATTCTTTGTGCTCTCTCTTTCTGATACAAAAAGATTTCAGGCTCATCTTGCTCCTTTCTCTTAAGTCCTGCTGCTGCTGCTGCTAAGTCACTTCAGTCGTGTCCGACTCTGTGCGACCCCATAGACGGCAGCCCACCAGGCTCCCCCGTCCCTGGGATTCTCCAGGCAAGAACACTGGAGTGGGTTGCCATTTCCTTCTCCAATGCATGAAAGTGAAAAGTGAAAGTGAAGTCGCTCAGTCGTATCCGACTCTTAGCAACCCCATGGACTGCAGCCTACCAGTCTCCTCCATCCATGGGATTTTCCAGGCAAAAGTACTGGAGTGGGGTGCCATTGCCTTCTCTGTCTCTTAAGTCCTAGCATCAGCTATTTCTCCAAGGGGTGCTGGTTCCACATAGTGGAGAGTGGTATTTGGAAACCAAGATCTGGGCCCTGGGTGTGCTCATTGCTATAGAGGCCTCTCAGGACAGAGCAAGGAAATGGGTGCCTGAATACACACCATTCTACATGGGTGTATTTCTATATAAGTGCATGTTGCATGTTGGAACTCTGCATCAGGGCCCTACAGGGACCACACCTCATGGCTGCATCCTCATTTTGTTGGACTCCAAAATCCTGTGCCAGGTTGCTGACACCATGGGCTCCCCAGCACAGACCCCTCCTCTCCCCGGCTGGTCCCCAGGTGCCCTCCTGCACGCCTCCGTGTTGCCCTTCATGCAGCCCCCCACCCACACTCTGGGCTCCACCACTGCCTTGCCCATTCTGGCTTTCAGACTTAATTATTAAGTGAGGGAGGGGAAGTAGCTGAGGATCTATTAATTTCATCCATGTATTTGGGCTTTTTATACTTTGAAAACATTTACCCAGCAGCTCACAAAGTTTGTCTTCCCTAAGGAATTGCTCCTTTTACTACCAAACAAGGACCTTCGTTATCTCTAGTTAGTAAGTGTCTTTGCTGCAAAGCCACTTGGTATCAACACTGCGGTATCAGCTTTCTTTCTTTCTTGGTCTATTTCCAAGTCTTCGCTTAATCCTTTTCTTCATTATATTTTAGGTAAGTCTCTTGTAAATAGCAGATGGCGGTATTTTTTCTACTCTAAGAAATCTGTCTTATGGTTGGCAAGCCCACTATATTTACAAGGAATGTAATTACTGGAACCTTAGCTCTAAGGCTGTCCGTCTTGTTTGCTGTTTTCTATCTACCGCATCCATTTTCACTGGTGTCTCCTTTCGCCCCCCACCCCTTTCCTTTAGATTGATTGGCTTTTTACCCATCTCTCCTCTCCCTTACAGGCACACAATTTCCCTCTTTCCAATATTCGATTTCTCTTCTTTTAGCACCACAGTTTGATAAAACACAGGATATTTGTTACAGAAGGAAAACCATGGTGGAATAACTACCTCTTCCTCGCAAAGAATCACTCAGTCATGAAGATGGGAAGGACAGGAGCGGTCAGACTCAGCACTGGTCCAGCCTCTCCCGCCAGGTGTGCCCCCTCCGAGTGGGCTGGGGGCATGTTTCTTCTGCTTCCCCTAAAGTCATTCATGGACACTGAGCTACAGCAGGTGGGGTGGGCTTTTCCAGGGAGCCTGAGGTAGTGTGTGGGATGTGGATGAACACACTTGTTTCTCTGGCATAATCTCCTAAGGGGAGAAGGAACAAATGACTCAGGTAGAAAGATCCTATTAAAATGAAGATGGGAATTTGTCATTAAAGAAAAATGACATTATTTAGTGAGATGAATGCTCAGCAGCATATAATAAAAATGAATGTTTCTCCTCAGTGATGAAATCCTGATTTAGCTGGGCATGTGGCTGCCTAGCCAGAGGCCTGCATTTCCCAAAAGTGAGAGGAAATGTTGTGTCCTATCTTCCTTTCTGGCATGCAGTCATGATGGCTGGTGCTCCAGCAGCCATTTTGGCCCATGAGGCACTGCACCAAGGATAACAGAGCAGGAAGATGCTTATCAAATAAACATGTAAAAAATTATATGTCAAACCTTGCTCTAAATGTTTTACAAATATTAACTCATTTTGTCCTCATAGCAACCACACAAGGTCTGCTGTTCTTAGGTCCACTTGCCCCAGCCCCAGAGTAACTCAGGAAGCCACAGACAAGAGGAACAGAGCAAGAAAAACCAATGAACAATTCATTCCCCACTGGCTTTCCATTCATCATACTCCTCCCATACCACCCTTTTTTTTTTTTTTTTCTTGCTCCAGCCCATCTTCAGATGTGAAATTTATTTTATACTTGGGTTCATTTTAAACTCCTCTTGCCTGATCTCTGCCTCATTCCTCTCTCTGTGGCTTTCCCACCATGCTCAGGTATTTATTTTAAAGCACACGGAGAGAAAAGCTAAATGACCCTGATGATAATGATGGACTAACAGTTTACATCTCAACAGCAAAGGTTTTTGTGTTAGTCACTCAGTCGTGTCCGACTCTTTGCAACCACATGGACAATAGCCCGCCAGGCTCCTCTGTTCACAGAATTCTCCAGGCAAGAATACTGGAGTGGGTAGCCATTCCGTTCTCCAGGGGATCTTCCTGACCCAGGGATGTAACCTCCGTCTCCTACATTGCAGGCAGATTCTTTACCATCGGAGCCACCAGGAAGCCTAAATTATTTCACAAGTTTGCAGGGAAAAAAAGGACCTTTTCAAATGAAAACAAAGGGAGTTAACCATCAAAGGAGCTAGACAGCCAGAGGAAGGATGCTCAGATGCAGAAACAGAGACGAGAGGAGTGGTGCATGTACACAAGTAATGACTGAAAAGTAACAATGGTCACAGTCGACTTCGGGCTGTTAAAACTCCAGAGTAGATTCCAAGACACTGGGCAAAGATAACACACAAATGAAAGGCGACAACTGGAGTGAAAGACCCCGAGGTGTTCACATTTTGCAGGAGGGCAGAGTTAGTAATTTGAGATTTTGCTCATCTGAGTGTACAGTTAAAAACACAATGGCACCACTGAAAAACTCGAGCAGGGTTAAGTATGTACCTCTCAAAGAGTAGAGGATAAAGAAATGGAGCAAAAACCCTAAACCCAGAGAATAAGGAAAAGCACTTACCTGTAAGCAGGCCCTGGGAAAGAGCTGGGTCAGGGTGGGCACCTCGGCGGGCTGTCCTCAGCCAGTCTTAGAACCGAAGTGACTGGAGAGGTCGGGCCAAACGGAGGGACCGAGGCGGCAGCTGAGGATGGGCCGGGGTTGGTGTTTCTCTTCATTGCTTCCCGCAGGAACAGACTGTGTGCTGAGTCAATGCTTTTTCTTCTCAACTAGATTGAGTCTTGAGAGCAGAGACCACGACTCACTGAAAATATACATAGCAATTAACCACTGGAACGAGTACAGTCACATTTAGCCCATTCAGTGTTGAGCAACTAACACCTCCTCTAGTTCCAAACATCTCACTGCCCAGAAGGGACCCCCGCACCCACTAAGAGTCACTCCCTGTCCCCCAGCCCCAGCCTGCCACTAGGCTGCTTCCAGTCTTTACATAAAGAGAAACTTCCATTTTTGACTTCCTACTCTTCACTCTGATGCCAAACACGAGGGGTTTTCCCTATTTCAACCAATTCTCCAGCTCTGACACCAGCTGTCCCACAATACAACTCAGGTCTGACAGTACACAGCGTTAGCTGAGATCCCACAGTTAATGGCTCAGCCTCAAGAGACGAGCCCCAATGTGGATGCCAACCCCAAGGAGTGGGTCCCCAGGTGCCCACACTTTGTCTGACCTGGCTATAAATCAGGGGGTCTTACAACCCCCTCCTTGGGTTTGATCATTTCCTAGAACAGCTCACAGAACTCAGGGAAGCACTTTACTTACATCTGCCAGTTTTTCATAAGGGCTACAGACGAACTGCCAGGGGAGGAGGTCCCCAGGGTGAGGTCCAGAGGGGTCCTGCGTGCAGGAGTCTCTTCCCCTGTGGAGGTGAGTTCCATCACCTTCCCGCTGTTTGGTCAGGTTCGACCTGGAAGCTCTCCAACTCCTTCTGTGGGTTTATTTTAGTCTGGCTTCGTCACTGAAGCATGATTGGCTAAATCTTTGGCCATTGGAGATTCACTTGCTCAATTCTGATGACCAGATGGATGCAATTCTGTTCCCTCCTTTAAAGCAGGGCAGCTGAGGCCTTAGAGGTGAGCAATGCAGGCTAAGTAGCTTCAGTCACGTCAGACTCTGTGCAACCCTGTGGACTGTAGTCCTCTGTCCACGGGATTCTCCAGGCAAGAATACTGGAGTGGGTCGCCATGCCCTCTTCCAGGGGATCTTCCCCACCCAGGGATCGAACCCGTGTCTCTTATGTCTCCTGCATTGGCAGTCAGGTTCTTTACCACTAGCGCCACCTGGGAGGCAATAATTGATCCTGAATGTGGACCTATGACAACTGGAGTGAAAGACCCCGAGGTGTTCACATTTTGCAGGAGGGCAGAGTTAGTAATTTGAGATTTTGCTCATCTGAGTGTACAGTTAAAAACACAATGGCACCACTGAAAAACTCGAGCAGGGTTAAGTATGTACCTCTCAAAGAGTAGAGGATAAAGAAATGGAGCAAAAACCCTAAACCCAGAGAATAAGGAAAAGCACTTACCTGTAAGCAGGCCCTGGGAAAGAGCTGGGTCAGGGTGGGCACCTCGGCGGGCTGTCCTCAGCCAGTCTTAGAACCGAAGTGACTGGAGAGGTCGGGCCAAACGGAGGGACCGAGGCGGCAGCTGAGGATGGGCCGGGGTTGGTGTTTCTCTTCATTGCTTCCCGCAGGAACAGACTGTGTGCTGAGTCAATGCTTTTTCTTCTCAACTAGATTGAGTCTTGAGAGCAGAGACCACGACTCACTGAAAATATACATAGCAATTAACCACTGGAACGAGTACAGTCACATTTAGCCCATTCAGTGTTGAGCAACTAACACCTCCTCTAGTTCCAAACATCTCACTGCCCAGAAGGGACCCCCGCACCCACTAAGAGTCACTCCCTGTCCCCCAGCCCCAGCCTGCCACTAGGCTGCTTCCAGTCTTTACATAAAGAGAAACTTCCATTTTTGACTTCCTACTCTTCACTCTGATGCCAAACACGAGGGGTTTTCCCTATTTCAACCAATTCTCCAGCTCTGACACCAGCTGTCCCACAATACAACTCAGGTCTGACAGTACACAGCGTTAGCTGAGATCCCACAGTTAATGGCTCAGCCTCAAGAGACGAGCCCCAATGTGGATGCCAACCCCAAGGAGTGGGTCCCCAGGTGCCCACACTTTGTCTGACCTGGCTATAAATCAGGGGGTCTTACAACCCCCTCCTTGGGTTTGATCATTTCCTAGAACAGCTCACAGAACTCAGGGAAGCACTTTACTTACATCTGCCAGTTTTTCATAAGGGCTACAGACGAACTGCCAGGGGAGGAGGTCCCCAGGGTGAGGTCCAGAGGGGTCCTGCGTGCAGGAGTCTCTTCCCCTGTGGAGGTGAGTTCCATCACCTTCCCGCTGTTTGGTCAGGTTCGACCTGGAAGCTCTCCAACTCCTTCTGTGGGTTTATTTTAGTCTGGCTTCGTCACTGAAGCATGATTGGCTAAATCTTTGGCCATTGGAGATTCACTTGCTCAATTCTGATGACCAGATGGATGCAATTCTGTTCCCTCCTTTAAAGCAGGGCAGCTGAGGCCTTAGAGGTGAGCAATGCAGGCTAAGTAGCTTCAGTCACGTCAGACTCTGTGCAACCCTGTGGACTGTAGTCCTCTGTCCACGGGATTCTCCAGGCAAGAATACTGGAGTGGGTCGCCATGCCCTCTTCCAGGGGATCTTCCCCACCCAGGGATCGAACCCGTGTCTCTTATGTCTCCTGCATTGGCAGTCAGGTTCTTTACCACTAGCGCCACCTGGGAGGCAATAATTGATCCTGAATGTGGACCTAGCTGGAAATGGCAACCCACTCCAGTACTCTTGCCTGGAGAATCCCATGGAGGGAGGAGCCTGGTAGGCTACAGTCCATGGGGTCGCAAAGAGTCGGACACGACTGAGCAACAAACTGCCATTTGGCTTCCCAGGCAAAACCCATAATCCCAGCAGAAACCACTGCCCTGCGGCCGGTGCCCTGGGAGCCCATCTTCACTGCCTCCCTCCCCAGTGCCTTCCTACCACCCCCTTGAGGCCTCTTTTTCTCCAAGTCAGCGGTTTCCCAAGGACATCACCACAAGGTCACGCAAAAGAGGTGTGTTCTGTGGCTCTCTCCAGCCTGCACTGGGACTGGATCTCTTCCTCCCAAAGCTCTCTCGGCAGGTTCTGTGCTGTGTGGCCAGTCGTGTCCGACTCTTTGTGACCCCAGAGACTGTAGCCCACCAGGCACTCTATCCATGGGATTCTCCAGGCAAGAATACTGGAGGGGGTTGCCCTGCCCCCTCTCCAGGGGACCTTCCCAACCCAGGGATTGAACCCAGGTCTGGTGTGATTAGAAGACTGATTCCCAGTGAACTGACAATGATGCATCAACTCACCATTTTTTTTTTTTTTCGTTAAAAAGCTTCCAATCCAATACTCTCCTATTCTGCCTTCTTAATATTCTTGCCTGCAACTCTTCCATCAAATCAGGACCAGGCAAGACTTCCTTTCTGCCCTGAGGTTTTTCCATTTTCCCTTCTCCCAGGATCAGAGGAACTTTTGATTTTTTTCTTGATTGGAAGTTACTGCTTGCACCCTCCTCCTTTCCATTTTGCATTTTAATGATGGACGCTTCCTTAATGGGAAAAATAAGTTTCTGATGGAGGAATGCGAACAATTTTTTTTCTGTGGGAGACTTGGTGGCAGGAGGACCCCAAGTATTCCCTGAGTCGGGTGGGAACCCGCATCTCACATGGAAGGAGCGGGCTCTGCAGATGGGGCTGCATTGAGGAAAGTGCAGAACAAATCACACCAAGCAGAACCAGAGAGCACCTCCTAATCCAGTCCCAGCAGGTGAGAAAATGGAAAACCCCAGGGAAGAACCAGTGAGTGGAGCACACGTGTGTGTGTGCACGCACATGTGGCACACGTGTGACTGGGTGGGTGCACAAGTGCATGTGTGCATGTAGCATCTGGCCCCTCACAGGGGAGGGAAGTGCATGCAGTGGTCGCCCTCACTTCCTAAGACGGTTGCAATGGACAGAAAGCTGCCTGCCCCAGGGGCCGGGGTAGAGGGGCTACCGAGAAGGCTGTGACGCCCTTTCCTAGCCTCTTTCCTCCCGTAAGTGTTTTCCCCAATGAGGTTCATCCTGCTTTCCTGGCTGCCAAGGGGCCCCATTTAAAAGCACACTCGGTCTCAAAAGTGCAAAGGACACATTTTCTTCCATTTCTTCGGAATTTGCTGTCTCTTCTGAACTCAGGTTTTTCAGCTTGAATTTCATTTCCTTGTTTTCAGTTCAGTTCAGTTCAGTCGCTCAGTCATGTCCGACTCTTTGCGAGAGAGCAAAGAGCACACCATGGATCGCAGCACACCAGGCCTCCCTGTCCATCACCATCTCTCGGAGTTCACTCAGACTCAACATTCATCAAGTCAGTGATGCCATCCAGCCATCTCATCCTCGGTCGTCCCCTTCTCCTCCTGTCCCCAATCCCTCCCAGCATCAGAGTTTTTTCCAATGAGTCAACTCTTCGCATGAGGTGGCCAAAGTACTGGAGTTTCAGCTTTAGCATCATTCCTTCCAAAGAAATCCCAGGGCTGATCTCCTTCAGAATGGACTGATTGGATCTCCTTGCAGTTCAAGGGACTCTCAAGAGTCTTCTCCAACACCACAGTTCAAAAGCATCAATTCTTCAGCGCTCAGACTTCTTCGCAGTCCAACTCTCATATCCATACATGACTACAGGAAAAACCATAGCCTTAACTAGATGGACCTTAGTCGGCAAAGTAATGTCTCTGCTTTTGAAAATGTTATCTAGGTTGGACATAACTTTTCTTCAAGGAGTAAGCCTCTTTTAATTTCATGGCTGCAGTCACCATCTTCAGTGATTTTGGAGCCCCAAAAAATAAAGTCTGATACTGTTTCCACTGTTTCCCCATCTATTTCCTATGAAGTGATAGGACCAGATGCCATGATCTTTGTTTTCTGAATGTTGAGCTTTAAGCCAACTTTTTCGCTCTCCTCTTTCACTTTCATCAAGAGGCTTTTGAGCTCCCTTTCACTTTCTGCCATAAGGGTGGTGTCATCTGCATATCTGAGGTTATTGATATTTCTCCCAGCAATCTTGATTCCAGCTTGTGTTTCTTCCAGTCCAGCGTTTCTCATGATGTACTCTGCATATAAGTTAAATAAGCAGGGTGACAATGTACAGCCTTGACGTACTCCTTTTCCTATTTGGAACCAGTCTGTTGTTCCATGTCCAGTTCTAACTGTTGCTTCAAGAGCGATTGCTGTTCAGTGGAGCCAACCTTCCAGCCCTGGGACTCCCCGTGAGTGTGGGCAGGACCCTCTGAGCTGCAGGGAAGCCCCTGGAAGTTTTGGACAGACTCTGCCCCCTCCTCTGCCCCCCCAACCACCATGATGTTCTCTTCTGCTTGAACTCACTTCTTGCTCTTGGGCAATTGCTAAAAGCCAGTTCTCTGAAGAGTCAATTTGCCAAATGACCAAATCCCTGAATTCATGGTTTCTTTGAACTATTCTGTTTTAGCTGAGCAGTTTTCAATTTGTGTTCATATCAGTATACTCAGACTGTTCCTCTATCTTTGCCTCAGTGCCTTGAGGATAGAAGGATGTAACAGATGGAGGGCTTTGGAGGAGACCCTGGGGAGTGTTTATAGCCTGTGACCTTGACTAGGAAGAGTTATGATCAACCAGCTCTTTATTAAAATAATTGTCATAAAACAGTTTATACTGAAGAATACATTCAAGACTCTGTTCAGTGATGCATTTTTCATAAATACGCTTTTAAAGATAGATTTATTCTTCCATTTTTTCAATCTGAAGGTATAAAAGAGGTTGCCAGTTGCCTGTCCTGTATCCATCCTCATTGTATTTCCTTCAGCAGAAGGTCTCATTTTGGGGGAGCACTCTTGGGCCCAGTAAACCACCCCATTTCCCTGCCTCCCTGATGGTGGGGAGTACTGGAAAAATTTAAGCAAATATATTTGGGAGGAACCTCATGATGAAAAGTCCTGCAAAGAGACTCACCCAGGAATCATGCTCTTTGACCTTCAGCTTATTTTCTTTCTGCCTAGAATGTGGTCACAATGGCTGGATCTACTGTCTCCGTCCTGGGACCGTGAGATGACCTTGATGATGAGTGCTGAGAGACTGAATATATAAATGGACAATGGTCAGATCATATATAGAAAAGAACTCTGACCCACAAACTATAAGAACCAATCCTTTTATCTTGCAACCAGCCTGCTATAAGTCAGACAGGTAGTAACTCAGACTGCTATCTCTAGTAACCCATTATAGTCATGTTTCTAGAATGAAGCTGCTCAGTTGCTTCTACCTTTGTGACTGGAGGTAGGATTTGTGATATGGAGCTGGGTGCCAACTGAGGCTTGGGTGTCTCTCCTCCTAGGAAACTCTAAGATGGTATATTATCCTCCTGGATGATGACTGCATTTCAAAGAGACACCACTGGGGCCTTGAGGAGTTGTGAGACTGGCAAGAGGCTTATTTTATGTTTGACCCACAACTGCCAATCTCCAGACTTCCTCTTCTTTTAAGAGATATGTTTGTATTTGCCTGTACTGGGTCTTAGTTGCTGCATGCAAGATTCATTGAGGCATGTGGGGTCTTAGTTCCCTGGTCAGGGACTGAACCTGGGTCCCCTGCATTGGAAGTGTAGAGTCTTAGCCATTGGATCATGAGGGAAGTCCCCAGACTTCTTCATATGACAGAAAATAAGCCTCTATTACCTTTAAACTACTCCTATAACCTGTTTGTAATGCAATATCCAACAAAAGCACAGTTTTGTACATTTTTTCCAAGTCTAAAAAATTCTCTTATCTTGAATATTGCCTCTTCCATACCCTGTTAGAAAATGTGTTAGAGCTTCTCATTGTATCTTCCTTGTCTAAAGTTTTCTTTAATAGTTTTCAACCGTTATCTGCCTGTGTTATAGATCTAGCCTCCATTTCACTAATTCTCTCTTCAGCTCTGTCTGGTTTGTTGTATAATCATTGTGCTAATTTTTATTTCAATGAATCATAACAAATAGATCTAAAATTTTTGTTAGCTTTTAAAAAATTCTGCTTCTTTAAAAAATATTCGGTTTCATGTGTTATGAGTGCTATTCTCCATACGCTATCTAGAAGAAGTCATTTTAAGTATAAGGACAGGTTGAAAAAAGAAAGTGTTAGTTGCTCAGTTATGTCTGACTCTTTGCAACCCCATTGACTATTGCCCACCAGGCTCCTCTGTCCATGGGATTCTCCAGGCAGCAATACTGGAGTAGGTTGCCATTCCCTTCTCCAAGGGATCTTCCCGACCTATGGATCGAACCTAGGCCTTCTGCATTGCAGGCAGATTTCACTGTCTGAGCCACCAGTGAAGCCCTAAGGACAGAAAAAGATATACTGTGTAGATTAAAAAAAAAAAAAAAAAGCTGGAGTGTTTTTTGTTTGTTTTTTGACCCTGAGGAAGGTTTATTGCAGGACCAACCAAGGAGAACAGGTAGCTTGTGCTCAGGAAGCCCAGACTCCATGAAGCGTTTCAGGGAAGAGTTTTTATGAACAGTTGGAGGAAGGGCTGCAGTGTGTGTGACCTTCCTCTGCCTGGTTGGTGGGGAGGGAACAGGGTAGTGTTCCATGCACCTCAATCATCAGGCTTCTGGTTCCAACCAGTCTGGTGTCTACACACTTGTTGAGTCACTTGGTTGTGCCCATCTCTTTGTGACCCCATGGATTGCAGCATGCCAAGCTTCCCCATCCTTCACTATCTCCTGGAGTTTGCTCAGACTCCTGTCCATTGAGTTGGTGATGCCATCCAACCATGTTATTCACATACTTGTGCTCAACCTGCAGTCACCGTCCTCCACCTGGGTGGAGGCCTTAGTTCAATTTTAGATGCTATCACTTCCAAGGTTGTCTCCCAACTAAGTGTTGCTGATGCTGCTAAGTCACTTCAGTCATGTCCAACTCTGTGAGATCCCATAGACGGCAGCCCACCAGGCTCCCCCGTCCCTGGGATTCTCCAGGCAAGAACACTGGAGTGGGTTGCCATTTCCTTCTCTAATGCATGAAAGTGAAACATGAAAGTGAAGTCGCTCAGTTGTGTCCAACTCTTCTCGATCCCATGGACTGCAGCCCACCAGGCTCCTCCATCCATGGGATTTTCCAGGCAAGAGTACTAGAGTGGGGTGACATCGCTTTCGCCTAATTAAGTGTTCAGTTCATTTCAGTTCAGTCGCTCAGTCGTGTCCAACTCTTTGCGACCTCATGAATTGCAGCACGCCAGGCCTCCCTGTTCATCACCATCTCTCGGAGTTCACTCAGACTCACGTCCGTCGAGTCTGTGATGCCATCCAGCTATCTCATCCTCTGTCGTCCCCTTCTCCTCCTGCCCCCAATCCTTCCCAGCATCAGAATCTTTTCCAATGAGTCAACTCTTCACATGAGGTGGCCAAAGTACTAGAGTTTCAGCTTTAGCATCATTCCTTCCAAAGAAATCCCAGGGCTGATCTCCTTCAGAATGGACTGGTTGGATCTTTTTCTCTCTCCTCTTTCACTTTCATCAAGAGGCTTTTTAGTTCCTCTTCACTTTCTGCCATAAGGGTGGTGTCATCTGCATATCTGAGGTTATTGATATTTCTCCCGGCTATCTTGATTCCAAGTGTTAGTATCAAAAAAAACTGTCACAAAGAAATGGCACAGAAGACGTCCCCAGTGGTATTGATGATGAGCAGGAGTCAGCGTAGGTGATTTCAGGACCTAATAAAGCTCAGGTTCTTGATGTCTCATTGCAGAAATAATTCAGAGACAAGGTGATAGGTAAGAAGTGGATTTATGTAGAGAGAAAAACACTCCACAGACAGAGTATGGACTGTTGCAGAGGTCAAGTGCAGCCTGGAGTGTTAATATCAGACAGTGTCGATTTCAGTGCAAGGACTATTACTAGAGATAAAGACAAACATTACACAAATATGAAGGGGTCAAGCTATCAAGAAGATATCACATTCCTAAATGTGTCAGTCCTAACATCAGAGCTTCAAAACACATGAAGAAAAGCCTGAAAGAAGTGAACCTTGAAATAAACCACAATTACAGCTGGAGATTTCTGCACCTCTTGCTGTAACCAATAGAATAAGTAGACAGAGCTTCCTAGGCCTGGAAATTATGAGGCTCTGAGGTAACCATGGCAACAACACACCCCAACCAGCCAGGCTCCTGGCCAGATGGCCCATGCCCCACACCAAGGTCTGCAGGAGGTGGTACGGTAAGGATGTCAGGTTTCCCCAAGGTGAAGTATATGTTTAATACAATTCTTATCAAAATACGGACAGTATTTTATAGATACAGAAAATATGATTCTAAAATTTATATAGAAAGGTAAAAAACTAAAAGAGCCAACTCACTGGAAAAGACCCTGATGCTGGAAAAGATTGAGGGCAGGAGGAAAAGGGGGCAACAGAGGATGAGGTGGTTGGATGGCGTCACTGACTCAATGGACATGAGTTTGAGCAAACTCCAGGAGATCATGGAGGACAGAGGAGCCTGGCATGCTGCAGCCCATGGGGTCGCAAAGAGTTGGCCATGACTTAGCCACTGAGCAACAGTGAAAAAAACTAGAATATGTATGTGTGTGTGCTCAGTCACTCAGTTGTGTCTGAGTGACCCTGTGGCCTGTAGCCCAGCAAGCTCCTCCTTGGAATTTCCCAGGCAAAAATACTGGAGTGGGTTGCCATTTACTCTTTCAGGGGATATTCCCAACCCAGGGATTGAACCTGTGTCTCTTGCATCTCCTGCATTGGCAGGCAGATTCTTTACTGCCTGCCCCATCTGGGAAGTACCTCAAAAAGCTAAATAGCTAAATATTTTTGAAAAAGAATGTAAGATGAGAGGAATCAGTCCATCTGATTTTAAGACTTTTAGTTATAGTAATTGAGATTGTGATATTGGTGAAGGCACAGATGCAGAGATCAATGGAATGGAACAGAAAACCCAGAGATAGACTCACACGAATATGCCCAACTGACTTATGGCAAAGAGTAAAAGCAATTTCTTGGAGGAACAATAACCTGGTCAACAAATGGTGCTAGAGCAATTGGACATCCGTGGGAGAGAAAAGCAAGCCTCAGAGTAAGCCTCACACTTCATGGGAAAGGGAACCCCAAATGGACCAGATTAAAATGTAAAGCCATATGATTTTCAGGAAAAAAATAACAAAAGAAAACTTTCAGCATCTGGGGATAGGCAGAGAGTTCCTAGACCTTATGTCAAAAGCAAGATTGGTGATAGGAAAAATGGATACTTTGGACTTAATCAAAATTAAAAATATTTGGGGACTTCCCTTGGCCCAGTGGCTAAGACTACACTCCCGATGCAGGGCCCGGGTTCAACCACTGGTTGGGGAACTAGATCCCACATGCCACAACTAAGAGTTTGCATGCTGGAATGAGAGATCCCGCATGCTGCAACTAAGACCTGTACAGCCAAATAAATTTAAAAAAATTATTAAAAAATTAAAAATATTTGCTCTGTGAAAGATGCTATCAAGAGGATGAAAAGATTGGCTGCAGATGGGAGAGAATATTTGTAAACTGCATATCTGACAGAATCTAGAATATACAGAGAACTCCCAAAACTCAACAATAAAAACGGTAAAGCCAGAACAATACCCAAACAGCTTTGAAAGTGAGCCAGAGACATAGCACACATTTTACTAATGAGCGTACACAGAGCACAGCTTTTCAGATGTGCTTAGCCATCCTGGGCATGCAGACTAGAGCCACAGTGGCCTCTTACCAAAGCAAAATTGAACAGTGACAGCACCAGATACTAAAGAAAGTGCAGAGGAACCGGGCCATTGGCCATTGCTAGTGGAAAGCTGTAGGTATAACCATTCTGGAAAATGATTTGACCGCTTCTTATAAAAGCAAACATACACTCGGCACATGATCTAATAAATACACTCCTGGGTATTCATCCCAGAGAGACGAAATGTCATATTCACGCACAGTATGTTGGTGAATGTCTGAGGCAGCTTTATTCATAACAGCCAAAAACTGGAATCAGCCCAGATGCCCTTCAACAGGAGAACAGTTAATCTGTGATGTATTCAGTTTGTGGAGCACGACTCAGTCATAAAAAGGAACAAATTCCTGGGCTTCCCTGGTGGCTCAGCGGTAAAGAATCCGCCTGCTAATGCGGGAGACACGGGTTTGATCCCTGGTCTAATGAGATCCCACAGGCCGTGGAGCAACTAAGCCCGGGCACCGCAGCTATTGAGCCGAATGTCTAGAGCTCAGGAGCCACAACTACTGAGGCCCGAGTGTCCTAGAGCCCATCCTCCACAACGAGAGAAGCCACAGCAATGAGAAGCCCGCACTCTGCAGCTAGAGAATAGCCCCTGCTCCCTGCACCTAGAGGAAGTCCACACGCAGCAACGAAGACCAGCACAGACAAAAGTAAATACACAAAAATCTCTTAAAAAGGAAGAAATTCCTGATGCACACAAGCACCTGGATTAACCTGCAGGGAATGATGCCGAGTTAACTAAGTCAACTCCCAAAGACCACGTACTGTGTGACTTCATTTATAGAACACTCATGATGCAATTATAGGGATGGAAAACGGACGACGGGTTGTCAAGGGGTGGGGCGAGGTGGAAGGAAAGAGGGTGTGGCTATGAAAGGGCAGCAGAAGGCTCCTCATGGGGGTGGAATGCTGCTTGTCTGGACTGTGTTGGTCAACAGGTCGACAGCTGGGTGGTGATTTGGGACAGATTTCTGTAAGATGTTACCACGTTAGGGGGATCTGGGTAAAGGCCACATGGCAGCCCTCTGTTCTTTCTTACAGCTGCAGGGGAACTTACAATTGCCTCAAAATAAAAAGTTTAACTTAAAAAATGATCTTTTGGGGACGTCCTTGGCGATCCAGTGGTTGGGATTCCGCTCTCACTACCAAGGGCACAGGTTCAGTCCCTGGTCGGGGAACTTAGGTCCTACAAGCTGTGTGGTGTGGTTAAAAAAAAAATAATAGTAATTTTTCTTGGTTGTAACATCAGAGAGAAGCTAATCTCATGGAGTCCACATAGTTCCTCAGCGTCCCAGAACTGGGAGAACTCTAGGTAAGGCAGACCAATTCTGCATCCCTTTGACCTCACGGGGGCACCGGCTGACCCAGTCGGGTCCTGTCTCTCTGTTCACACTTGGCTGAACCCAGGGTAGACAAGGCACAGGTGGGAAAGCTAGAAGAAAACGTGAGGAACCTCAGGAACTTGCAGACGTGTTGATTCTCTCCTGGCTGGCATAGCAGATGCAGCTGTAACTCGGACACGCTTTACTCTCCAATGGCTAACACGGCACTAGGCTCGTCTCTCCTACCAGAGCGTCGCAGATGGCGCTTATATGGGGCCACACCACCATGCGCGTGCGTAGCGCTGTGAATGATCTCAGCTGTTACATCACTATTTACAAAACGCGGGGTAAGAAAGCCTGTCCACTGCCATCTTGGCTAATTTGCTCTCTCCCTCTAGGCCCTCAGCAATTCAGGCTGGATCAGCCTGGGGCATGAACGTGTGAGCCCAGCAAGGCTCCCTGCAGAGAAAACCTTTCACCTACCTGTTGGCTGTGAATGCTGCTTCTGGGGGCAGCCAGTGGGCTGGGAGAGTGTCCCAGGGTGAGGACAGGCCTTGAGCTTTGGGGACTTTGGACATAGCCTGTGTACTGACTGGTCACTGAACCCTCGGCTGTGATGACAAGGGCCTCCCGCTGTGGTCAGCACGGACTCCCCTGGTGTGGCATTCCAAGGGACCGCAGGAGATCCTGGGCTTCCCAGGTGGCTCAGGGGTAAACAACACTCCGGCCAATGCAGGAGACATAAGAGAGGCAGGTTCAATCCCTCGATCAGGAAGATTCCCTGGAAGAGGGCATGGCAACCCACTCCAGTATTCTTGCCTGGAGAATCCCATGCACAGAGGAGCGTGGTGGGCTACAGTCCATAGGGTCGCAAAGGGACAAGACTGAAGCGACTTAGCACACATACGCAGGAGACTCTGCTGGAGGGGCTGGTGGGGGCCAGGCCCACCCCGTGGAGGCCCTAAGAGCTATGGGCTGTGTCCATAGGCTTAACTGGACCCCAGAAAGACCAGACCCAGGTGCCTCACCTTGAGTCGGGGGGGCTCCCTCCAGGAAGTGGGGGGCTTCCTTCCCCAGGAAGCAGCACTCTGTGAAAGTGACCAACAGCACCAGCAGCAAGGGGTCTTCCCCCGTCAGCCTGTGGACGCAGCCAGTGATGGACGATGGCTCACAGCCAGCTGCGGTCAGCAAGGACGATACTCTGATAAAGACAGAAGCTCAGACCTCGTGGGTTTACATCATCTCGGCCCTCTCCCCGTGGGTTGCCTGACTCTGTGGCAGCAGAATTGTCCCCTCGGTCGTCAGCAGCCAGGTTTGGGATGCGGTGGCCTAAGCGGAGGCAGAGGAAGGTCCATTTCTGCTGGAACCGCCTGCAGCAGCGAGAGCAGCTTTGCCACTGAGAGAAACCTTTATGAACAGGGGGAAACACGCTTTGTGGTCTTTCTGCAGTCATGTGTGCCTTCTTTATACCCCTTCATTTCTGAACAAAAGCAGACGTGTTTTTCCTAAAGACAAACACGTGGAGAATCTGTTCAGCTGGAGCAGCAGATAGCCCATCACAGCAGATCAAGAAAACTCCACGAGTTTTTTCCAGGGGGTTTTGTGAAGTCCTATCAGAAATGAGTGTCTCATCTTCAGGGAGATCCATGCATCTCTATTCTCTCTCGCCCTTCCAAGCTTTCTTTAAGCCAATTTTAATGCAGTGCTAGTAACACTTTCAGAGGAAAGCTTGACCAGTAGACCCGATGATTCCACTAGCTTAGCTGCGTAAACAACATTCCTAGAATCTGCCTCTCAATTGTTCATCGTTCACTCCCTCACTCATGTTCATCAAACATCCTGGCACATCTCACCTGCCCAGGCTGGGTACCATCAAGGAGCAGAGAATTTGCCTCCCTTGCATTTCCTGGTGCCGTCCTCACCCCACCCCCAGCGCTCAGGTGTTTTCTTGAGATACCAGGGAGGACAGCTTACTCATCAGAGATTAGCTTCGGAGAACGAGATTTCTAAAAAAGGTTCCTAATGCTTATTGGATTTTTTCTTGCAATTCTAATGAAACAGCTGACCTGACCTGACCTAGAGGGTCCTGGTGGAATGAGGGGTCTGACCACCTGCTCGTATCAGGCAGGTGCCAAGTAGCCTCAGAAGGTCATGAGCAAGGTTAGACTTCTAATGTGCCCAAGAGAATGAAAATAAATACAAGGCAGTTATTTAAGAAGCAAACTCAACCCTCATGTTTATTCCCACAAACTCCACACTTACCTCACTCATTTCAAGTCTGCATGATTGATTCTGGGCAGTTCAACATCGATTCTCAGTAGAATTAAGCCCTCAACACCCGCTCCATGATCACGCTCTCGTTCAGGGAGTCCTGAGGGCACCCCTTGCCTGCAGTCCCAGTGGGGAGTTTGGACTCCATGGCCTGCAGGGTCTCCAGGGTGGGGCCCCTGACCCAAGAGTGGGGCCGCTTTTACCTTTATGGGGCTGGGTTTCTCGGACAATAAAGATAAAGAAAACTATTACCACATATACAGGGGCTGTGATCCAGTCTTGCCAGCTTCTTATCTACCGTCTGCCCAGCCCCTGAGTCTTGGCCAATTACCCCATCAACATATAGTATTGTTTATAGCTATCTGCTGATGAAAAAGTGATATACTTTCATTGTAGAAAATGAGGAAATTGTGCTGGAAAAATATTGCTTGTCATTTCACCCAGAAGTAAAGTGTGAAATACCTTTTAACATTTTTCTTCAACAAAATAGGGATTGGAATGTACAAACCATTTGTATCTGCCTTGCCCAATCTAATACTCTCTAATAAATACTTTCCAGTAAAACTAAACGCCCTGGAGACACAATTGTTCGGCTGCAGCATGTCAAAGCCTATAGATGTTTCCTGGTTTACTTGAAGTTTCTCCCTCTCTTAAGATGCTATTATCTGCTTGTCTTACAGCTGCCTAAAAACTCTAAATTTTTGAACTTCCCAGTCACCTTGCCCTCCCACCATTTGAAAGGCCAAATATGGCACTTTTTGTGAGCCTTTAGGGGTTCAATATAAAATCTCACATTCGTTTTTAAGAATCCCTTGATTACAGACTTTTGTTGCAGGATGTCTTAAAATCCTCTACACTTTTATTAAGTACCCCTGGTGGCTCAGTGGAATAAACAAACATGTATAAATTCTGGTGAGATGAAATAGTACTAGGCTTCCCTGATAGCTAAGACAGTAAAGAGTCAGCCTGCAATGCAGGAGACCTGTGTTCAATCCCTAGGTCAGGAAGATCTCCTGAAGGAGGCAATGGCAACCCACTTCAGGTACTCTTGCCTGGGAAATCCCATGGACAGAGAGGGGCCTGGCAGGCTAAAGTCTATGGGTTGCGAAGAATCGGACACGAATGAGCAACTAACACACACACAAAATAGTACCAGATGTAGCCTGTTCACAGGCTTGGCCAGCTGGGTGTAAGGCTTACCGGATTCTCATGTTGGGACAAACAGACCCATCATTACTGGGGGCACACTGATAGCAGAGCCCACAGTGGGCCCGGGGCAGTCACTCCAAGGACCACAGGGAAGCTTTCAAGAGCTTGATTAGTTGAATCTCCTCAATGGGCATTCTAGAATCACAGCCCTGGGATGTGACGATAACTTCTCAGCTGCTCTCCACAGGATTGGCCCTGTGCCTTCACACCTGAAATCAAGCAACCTGTGGGAGGGTTAGTAAAACTGAAGGGGTGGGGGGCTTGGTGGTCGAGGAGGAAACAGGTGCCCAGAGGAGCCTGGAGAACAATGCCAGCTGTGTTCGACACCGCAGTCGTCCCGCTCTGGTAGACGGCAAAAGGCCCTGTGTTCTTGGCAGCTCTGTCATGAAGAAAAATCTAGTTTTCCACGCCTTAAATCCAGGCATGGCCAAGTGACTCGCTGTGGCTAAGGGGACAGGATGACTGCGAGGCTCGATCAGGCTTGGAAAGAACTTGGGTCCTGGGGTTCACACTCTCTCACTGCTGGGACCACATTGCTGCCATATCAACAAACCACACTTTGTTAACCTGCAACACCGTGACAGACACGTGTGGCTGCAACTTCAGCTGATGCCAAGCACTGCCAGACGTGTGAGCAAGGCCATGAACACCAGCCAGCTCCAGCTGAGCTGGGACAGTCCAACCATCCTGTCTGGTCAGCCCACGAAGCCCCGAGGAATATTAATAATAAATGCTGTTGCTTCTCCTTTTATAAACTATTTATTTATGCATTTGGCTGCACCAGGTGCAGCATGCGGGATCTTTCCTGCTGCATGGGAGGCCTTAGTTCCCAGATCTGAGCCCCTGCATGGGGAGCGTGGAGTCTTAGCCACTGGACCACCAGGGAAGTCTGAACGATGTTTCAAGTCACTAAATTTTAGGGCGTCTGTTGCACAGCTAGATCTAACTGACACACTTTCCATTTGCATCCAGATGGTTGAAGGTCACATTTCAGGTTCGAGTTTGATCTAGCAGAGGGTCATCATTTACTTTCCTGGATTTTTATGTCCCATCCATCCTTTTCATTCTGACCTGTTTCAACCAGTTCTCCTCTTTTGAGTCTCGCTTTACTCGGTGCCCAGTCTATTTGTATCTGCCTTGCCCAATCTAATACTCTCTAATAAATACTTTCCAGTAAAACTAAACGCCCTGGAGACACAATTGTTCGGCTGCAGCATGTCAAAGCCTATAGATGTTTCCTGGTTTACTTGAAGTTTCTCCCTCTCTTAAGATGCTATTATCTGCTTGTCTTACAGCTGCCTAAAAACTCTAAATTTTTGAACTTCCCAGTCACCTTGCCCTCCCACCATTTGAAAGGCCAAATATGGCACTTTTTGTGAGCCTTTAGGGGTTCAATATAAAATCTCACATTCGTTTTTAAGAATCCCTTGATTACAGACTTTTGTTGCAGGATGTCTTAAAATCCTCTACACTTTTATTAAGTACCCCTGGTGGCTCAGTGGAATAAACAAACATGTATAAATTCTGGTGAGATGAAATAGTACTAGGCTTCCCTGATAGCTAAGACAGTAAAGAGTCAGCCTGCAATGCAGGAGACCTGTGTTCAATCCCTAGGTCAGGAAGATCTCCTGAAGGAGGCAATGGCAACCCACTTCAGGTACTCTTGCCTGGGAAATCCCATGGACAGAGAGGGGCCTGGCAGGCTAAAGTCTATGGGTTGCGAAGAATCGGACACGAATGAGCAACTAACACACACACAAAATAGTACCAGATGTAGCCTGTTCACAGGCTTGGCCAGCTGGGTGTAAGGCTTACCGGATTCTCATGTTGGGACAAACAGACCCATCATTACTGGGGGCACACTGATAGCAGAGCCCACAGTGGGCCCGGGGCAGTCACTCCAAGGACCACAGGGAAGCTTTCAAGAGCTTGATTAGTTGAATCTCCTCAATGGGCATTCTAGAATCACAGCCCTGGGATGTGACGATAACTTCTCAGCTGCTCTCCACAGGATTGGCCCTGTGCCTTCACACCTGAAATCAAGCAACCTGTGGGAGGGTTAGTAAAACTGAAGGGGTGGGGGGCTTGGTGGTCGAGGAGGAAACAGGTGCCCAGAGGAGCCTGGAGAACAATGCCAGCTGTGTTCGACACCGCAGTCGTCCCGCTCTGGTAGACGGCAAAAGGCCCTGTGTTCTTGGCAGCTCTGTCATGAAGAAAAATCTAGTTTTCCACGCCTTAAATCCAGGCATGGCCAAGTGACTCGCTGTGGCTAAGGGGACAGGATGACTGCGAGGCTCGATCAGGCTTGGAAAGAACTTGGGTCCTGGGGTTCACACTCTCTCACTGCTGGGACCACATTGCTGCCATATCAACAAACCACACTTTGTTAACCTGCAACACCGTGACAGACACGTGTGGCTGCAACTTCAGCTGATGCCAAGCACTGCCAGACGTGTGAGCAAGGCCATGAACACCAGCCAGCTCCAGCTGAGCTGGGACAGTCCAACCATCCTGTCTGGTCAGCCCACGAAGCCCCGAGGAATATTAATAATAAATGCTGTTGCTTCTCCTTTTATAAACTATTTATTTATGCATTTGGCTGCACCAGGTGCAGCATGCGGGATCTTTCCTGCTGCATGGGAGGCCTTAGTTCCCAGATCTGAGCCCCTGCATGGGGAGCGTGGAGTCTTAGCCACTGGACCACCAGGGAAGTCTGAACGATGTTTCAAGTCACTAAATTTTAGGGCGTCTGTTGCACAGCTAGATCTAACTGACACACTTTCCATTTGCATCCAGATGGTTGAAGGTCACATTTCAGGTTCGAGTTTGATCTAGCAGAGGGTCATCATTTACTTTCCTGGATTTTTATGTCCCATCCATCCTTTTCATTCTGACCTGTTTCAACCAGTTCTCCTCTTTTGAGTCTCGCTTTACTCGGTGCCCAGTCCTCTCAGAGAGACCCCACTGGCCCACCCCTGCCTCTGCCCTGGATCTGCCGGTCTCCTTTCCTTACAGGCACTTGCCTTCTGCCTTCTTTGGATCCTAGCTCTTTTGAGGGAGCCTGATCAAGAGAAGATTCCCCCCGAGTAACAGAGCTACCCCCTGCCAGGAGATAATCATCACTGATGGCCTTCTGCAGTGATGCCTTAAGCCATGAGAGAGGCAGGGCAGGCAGCTCCTGAGGGTACCTGACGCTCAAGGAGAGCTGGGTACCAGACTCTGCAGAGTGCTTGGCACAGGCTGTTAATTCTCACAACAAGCCAGAGAGGTAGAAATGGACAGACGGGAAAGCTCAGACTGTGAGGGCGTAGAGGGTGGAATTGTGTGTCCCCTCAAAGATCAAAACCGCTTGTACCTGTGAGTGTGACCTGATTTGGAAATATCTTCACAGATGCCATAAGTGAAGGTGAGGTCAACCTGGGTTGTGCTGGGCCCTCATTCAATGGCTGGTGTCCTCAGAAGGAGAAGGAAAGTTGGGCGTGGAGACCAGAGGAGAAGGCCACGTGACAGGGGAGACAGGTACTGGGGTGTTTGTGGCCCCATGAGCCAGGGACTAGCGAGGACTGCTGGCAGCTGCCAGGCCTGGGAAGAACCGAGGGAGGGTTCTCCCCTAGAGTCTGCAGAGCGACTGACCGCAGCTTGATTCTGGACTTATGGCTGCCTCAGCTGTGAGAGAATCAATTCTTGTTTTTTTCTTTTCTGCCAGTCTCAGTGCTAGACGGGTCTGCAGTGCTAGACGGCATGTTGAATCTTAGTTCCCCAAATAGCAATCAAACTTGCGCCCCCTGCATTTGAAGTGTGGGGTCCTAACCACTGCTGGACCACCACGGGAGTCCTTCCTGTTGTTTTTAAGTCACCGAGCTTGGGGCACTTTGTCACAACAGATACAGGACACAAATACAGCAGGTGGGCTGTTAGGCTCCACACAATTCGTGAGAAGAGGAATCCAAAGGGTTGAAACCCAATCCTGCCAGGTTCTTTGTAGAAGCAGGCAGCCTCTGGACAGTGGTCCATCCTGATGGTAGAAGCTGGGCCAGCGCAGGAGGGAGGAGCAAGCTGGCTTGGAGGAGGCTGGCTGGGTTTCTGGAAGCCTTGCAGGGCTTCATTCAGGGCAGATGGGCTTGTTGGAGCAGAGCGGGCAATCTATAAACATTAATGTTTCTGTGCAGCTCCTTGTCAGTTTGTAGACCGTGGTCGGCACCGTGCATACATCAGCCCCGCAGGTAGCCTTGGCCTGTGCAACCGGCAGCTGTTTCCATGGACGTGGGTGCTATGAGCCATGCTGCCCACCACTGCCCGGGGTCCATTAGCATCTGTGGGACACATGTCAGCCATTTAAGGGCAGGTGCCTCTGGGCATCTCGGCAGCAGAGAGGCAGGCAGCGGCGTCAGTGGCCCCAGTTACGAGCCTCTCCTCCGTTTCACACTAATCAGCATATCTAGTGCATCTTGACGGAGAAGGTGATGGCACCCCACTCCAGTACTCTTGCCTGGAAAATCCCATGGATGGAGGAGCCTGGTGGGCTGCAGTCCCTGGGGTCGTGAAGAGTCGGATACGACTGAGCAACTTCACTTTCACTTTTCACTTTCATGCATTGGAGAAGGAAATGGCAACCCACTCCAGTGTTCTTGCCTGGAGAATCCCAAGGACGGGAGAGCCTGGTGGGCTGCCGTCTATGGGGTCGCACAGAGTTGGACACGACTGAAGCGACTTAGCAGCAGCAGCAGCAGCAGTGCATCTTGAAGCTTTCGTAGAATTATTAATACTGTTAAGGAAAACAGTAGAAATTAGTTGAGAGTTCTCATGACCACGAATCATTGCAGGACACTGCCCGGGAGGGACCATGTCCCCCTCCGCTGCCTCTCCTCACACCTGTCCTTCTGTTCCTGAATGAAACTCAGATGTTCCTGTTTTTACCCCATTCACTGCCAGGCCTGAAAACTATGCCAAGAGTGGATGTGTGCCATCGTTCCATCTTTTGGGCATTGTTCCTCTCAGCTGGAAGTGGGTTCAACATATGCTCACAGATGTGCACACACACACATGCTAACCCACACACTCACACACACGTGCCTGTAAGTGTGTCCTGCCCCCTCATGCTCACACACACACACACACAATCACACACATGCTTATACAAACATACATGCCTGGAGGGGTGAGCTTCCCCCCCCACTCACACACACAGCATTTTTCCTCTTCGTGATTGTCTAGGTTAACGACCACAAACTCAAAATTCATTCCTTTGATCGGTAAGTGTCTGAGACCGTAATCTGTTAGTGGTCACCAGAGTGTGTGGGGTCTTGGCTAAACATTTTAAAACAATGATTAAAAGTCATTGCACACAACATGAGTCACCCCAAATCACTGGGGGCAGCAGGACCCTGGGTTCCAGGCACCCCGTGTGCCACAAGCCGTGCACGGACCCCGGGGCTGCTGGACGTGGCTCCTCTCTGGTTTCCCTGCTGGCCTGGAGCATCGAGGGGGTGGACCCCGTGGGGCCTCAGCGCACGTGGAAGGGTGGGGGAGCGAGAGACAGGGCAGGGTGGCGCCTGCAGCGGGGGCCAAGCCTGTCCTGCTGGTGCTGCCGTGAGGGGGTCCTGTTTTTTTCAAAAGGAAGAGCCAGAACGTAATCAGGGGAAGGAATTTTTTCCTACCTGTGGATGTGAAGGTTTGGAAAATACAGTTTGGTTCCCAAACCCTGGGCACGTCTGTCACCGAGAACCCGGGGCCACTGTTTGGCTTTGGGGTCACCGAGAGTCCCGGGGTGTGAGGCACTGGGCATGTGTGCAGAGACTGAGATGGGAGAGTCCCTCTGCCCCTTATACCTCCCTCCTCGGGCACCAAAATTTCCCCCATGGAGAGTCCTGCCTTTTCCATGCCCCATTTAATAAATAAAATTTATTTATTTAGAATAGTAAAACCAGTCACTGTAGAAAATTTGGAAATTACAGGAAAAACAAGAAGACGTCTACCCGTCTGCCCGTTTCAGCCGGAACCTAAATCGGCTTCTGCGGCAGAGGCTCCGAGGCGGGGATTCGGTTTGGGCTCCTTGGCTGAGGACGAGTCAGGGGCCCCTGAGCAAGGAGGCCCAGCAGGATGGACATGGCCTTGACTCCCGGGCACCTCCGAAGGGCCTCCTTCATCTCAGCACATCCACTCTTGTCCTGATGCCCTCAGTCCTGTCTCCCGGCTCGCAGGGCCCCTCGGGGCTGGGGAAGCCTGGCCAGGTGTCTCTGGGGGGTGCAGCTGATGCCTCTGCCCAAGCGGACACCTCTGTGGAGACTGCCGGTGCTGGACAGGCTTCTCGATGGACAAGCAGTGATCTGGAGCGAGGAGGGGCGGCTGCAGGGCTGCAGCACATTCTGGGGCCGCCCAGGGCCCCCGTTTCACTCTGTCTTGAGCTCTCCAGTGTGCTGGCCCCATGCTGGCTGCCTGGACACAGTGATGGGAGCTGTGTGGGAAGGCCATAAGGTCAAGGCGTGGGCGGAGCTGATCCCCACCAAGGCCTCTCTCCTGGGTGTGTGGAGACCATCTCCTCCTGCATCCCCACGTGTCCGTCTGTCCATCCGTGTCCCTCTTCCCGCGTCAGTGTGGTGATCCCTTCCTCTTATACAGACACAGCCGTTGTGGATTAGGACACACGCCAACGACCTCATTTTAATGTAATTACCTCTTCATCGATCCTACCTCCAAATGCAATCACTTTCTGAGGTGCTGGGGAGTGAGGGCTTCAGATGATAAATTTCATGGTACATAACTCAGCCTATGACAAGGGGACTCACCCCCACCCCCCACCAGAAGCTGTCTCCTACCGGAGACACCCACCCCCGAGCTCCCGAGACTCTGTGGGACCCACTGGCCCTCTGTCTTCCCCGAGGTGGGTTGGAAACCCAGCCTGCCTCCGGGAAAACCTGCCTGAAGACACAGGGGACCCCAAATCCCTAACACCTTGCCAGATCCTCCTCTCCTGATGGAGAATGTCCCCTCAAGATCCAGAGAAATGGTTTCACCTGCCCTCTAGACAAATTACAGTTAAATTCTTTAGGTTTGAATTGTAAAAACTCCCCTCACGGTAACACTGGAGGAGCAATAAGAGTGAAGTTTCATGTCTGGGGCCCTCTCCTGAGTGGAGGTGGGGAACCGGTGCCTCCACTGCCTTGGGGTGAGGATGGATGCGGCAATTCCTGTGGCCACTGACCCACCGGGCGGGGCAGCTCCATGGTGCCTGGCCCCACGGAGCAGCCGCTCTTCTCGCCAGAGGAAACCTGTGAGCCCACAGTTCCCACCCGTGGCTGTTTATCTTCCTCCAATGGCTGTTAATTCAGGATGAAGTACTGTGTGTGCTTAGTGTTCATTCAATCCTCACGCTGAATGGATGTTCCCATGTGATTTAGTTAAAGACGTCATTCTGGCTTCAGATATCATGGGTGGAGGAGCCCACGGACAGAGGAGCCCACGGGTGGAGGAGTCCACGGACGGAGGAGCCCACGGACGGAGCAGCCCACGGGTGGAGGAGCCCACGGATGGAGGCGCCCACAGGAGATGTCCGTGGTCTGAGAGATGGGGTGGGGGTATTCAGCCACAGGGACACCATGCAGACAGACACCTCTCCTTTCTCCCTTCTTGGTGGCAAGGTCACAGCTGAACTCACAAGCAGCTGCACGGCCTTTCTGACGGCATGAGCTGGGTTCCCAGGGCAGAGAGCTCTCAGAACCAAGCCCCAGGATGGTGTTTTCCAGGAGGATTTGTTGGGGATTTATTGGATCCAGTGTTTGACCCATGCTCGGGGAAGTTCTTGGGGAGAGAAACTGTAGAAAAGAGCGCTGTGTTGTCCCCTTGTATGAACACAGTGTGGTGGAACTGTGACTCGGGAGCAGGACGGGCTGGTTGTCTCGCTGTAATGTGCTGCGTGCAGGTCAGGACACTGCTGTGTCTCAGCCACCTGCTCCCTGTGAGGCTCGGCTTCATCCTCCACTGAGATCAGAGGGAGGCCGCCTCCTCCTCTCACCCTGCACTTGGTACGTGGTCTCTTGGCCAGCATGTGGGGTGTCCCCAGGCAGGAGGCCTTCCGGGTCCCGATGTGCAGGCTGACCTGGGTGGACAGCGTTCATGGACTCTAGGGCTGGTCTGTGCAGTGGGGGGCTGGCTGGCAGCTTCTCTGCAACTTAAAGGGAGGGGACATCTCTGTGTGAGAGGCGACTCAGGAAGGGGCCTCAGCAATACCATGGCTCAGCTCATGGCGTAGGATCGACCTGCAGTGTGGAAGCACTTCTGAAGCAGAAGGCTGGGGACAGCATCCAGTGGGCCCCTGATGCTCTAAGGCAGCAGTCCCCAACCCTTTTGGCACCAGGATGGGTTTCACGAAAGACGACTTTTCCCCGGACTGGGGAGGGCAAGGACGATGGCTCCGTCCACCCACCACTCGCCTTCTGTTGTGCAGCCTGGCCCCCTGGCCTGGGGGTTGGAGCATCCGTTAAGGCATCCCGTTAAGGAAGCCAGGCTGTTGACACAAACACCTGGACTGTCGCAGGAGTGGCCAGGAGTCTCTTCTCTCTTAATTTCCCTGCTCCAGGACTTGGTGTGACCTACACCCAGTAAGGCAGAGGAAGTGTGTTAGAGTGTGTATACATGCAAGTGTACATGCGATTGTATGTATATAAATGTATATGTGTGCACGTGTATACACACACATACATGTATGACCATATGTGCCTGTGGACATCTGTGATTATGTATATGCATGTGTGTGGACACATGCCTAAGCATGATCACATGTCCATGTATGCACATGTGATCATGTTTACAGTGCACACCTAAGCATTATGTGTGTGAGCATCTGTGCATATGTGTGATTGTACATGCATATGTTTATGTGTGTATGCATGGATCATACATGTGATTGGATGGATATGTAAGTATGTGTATGTGTGTTGTGTATATGCTACACATATATGTAAGCACATATGTACGAGACCTCAGTGTATATGTAAGCATGTGTATGTTGCACGTATATGTAAGCATATGTGTATGGGGCCTCAGTGCATATGTAAACGTGTATGTATGTTGCATATATGCTACATGTATATGTAAGCATGCATGTACAGAGCTCAGCGTATATGTAAGCATTGTATGTATGTTGCATGTATACGTAAACGTGTATGGGGCCTCAGTGTCCATATGTGGACACATGTATACATGTTTGCAAGCATGTGTATGCTTATGTAGCCATGTGTGTGGACCTATATGTGATTGCATGCATATGTGCATGTGTGTGCACAAGTGTTAAATTCAGTAGTCACTGTGGGAAGCTTGACTGAGGCAGAGTTTGGTGAGCCAGGTATTCAGCATGCAGCAGACAGAAGGCGCTGTTCAGAGCACAGCCTCACCGATGGGGACAGCAGATGATAAAACGCCGGTACCCGAGGACACGCAGGCTGAAGGCATCTTATCTAAATGCCTGCTAAGTTTGGGTTGTAGTTTAACCTAAGCTGCAGTGGCTTCAGCAACATTAAAATGATAAACAAAACTAAGAACAGATGTGGAACCCAAGGTCCCTCTCTGGTACGGAACTGAACTCAAGAAGAGATGGAACATTTCACTGCCCCAAAATGAATTATTCAAAGAAGTAATATTCTGGAGTTCACCAGAGGGAACAGATGCTCCAAGGAAACTGAACCAACACACAAATGAAATGTCCACAGAGCTCAGACTATGCCGATGGCCCCTAAAGTCAGTTTTTAGAGCAGATGTTATCGGGGGACAGAGACGGAACCCACAGCTTTGGGGAGAACTGAGGGTCTAAATGCACATGGGGTGGGGGTGGGCTGTGAACTAGACGGGGCTGGGTCTCCCCTTGTGGGCGCCAGTCCACCCAGAACACCCTGAGTGCTTGTCCCTAAAACAGAAGCAGCAGCAGAGGGACCTGAGATGGGGCCCATCGTTCCCTGAGGCAGGGATCCTGAAATGTGCTGAGTAAGTAGGCTCCTTGTCCTACCTGCCCATTTTGATGTGGAATCCCCACCCTTGGAAACAGGCTCAAGCCTGTGGCTGTCTGTGTCTCACATGGATTTCTTGGCTCACACCGCCTGCAGCCTGACCAAGCCACCTCCAGTCCCGTGTCCCTGAGCACAGCCACCAATGTCCCCCTAGCAACTCACAAGGAGGACAGGCATTTCCCCAACGCTCCGGGCACTGAGCTGACATCTAATGCCGAATTACATGGAGGCACTCAGCACGTCACTCAGGCCATCGCTCTAAGACACACAGGTGAGGAGAGCACAGTGTCCTTGTCTCACGTGGGCACTGGGGAGATTCCTGAAGCAGCCCAGGATACCCAACTCCACCAAAAAAAAAAATCAGACCCATTTCTGTATAAGAATATATTATTTAAAAGACAGTTTAAAAATAAAAATTCTGTACAGCTTGTGAAGTCCTGTTTTTTTTTTTTTTTTTTTGTATCAGTGAACAAAATGGTTCTTAGAAAATGATCTCGTGAGGGCAGGCACTCAGGACCACTTTTTCCTGCACGGACGATCTTGCGAAGCTCGGCCGGCTGGGTCCAGAGCAGTAGTCTGCAGCCCTCTGCTTTCTTCACGCACGGTCTGCTTGGAAAAGGGAAAAGATGCTGGTTTGTGTTGGTGGGATCAAAAATGCTCTGGCAACACCACAAATCTCACAGCATCACACACAGTGAGCCATTTTTCTGTATGAGAATTCTCTGCTCGTTGAACAGCTAAAACAAGAATGGGATTATTACCTCTAGTTTAGAGACTGGGACTCTGTGGCTCAGAGAGGTTGAGACACCTGTGGGTGTCACTTAGCTGGTAATGAGCAAAGCCTGGACTCACGTGGTGTGACCAGACCCCATGGAGACTGAATGAACTGGTTTGCCTTCTGCCTGGACTGAATCAATAGCCAGGATCCACAAGTGCAGAGGATGTGCTTGTAGTGACATAAGCAAAGACTTTATTTCTGAGAAGCTCTGAAAAATGTTTTCTCTTATAAGTGGTACCTATGCCAATCAGGATGAGATGGTTGGATGGCATCACCGACTTGATGGACATGAGTTTGAGCAAGCTCCAGGAGTTGGTGATGGACAGGGAAGCCTGGCGTGCTGCAGTCCACGGGGTTGCAAAGAGTCAGATATGACTGAGCGACTGAACTGACTGATGCTAATCATTGATCATTTTCCGTTAACTAAGGCATGACCCCTTCTTTCAGAGCCTAATTGTAATGATTATATGCTAGGAAGAGACGTTCCATTTAAAAACATTTGTACATACAGATTTCTTCCCTTCCTTCCCTTCCTCCGTCCTTCCCAGCTTCTCACGCTGTCCCCGTTTCAGTCTGAAAACTAGTCAATCCTAAAGGGAATCAACCCTGAATATTCATGGGAAGGACTGATGCTGAAGCTGAAGCTCCAATACTTTGGCCACCTGATGTGAAGAACTGACTTATTGGAAAAGACCCTGATGCTGGGTAAGACTGACGGCAGGAGGAGAAGGGGATGACAGAGGACGAGATGGCTGGATGGCATCACCGACTCAATGGACGTGAGTTTGAGCAAGGTCCGGGAGAGAGTACAGGACAGGGAAGCCAGGTCTGCTGCAGCCCATGAGGTCGCATAGACCTGGACACAACTGAGTGACTGAACAGCAACCGAGACATCATTCAGAACAGTTACCTTCGCTCTGTCTCCCGAGGTCTCTGCTTTTCTCTCTTGACGTGGCGCTCCCAGACGTCAGGCTCTCAGCCTTCTGCTATGACCAGGACAGAGCACACAGAGGTGACGGACAGTGAGTGAGTGACCGCCTGTCTGCTCAGAAGCTTCCTGGGACAGGAGGTGCTAAGACACGTGAGGAGACGTGCCCCTGGGGGCGCTTCCCGGACACAGCTCTGCACGGCCCACCTTCCCGGCCGTTGGAGCCTCGCCACGTGGCCTCCGTTCGGTCTTGGACAGTGAGCTCTTGCTGGCTGCAGGGGCAGCCCCAGGGCACTGGCTGCGGTGGATGCTGAGTCCATGGCCCTGTCACCTCTTCTGTGGGTCAGCTCCTTCTGGGGGCAAGAAGGGGCCGTGGAGGGTCCTAGTGGCCTTCTGGGCAGCCAGCCTGGGCCTGGAGGCCTTTGCAGTGACGGCTCGAGGCTGGACCAGGGGCGACAGGCCTGTCAGCCCTCCTGTCTGAGGGCGTGGCTGGGGGACGCCTCCTCTTACATCTGTCCTCTGCATCATGTACTTTTGGGGTTTTGTGACTTCCTGGGAGGAAAATCCGACTAGAGAAATCGGTTGCCGGGCGAGATTGCCCCTTGACCCGAAAGCACCATGGTGCGTCTGGCATTGTACACAAAGGAGGTTGAGAGGAGAGCCACCTGGAGGCTCAGCAAGGCACTGTGGGAGTTCCTGGCTGGAAGGCAGGGTGGGGGCCCTGCCCGCATCGAGTATGAAGAACAAATGGCATAGGAGGGGGCCCTGGGGTGTGGGCGGGGGTGCCAGGCAAGGCCCAGTGGGGACCAAGCCCGCAGCAGCAGGGAGGTTGCTCCCGCTGCACTGGGCACCCGAGAGAGAGGGGGAGGGAGGGTGGATGGAGGGGAGGCCACACGTCACAGGGGCAGGTCCGAGGGGTCCCAAGTGGCAGGGCGCCCTGAAGCAGGTCCGCACCCTCTGGGGTCCTGCTGGGGCCAGACCAGCTCTCGCGGCTTCTCTGAAAGCCTCCACCCCAGCTCTGAGCCTCCCTGAAACACAGGACCAACCCCAGTAGCCAACCAGAGCCACACTGGGTCTTTCAGTCCTCCTCAAGGTGCTAGCAGAGTCCCGTGGCTGGGTGTGGTGGTGGCTTTTCCAGAGACACAGAGTCTCTTCCATGGCCTTGCTTCTGAACAAAGTCGGCCCTGGGAGGAGGGGAGGGACTGCGTGGGGCCAGAAACCTGCTCTGAGGGGACGCAGGCGGCAGAGGCTGTGATGTCCTCGAACCCCTGTGGACGACCACGGCCTCAGGGCACAGACTCCCCCCAGGCTCTGTGCCTCCCATGCTGGAGCTCCCTGAGGATGGAACACCTCTGCATCGGGCCTGGCGTCTCTGTGGGACAGAGGCACTCCGCTGGAGGCCCCCTGGGTGGTGTGGCCGGGCGGGGTGGGGCCCGTGGAGCCCAGGCCTTCACAGAGGCGACTCACCTCCCTAACGGCATCGTCCATCAGCTTCAGCTCCTCGTAGCGATCTCGGGACTCCCACAGCGGCTGCAGCATGAGCTCCTCAACCACGGGGAAGAGCTGTGAGAGAAAAGATGGCTGTCAATAGGCCGGCATCTTCGCGGGAAGTGCATCGCGGAAAACTAGCTGCCTGGGAGACTGCTTCCATCAGGGTCACGGCGGGGGCAGAAGCCAAGGTGCTCGAGGCGCGAGGCTGGCTGCTCAACGGCTCCTGGGAGCCTGCGGGGACAGAGCGCCCCACCTGCCTGTTCTGAGTCCCACCGTTTCCTGTTCTCACACTTTCCACGAGGACCGGCAGAAGCCGCTCCCTCCTTCTGCCTCCCAGAACCCCGAGATCCCACCACGGACTCTGTTCTCCCAAATGCCAACCTCGCCAACCTCACCCACCAGCCTCCGGGCAGCCACTGGTGGGGGGAGTGAAGGCACCCCGCACGTGGCCCGGGACCCCTCTGCCCGCACCACGCTGGGGCCTGGCCCCGCCTGCAGCTCTGCCTCCCGCCTGCAGCGCCCACGGCCCCGGGTCCACCTGGTGAGCATGCTTTGTCTTTGAGACTCAGCTTTGAGGGGGCTGCCTCTCCCTCTGAGGAGCCCCCTCCTCAGTGCCAGGAGGCACATCCCCTGCCTCCCTGCCCTCCGGGGCCCTGTGCACACAGCCCCCAGCCCCAGCCTGCTCCTGCAAGGGGCGAGGGCAGGCCCACCATCGCCGCTGCTGGCCGGCACCTGCCGCCTGTGGGGTAAGGGTGCTGTGAGGCTTGAGGAAGGGTGCGCTGAGGTAGTTCTGGAAGGTTGCTGAGAACAGCACGGGGGGCCCAGGTCAAGGCAGGCTGGGCTCAGAGGTGGAGGCTTGCAGAAGGTGGGACCAGGAGCCACGGGCCTCTCCGGTAAGGCCAAAGTGCCCAAGAGGATGGGCGACTGCCCAACAAGGCGGGTGGTTTGCCCTGTGCTGGGGGCAGTGGGGAGCCGTGGAAGATTCAGGAGAGAGGCAGAGACTGTCTCCTTACTGAGGATTAATGTGGTGAT